>CAJJDP010000088.1:81380-413907 GCA_905182995.1 Paramecium octaurelia
AGGTATAATTTAATTGACATGTAGATAGACTTATCTAAAAGTTACCATAAAAATTTTCATTGTTTGATAAGTCCAATATCAACAAATTTACTCTTGAATTCGTTCTCATTTAATACTTGATCTAACTCTTGTTTGCTTGATATACAATCCTGCAAATTCATTAATATTATTAATTATGCAAAAATTACATGATTTTCCATAATGTTTAGATCACAAAGAAATTGCTTTATTTTTAACAAAATCAGAATCTTAATAAAAAGCATTAAGACTTTGTCACAAATGTGTAGTTGATTAATAGAAGAGTTTAATTTTGATAGAGGATGCTATAAAATAGTTTGAAGAAATAAAGTCTACGCTTTTGTAACAAGGAGAATCGATTAATTTGTAGAACATTAGCATATTAAATGATCTAAAGGAACAGCTTTCAAATCTTTGCAAAAACATAAATGTTTTAATTGACAAAATCAACTAAAATATTGATTCATAAATTGAATTTATTGAATAAACCTCTTAATCATTTCAGAAGATGATAGGTGATATTTAGTTTGATTAAATAGAACTTATCAACAAAGATAAAAGTTCATTTATAAAATAATAGGTGAACTTTAGAGAATTATAATAATCACTTATTACTTAAATAGGGAATTTATTCTCAAGCCTATGTAAAACAAAGCTTGAACAATTAATATAAGGAATGGAAGTGTTTGAACAGAATGAGATCATAAACCAATTTTTTGATTTTGGATTATTGACAAATCTCTAGAAAGAATAAACCCCTAATTGGATTTGTGAAAAACATTAACTATAGATAGCTTTCGTAGATTTATAAACATAAAAGAGCATTCCAAGTAGAGTGGCCTGTCTAAAATGTGTTCCTGAATATGTTATTCAATATACTGATTTAGATTAAATGCAAGAACTTTGGCAAAGTTATAATGAATAAGTTTTGGCTCTTTTCAATATATATCTAAGTAATACTTAAAAAAAACAATAATAAGTAATTCATTAATTGAAGGAATCTAAAGAAGTTATGATTTAACTATTTGAGCAAATAATATAATCTATTTAAGAAAAAGGCTCACAAGGAAATGATGAACTTGAATAGCATCATTAATTGATTTAAAAAGCTTGGTAGTAATTAAGCAAAGAAGATCTCATAAAAATTGCGAATTTGCTTAGTCAATAAAATAGAATCGCTCTTTTTAATTAAATTATAGAGAAAGAATTTTAATCCAAAGAATAAGCTATTGACAAATTGATTAGTTCATAAATGTTGTAGTTCTAAAATTTAATTAATTCTAGTTTGTCATAATTGCTTTCAAAGACAGCTATTCAAGATGGTAAAAATCAGATCAATAAGATTGATGCTGAAACATAAATTCAAAAATAATTCTCAATAAATTAATCAATTGTCAATCTTTAGGTTACTTAGAATAAGTAAAAAATTCTACAATAAACTAAAAAATCATTCAGCTATGAATTGATTTTCTAATTGAGAGAAAGTATTAAATGCAGATCAATAATATTTAATAAAGATTAATCTATGATGATTGTCGGTTAAAGTAGTGGAAATATTAAAGTATTTGAATTTAATTCTTAAATTTTGAAAGAGACCTAATAAGTTAAAGAGCATAAGGATTAGATTAACTCTTTAGTTTTTATGCTAAATAGTTCTTAATTTATTTCTTGTAGTGATGATAAGTTGATTATAATATGGAGCATGGATAATAAGAAATAATGGAAAGTTTTATAAAAATTAGAAGTTCATACTGATAAAATTAATTGTTTAATCACAAATAACTAAGAGGATTGTATAATATCTGGTAGTACAGATAAGACAATCAGATTTTGGATCAAAGAAAATTAATAGTGGAAGTTCAACCAGACATTGTCAGATCATACTGACAAAGTCAGATGTTTAGCATTAAATTTTTCATAAAATTAATTAATATCATGTGGAACGGATAAATTGCTATTAATCATATAATAAAATAAAAATAAATAATGGAATACAATCTAAAAAATACAGGTTGAAAAGTATGGATTTAGTTTATGTTTTATATCCGATACTAAATTTACATTCTAACCTGAATCCTTGAATGTAATGCATATTTATGAGTAGGATTAATCAAGCAAATAATTTATAAAAAACATACAAGAAGTAAGCATTAAATCAGGTGCAAATTGTTCTGAGTTATTCCCTTAAAAATATATTAAAGAAAAATAAATTCTGCTAAATAAGAATGGATGTTATGTAAATATCATTAGACATAAGGAAAATGGAGAATTTCAAACCATATTTTAACTTGAAAATATGTGTGATTGTTGCGGATTATTTGGAAGTATTTCAAATGATGGGACTTATCTAGTAACATATGAAAGTCATAGCAGTGAGTTAAAAATTAGAAAATATACAGAAAATTGAGTTACAAAAATATAAATTTTTTATAATAAATTAGCAACTATTATTTCAGTTTTAATAATGATAACAGCTAGATTATTTCAGATAACAATTAAAATAAAATAATAGGTAAGCACTTCAGAAAATAAATCCAATATTTATTCAAGCATCATAAAATTTAATTGTTTTTGATTTTTTTTGAGAAAAACATTTTGCTTAATTTTGAATTGTTTTTGTAATAAAATTTTTACAAGATCTTTATGTATTAGTAATGTTTATAATTTATTTAAAACACATTTATAATACTTCAACAACAAATTTAGTTCATTTAGATAATTACTACATTGGTTTCATTTAATCAAAATACGTCTGTAATATATGACGATTTGTATCGTAAAAATCGTTATCATATTCAGTTTTTTTAATAGCTTCTTCAAATGAAACTCCATTCATGATTCTATCAAGAACAACTATACATATTTTGATTAAACTTCAATAAATATTAAAATTACTTAATATTGTGACGATAAATTCTCAGCCTTTCCAATCTATAAACTATGGCAAAATATTCATGATATCCTACACTTTCGTCATATAGCTATTTCTCTAATTCTTCAATTGTTTCTTTGAAATTTGCATTCTCCTCCACTAAAATTTATAGAGCTAAAGATAATGCCTTTCTTTCTAAGTTAAAGTCTTTAATTTTAAAAAGAGTATCAATAGAATTTACATATAAAGTCCTATAGATAATTATAAATGATAAAATACCAATTAACGAATTTGCAAAATACTATTAAGTCATAAGGAGGAATGGTATATTTTAATTTAAACCTTTTGAATTTATTTAGTTTAAATCTATGAACTATCCAGATAGCTTCCTTCTATTTAAGATACTTTAAATATTCAACTCTCAAAAATGTACTATCGTATTTATTGTATTCCAAAGCCATTCCATATTTCAAGAGCATTTATCTATTTGACAAGCGACTATAGCAGAAATATACTTAAGCTCCTTTTTCGAAAGGATCTCTGGTTCGCATATGAAAATTTTCAAAATTATCTATTTCCCAATCAGATTTATAATACTCGCATTTACGATCAACTGGTTGAGATAATACTTATTCAATGGTTTCGAACCCTCTTAATATTTTCCTGCCAATTTTTTGAGCAAACATATTGATTTTCTGTTAGATTGGCTTTTTCATTACATTATTTAAAAACCCATATAAATAATCCTTATAGACAGTGCAAGTTATTTAGACTTTCTTGATGTCCTCCCTCGCTTTGGCTGAAGATTTTTCATCATCAAAATAATCTGAGATCGTAGTGTCCAATACATTGAATACTTATCCTAAAAAGAATATTGAATAGTTATCTCCAAAATCAATGTTTTTGAATAAGAATGATTTACAATCAATTGCTAATTGAGAAACATCTCTTTAGATATTTAACTTAATATAGAACTCTTTCCTCAATTTATTCAATAACTATTATTGATTTTGAACTCTTTAGTAGAATTCCTCCTGTTCTTCATTTGGTAATGGTTTTATCTCAGATATCTTTTTTTAATTTTCATGAAAATTTCTAAAAGAAAATTACTGAAATGAATCGAAATCAAATTCCGTATATTCGTTATAATCATCCATCACAAATTCGGAATCACTTATATCATCTTCTGAACCTTAAGAATTATCAGAAGAGGAAAGAGACAAGTCATCAACATCAACATCCTCTTGTCCTTTAACTACTTTCTTAGACATGAATACATCATCGTAATTTGAAGACCTGTCCTTGTACGAAAAGTCATAACAGACATCAACTTGTTCATGATTAAACAATTCACAAAATGGAACCATAGTGACATATTTCAATCCTTGGCCTCCAAATGATCTTGAAATAATATGTGTGTAAAGCCAGATTGCATTTTCTTCTGTTACTATCCCTGGTTTAAATAGGTTTCGATATTTATCTGTAATGAATTTAAGAGTTTTAAAGGCAACCATAAAATCTTAACGTTATTTTTTGGCTAACTTAACTAAATATTTATCTTCTAAGAATGCTTAATCTTCTGGTCTCCAAAACACTGCATAATCAATATCTCTGGGTAAATTGGAAATGAGTAAATGCCATTTTGACTCAGGACCTCTCTAATATTCATAGAGTAAAAATGCGAGGAATTGGTAATCTTCCCATTAAGGCAGGAATTTAGGACTAAATAGTTGTGGGAATTCCATAAAAATTTGCTTTAATGGAGATTCAAATGCATGCCGAGTGGTTAATAATAATTCTTTTGGTAGAGACACCAGAGTTTCCTTTGACTTTATTGGCTCCGTAGCTAAATCTAAATTTGCAAATACCAATCAAACCAGGATAACGCAACCCATTTTTTGTTTAAAACATAGCATATTAAACTTTATTGATCTTTAATCCTTTTGAAGTAAGTTCTTTAATATATTGTTATAATTATTCTGGAGCTTCAGGAATAATTGCATGAGCATCAGCCTTCTTCAAGGCTTTGATTTTGCGAAATTTTTTTCCTATACTATGTCTTTTCATAATTAATTTTATTTATTCTTTTTTCAGATATTGATAAATATTTCATGATGAGCTTATTTATTTAATCGTGATTCTGCAATCATAAGAATTGTTTCAACATTGTTATAAATTCAATAATCTTTTATATCGTGTTTTATAAATGGCAAAAATCCTTTTTAATTAAGAAATTAGCTTAGGAATAATTGATATTAAATTGAATAGATATTTTATTCTCAAATGTCTCATATCTTTGGAAAATTTATCTATTCATTTT
This sequence comes from Paramecium octaurelia, assembly GCA_905182995.1. NCBI lineage: Eukaryota > Ciliophora > Oligohymenophorea > Peniculida > Parameciidae > Paramecium > Paramecium octaurelia. The sequence continues at coordinate 86,591 of CAJJDP010000088.1, forward strand.
AACATGAACCAAATCTAACTTATTGAACTAATAATCTTCAGGGTTTATAATTTGTAGATTATTAATTTATAATTACAACAAGATGTAGAGAAATAATTTATAAATCATAATCCAATCTACTAAAATTCAAACCTTAAAATATTTTTAGATATTGGAAGATATACTGCAAATTATTTATAGACCTCATATATATATTCATTAAATAATGTTCTCTTTCAATCCAAGGATATTCTTTATATTATTTTTTGCAATTGGATGATAGAATGCTTCATGAGTTTTGAATGTTTATACAGCAAAATCACTAAGATAATTGTAATAAATACTGATCCAATTAATTTAAAGCTCTATAAACTGGGTAGACCATCTTGCCTCTTCCAACAGATCCTAAGAAATCTGAAATTTAAATAAATCTCGTTTTGTCACCGGCTGTTAAAATTGCTCTGAACCATCTAAATTTCAACTCAAAGTCTTTCTCTTCTGTTAATTTTAAATCCTTATCCATTTAATTAATAACATTTATTTTCAATAGATTATTCTAAGCTTATTTAAAGAGATCTTCTAAGAAAACTTACTTCTATGAATGCAAGAAAGTAAAATAACTTTACCATTTAGTAGGCTATTAGCCGTCAGCAGTGATGTAAGCATTTGTGTAATCATAAGCTTCAGCTAATTTTGGAGTTGAAAAATCTAGAATCACTGGAGGCAATCCTGGAGAATAAACCCATTTATTCCAATTTTCTAAGATTTTGTATCTCTTAGTAGAATAATCGTCTACTTATTTCTCATATAAGTATCTCAGCAAGAAGTTTTGGAATTCCTGTTGATCAATGGATTAATATTTGTATTAAACCAAATAAGCTCTAAGCATCGATTGAAAATCAGCTTCTCCAACTATGGATTCCAAATAACTTAGAAACTAGTATCCTTTTTCATAAGGGATTTTGCTGAATGAATCATCTGGATTAAGTCCGGTAGTATCAGGATGAAGCGATGAGAAGTTACTATTAAGTCCAAAGCCAAGCATGTCCTAGTACATGGATGTATTTCCAATTATGGCATTTAATTTGATATCATCAGGAATCTGGTAATGGAAATACGATGCTTTTCTTTCAAGGAACACTGTAAATCCCTCATTTATCCACATATTAGCCCAATTAACACATGTTATGGTGTTACCAAACCATGAATGAGCCATTTCATGAATAGTTACATCTAATCCACTTCCAGTGCCTGTCATAATTGTAGGGTTAGCAAAGGTTAAGAGGGGATTCTCCATTCCTCCAATAGGAAAGGAAGCAGGCTATATTACTAAGGTGTAGGTTCCCCAAGTGTATGGACCAATATATTGTTCTATGGCCTACATGAACTATTCCATCTCTTTAAGTTCAGCAGTGTATGCTTCTATTTTGTCAGGCTCACTAACTAAAAATGTTCTGCCTCCAGTACTCGTTGGCACTTTCTTAATATTACCTGCTACTATTGCAATCAGATAACTAGGTATTGGAACTTTTTGAATAAAATATTTATATTTCCATGTGAAACCAGCTTAGTCTTAGGGTCTATGTAGAACTTGGAATTCTTCTTTACTTTCATCCGCAGACATAAATACATCTGCTGCTTCTGTATCTTTAAATATCACAGTTGCAGTGTAAGTCTATTTGACTGAAGGGGTGTCTTACAAAGGAGCCAAAGCTCTGCAATTTGCATCTTCACATTATGAAAATATGTAGGGCATTGCTATAATTATTTTAATTGATCTTACTTTTTGTTGAGGTTTACTCTTTTGTCATAAAACTAATTGATCTAGATCTCGAATCGATAGAGTATTTTATAGATAACTCTATGTATTATCCTTTGTAATAAGTCTTATCTAATTGAATATTCAGTCGCGATCCTTGGTCAGAGTCCTCATATGGATTGTCTATTGTGTGTGGAAGTGACAGTCCATTTTAAAGATAGGTTGAATAAATATTTAACTTATAGATATCCAAAGTTATCTATGATACATCAAATTTCATACTTTATTAATTGAACGACCCACTACTTAAAATCTATAAGATGAAGTAGCATTGATATATTTTTTGTCCATATTTAATAACCATTCTAAATGCAAATGCCTATTTTAGACATCCAGATAATTTGAGAATGTATTTACATCAAGCTCATATGCTAATGCATATTGCATCAATGAAATCATCAATACGATCATTAATAAATATTATTTTTAATAATTAGAGTATTATTGTATAAAGTAAATTCCTCAGTAAATCTGCTTTTTAGAGAATTCCCTACTTACTTTGAAATAATTAAAAACAAATGATCTCTCCTTTATTTAATTGTATAAAAGGGAGAAATTGAAAATAATTCCTTCATTTTTTCTAAGAAAATAGAAATCCCTTTTTTGATTCCCTCTCATTCTTTACAAAAAGACCTCGATTTCTATATAATCCCAAATTCATATTCCATTCAATATTATATATAGAATTAGATATGGAATTATTATAAATTATTAAACTTGATAATATTTGATTATTAAAAAACATCCATAATTATAATATATTATAAATGAAAAGATTGAATCCATAATCGTTAGCTAGAAGGTAACAAAGTAAATTCAAATTAAAGAAGTTATAAATGATTGCCTTTTTTTGTTGTAAAATGAATAAATTAAATCCACTTAGAATATGAATAATTTTTGTAAAATCTATCTCCATTCTATGATCTTGTTAATCTTATACTTTTATAATATATTCTAAATTATGAAAGAATAAATTTTTGAAATAATTATCCGATTTTATGGTTTTGTGGACCATTAAAAAATCGTAAAATCAAAAGATTCTTATTATAAAATATTTTGTCAAATTTTTTTTGTGTATTGATTTGTTCAACATTTATTTGATAATTTTAAATGAAAAATCTTGAGATGATTTAATATTAATTATTATTCGAATAAATGAAATTAATTCAATAGTGTCAGACTAGTATTATTTTGAGCAAATAAACTTGTCGTTTTAAATAGTTAATAGTGTAAAACAATATATTGGAAAGGAAAAATTAAAATTGACTCAAAAATAATTGATTAATGTTGGTCTGAATAGTATATTACATTTATGTTAAGGAAAAATAATTAGTTTTGAATTTCTAATTATATAAAATTATCTTGAAAAGTATAAATCAAGACGTCTATTAGATGGTATTCCCAGGATCTATTGCTCCTAATTCTTTCAATTGTTATATGGTGGTCTTGCTAGCATTTAAATTAGATATAACACAATCTTGAGCTTAAACTAGCTAATTTTCTGGGAGTGTTTTATATAACTTATACTTACATTTTTCACTCTAAATCAAATTATAAAGTTAGATTTAACCACTCTCGTTTATTGTAAGAAAATCCTTTTTATTTGGATGAAAATTTATTGATTTTATGTATAATCCTGGCAAATTTATTTATTATTGGACACTTAATTTACAATCAGATATATCATAAATCTGGATATTTTATGAGAGAACTAAAAATGAATTATTTGTTACAAACTTACAGGAATAAATAATGTTATCAGGTTTAAGTATCTCGTTTTATTAAATATAGTTATTTTCAATCTTAAAAAGAATTCTTAATTATTATTGAGTTCCTTCATTTGATGTAATAATTATCAAAATCTGCTCGTCTTAAGAAAATTGTGAGCAATTAATAGACATTTCTTATTGGTCCAAAGAGATTTTATTAAGTTGATTTTTAGAATATTAATAAATCTTTTATTCATTGTGATTAAAATAAGTGATATTATCCGAAAAGCAGATACCTATTTTTTCATCATAATTTAATTTTACACTGTTCGAATAGAAATGCTTGATTCTATCAATAATATCATCAACATTTCTAATAAAAATACTTTGCTAGCACATATAAATTACATCAGTTCCATATAAACTAAAATAAATTGGTATTTCAGTTTCTTCAAAATAGTATTTCTATTCTAGTTACTCTTTTGTGATGAAATAAAGAGAAAAGCTCGTAGGAGAATGCATAGTATAAAATTGCTGTTTATCAGAAGAAAATGCTATAGATTAGATATCTTAGTCAGATTTTTATTCACAGTGTTTTATATAATTTTTATTTTCAATAGAAAAGACCTGAATACACGTTTATTTTTATTCCTTGAAAATCAAAAGTAATAGATTTTCATACTCCAAAAAATATAAATTTGTCCTTTCATTATGATAAAATTTTTGCTCATATTCATATTTACATGTTGAGTTATCAATATATTTCCAAATAATAATAATAGTAGAAAATTTTTTATTTTCTAGAGAAAAACGTGCAGCAATATAATTTTAGTCCTAAGAAATTGAGAAATTGAAACATAACATTGATTCAATCTGTTTATCCAAAGCTTATTAATCAAAATTCACAGTGCTATTTTATTGTAGCTATTATTTTGAATTTCCGTCTTCTTTGTGAATTGGTTTTAATATAATCGGAGTTTTTTTTATCTTACAATCCTAATTCTATTGTTAATTCTCAAAACATTCAGTCACATCTTAAAGGACTAGTTGATTATTTTGATTTGAAATTACATATCTTCTACTTTAAATCAGTAAACATTATATTTAATTGGAAAACTCTTGATCTTCAGTTTAATTTTCTTCTTCCCATACTGCTATTGGTTTTAAAGTTTCAAAATTTATCACTCTAAAGATATGTAATTTGTTCTTTTTGCTTCTAATAGCAAAATGATTTTCCTTTTAAGCAAAACACATTGATAGAATCATTTCATCTTAATATTCCATTATTTTGTCTTTATAAACCATATTTTTAACAAAGAAGATTAATCCATTTTATGCTATTATCATTTATTTCTTATTTGGCGAAACAGCAATTATAAGTGAAGAATTATCAAATTTGTAATTGAAAACATCAATTTTTTGAGGTATTTTTTCAATATTTTCCAATCGGTAAATAAAATTGTAATTGCAATGACTTATTATCGCCAAATTCTAATCTTATTTATAAGAGAATATTAATAATTATGCTTTGAATGGTAGCCAATCTATATACTCATATTCTGGAAAACTATATATTTTAATACCTTAATCAGAACTTGTGACAAAGTAGTTATTTGAGAAAACCAAACTTTTGACCTTCTCTAATTCAATAAAAGTTGTATCAGTATTGATTTAATAGAATTCTGTTTTGCTTTAGGATTATATGACGATATTTTACCCATCAGGAGAATATAGAGCATTTTCAATTTTTGAATAAAAAATATCGGTGCCTTATTTGTTTTTACATATTACTAATCTCCTCCAATCATTTCTCGATGAAAATTCGAAAACCTAAATCATTTACCAATCGTAGATTTTAATTACATCTCCAGAGCTTACTGCCAATAATTAATGGCAATTGGACACAGTAAAATTATCACCCTAGGATTCTTTGGGATTGCATAGAAAGTATGAATAGTCTTATTTTTAACTCAGATCATATAGCATAATTTTAGTGTAATTAAGTAATAATACTAAAATATTACTCTTATCATTTATATATTTAGTGGCCATTTTAGTAATAATATCAAATTCATCTTCTATTTCTTTAAGATTATTATCATTTTTATCATAGTTCCAAATATTTATCTTATATTTAATCCCATCTTTTGATAATGAGCAGACTAATTTATTTTTTTTTTATGCAAAAAAACAAAATGAACTACAATGTTATTCAGGTTTTAATATCTTTATAACTTCATTCTTATCATTTATAATTTAAATTTCTGAGTTTTATATTGAATGATTTTTTTCAGATGAATCTTAAAGTTGTGAATCTTCTCTTTAAAAGCTAATATATTAAGTGTTGTTAAAGACACTTTTTAAATCTTAACTTCCAATTAATTATGTATTTTTCTAAATAGAACGAGGATCTAAAACTCCTATAATTTTAGTATTTTCCTTCTACTTTATCTACAATTATCCGCTATTTTAAGTTTCTATAATTCCAATTATTTGTTCCAATTTTGCTCCTGTTAAGTCTGTTGAATTGAAATTACAAAAACTTATATCAACATTTTTCCAATGTGAATTACATAAATTTGCTAAATAAAAGCTCAACCCTGTTATATTTATATCAGATATGTGAATTTTACTTAAATCTTCTCCTTCTAAATTTAATTTCAGTATTGATAAAAGATACATACTATTGGATGATGTTTTAATGAAACTTTCTTCTGTGGATAATTTGATTAATTAAATAAGAACATCCTTAATTTTATTTATCGTTAAGAGCTAATCTGAAAGTAAAGCTACTGTTTCAGTATAATCATTTTAACATAAATTAAAATTATTAAATTTGCCAAGTTTCTCTTTTGATTTATCTTTTTGAAATTCACTAATTTTAATAAATACGAAATTTGCAATAAAAAAATCTTTGAATACTTTGTCTAAGAATATTTTTTTTTCTCCATCTGATTTTAATAGACAACATCTTTTTATTATTTTTATTGTTTTATTTTATTTGCCTGATTCGTTGCTTCCATTTTATTAGTTTGGTAATGCCAGATTGGTTTAAAACTCTCTTACTTTTTCCATATTTATGTTTAATGGTAAACACAAACGTTCCCATACTATTAAATAATCTTCGATATATTAATCAATAAGAGAATTAATATATTCAAATTTTGTAAGTTTAGGATTCAAAATCTATTTTATTAACATATCCCCCTGTTGTAATCTATATTTCTGATTACTTTTTGTCATTATAGAATCTAAAATTTTATCAATCTCAATTGGTTCTTCATTTTTGGAAGAAGGCGAATTTATGTCAGATGAGGAACTACTAATACTATTTAATAGCTATTTAAATTATTTTTTCTGTTGTTCTTGATAATGAGCAATTAAATTCTTTGATGTATTGTATTCTTAGAATCTTTAAGGAGAATTTTAAGAGTTCTTCGAAGTAATTAATTTAAGCAACAATTTGAACTAATAATGAAAGGAAAAACAAGGTACAAATATGTTCTTCATCATAAAGTTTAATTATATCATGTTAAGTAACTTTTTTTAAATATTTTTTTTGGATTAGTAATTCTCCTGAGTTAATTACAATTTAAACTGCCTAATATGTTCATCGTGGATCAACATTTAGCCATCATTAAAATCGATGCTAATCATTTACTACACATTAATATTAATCTAATTTCTGTCAATATTTTCATCCATCAGATGTCCAATACATTTTTCAATATATTCTTTCTTTTATTTTTCATTGAATTCTTTTAATTCAATTTGAATCATTCTTTAAATTAAGGGTTGATAAGCTGGCAGGTCTTACACCTATTCTCTAGTAATTAAAACGACTTTTTAATTTTCCTTTTTAACTTCACAACCAAGCATTTTCATTATGTTTTTTTTTCTAAACCCAAAGCTCAATTAATCATAATAATCTAAAAAGATGATTAATTTTTAATCTGCATTTAAAAAGTCTTAAATTTATTACTCTATCAAGTGAAATGGTTCTAATCTTAGAGTTATTTTTAAAAGTTCAGAAAGATTCCCATTCCTCTATTCAATATCAGTTAAATCGAAATAAATTGGGATCCAATCAGTTTTTTTCCATAAATAATCTATTATTGTCATTGTTAGAGTTGTTTTACCAGACTTAACTTTCCCAAAAATCCAATATATATCCTCTTAATTCGTTGAGAACAGATTTTTTATTATCTCTTCATCAAAAATATACTTTAAATTCGATGAAGATGTTTTGATATTAATTAAAGGAGTTATATAATCAACCTTCTATTCTAAAATTAATTCTTTTTTTTTTTTTCGAACAATATCCAATTAGTCTTTATAATTAAATTACTATATTGAACTATCATTAGGTATATTTACAAAAGATTCAATTACTTATTATTAATTATTATTTAAATTCCATCTTGTTCTCAATGACTTCAACTTCTGTACAGAGTCAGGAGATTAATAAACTTTGTGATTGTCAAAAAATTGTTTAATTTAATCTTAAATACTCTTATTAACGTTTTCAGTATGTTCTAGAATAAGAAAGTGATATGATAACCAAATCTAAATTTCTTTATAACTTATGTCTTATTATTTTATGATCGAATTCAAAAAATATTCATCATCTTAAGTAAATATCTGTTTTACTTCATAAACTGTTTTTATAAAGTTTTTTAATTAATTATATTTTTTTGTTAAACCCAACACATATACCAAATTAAGTTATGCTGCAATAAAAATTTGATAGATCTTTATCTATTTCTCTTAATCTTAATTTTTAATAAAATCATTAACAAATTTGTCCAAAGAGATACCAAAACTGTTAGGTTAGATTAATTTATTCAGCGACATTTGATAGAAATAAAAAGTTTCATAAGGGCTAAACTTACCCTTTTGTTTTTTTAATTCCTCCCATTAATTATTATCGTATTATTCTTATTTACTGAAATCACTTAGTAGCTTATATTTTTCAATATTAGTTTCCGGTCTGTATTCATTTGCTTGTTTTAACAACTCGAAATAAAATTTAAACATTATTTTAAACCATTCAGGATCCTAAGATATTGATAAAATAGATCTATTTATTTGAATGAGTTGATTTTTCTATATTTTTAGAAATTCCTATTTCCTCATCAATTCAAAATAAATCGATATTGTTTAGTATGTAAAAATGACACAATTATTATCGAAATTTTTTATTAAGGGTATAAATTATTGTAATTAGTCATTCTAATGAATAGCTTCTATTACCTTCACTTTGACTTCTTCAACATTCAAAGTCCTTGGTTATTAATTCTCAGGAAGTTATTAGTAATTACTAACTCTGCCTCTGACGACCATTTTTTAGCAATTACAACAAGCACAACCTCCTCCTCGAAGACTATTCTTTAAAATAAAGTTCTAAATATTAAGTGATTCCTCTTTTTATCTTTAGATTTATGGTAATTAATCAAAATGACTCATTTTAATGTTCAATCGAAAAAAGTTTCGAATTAATTATGATTTCTGAATATTTGAAATTATATTCTAAAGAATGATTAATTCGCGCGATTGGAATATTTTAGATAATTATTTCATTCTTTTATTTAATTATTGAACTAATAGATTTGTGATGCACTAAATTAAAAATCTTTTTCATACATATATTTATAATATAATATCAAATTTTTCAGTTTATTTTTCGATTAATTTTAGGGTCTATAAATTACACATTATTCAAAATAGGATCTTCGTTTATTGATAACCATAAGTCCATAAATTTGTAGATAATTTTTGAGATTTTTAATAGGCGAAAAAAAGATATAACAGAAAGAAATTAATTAATTAATTAGATATTTTATTATCCTGCAATGATAAAATGTTAGAGTTTTTTAATTGAATTATAAGAGTTTGAAAAAAATTTATATTTTAAATATTCTGTTTTATTCTGAATAAAATGGAATGCTCTATTTGTTGTGATACGACAGAACTTTTGGAATTGCAATGCAGTTGTCAGATCTGTTAATGCTGTATGCTAAAATCAATTGATGCAAAGTATTATGAAGTGATTGAGGAAATTCATTGTCCTGGTTCATGCCAAAGCAAACATACAGTAGAAGGATTGATGTAAAATTTGGGGGGATTAAACGATCTCTTGCTTGAGAAATACATAAAAACTACTTAGGATATAAGAATATGTCCTCGAAATGATTGCCAATATGGTGGAATAATAAAAAATAATTGTTAGCAATTTGAGTGTGAATGCGGATATCAATTCAAGTTAAAAGATGAGAAGTGGAATTTAAGAAGCATCTTTTTGAATTTTATAACTATAAAGGATTGTCCGAAATGCCAAAGAAGAATTTTTAAAAATGGGGGATGCAATCATATGACATGTAAATGTTAATATGAGTTTTGTTGGATATGTTCACAAAATTACAAAGAACACAACAAATTGATATGCTCTGCAAACATTATGGTGAAGATCTCCTTATTAATGTTTATGTTATTAAATATTGTTTATTCATTAAGATTACTTGAAAGTTTTATGACTGTAGTACTAATAATTTTAAAGTAATTATTGCAATAACATTATTTAGACTCATTTTATTTAATGGCAGTCTATTATTCCTCTATTTGGGTATAAATGAACTATACTAAATATCAAAACTGAACTTAGAATGCTCAAAATATTATAGCAATGGAAATGAGACATTTAAAAGAATCATAAATTAGAAGTGGATCATGTTCGTAGTACTCATGAGTTAATTTTGCCTTCTTTGTTTCTTTTTTTACTTATGCTACTAGGAACAGTATTAACTTAATTATAATAATTAGATTCATAGAAACTTACTGTCATTTCTTATTTTCTGAACTTTCAATATTTATAGTGTTAGGAACCACACTTTGGATAAGATCTAAGAAATGATTTAATATATATTAATTAATTGTATAAAGAATCAAGTTGAAAATATTTCTCCATTTTTTCATTAAAATATAGACAAACTGAGTAAAGATATTAACGAAGAGAATAGAAACGGAGGATGAATGATTAGATAGATAATTTTGTACTATACTGATATGTTTTAATGAATCATCATTACTTTTCAACTTCCTAGTGATCTTTGACTTATTTTTTTTCAAGTGCTGTCAAATACAAACCATTGTCATCTGGGAGGGAGATCAATGACTTTTTGCCTTTACCAATAGTGAAGATATTGTTGATTCTGGTGGAGAAGTGTTTTCCGTTAGAATCCTAGTGATATGTTGAAATGAATGATTACTTTAACATGGACAATATCAAATGATCCAAGATGTCTTTCTCTGTGTTGAATGAGTCCAACTCTTCCAATATTGTTACCTCCAATGATGTAACATAAATTTCCTAAAGTGAATAGTAATTTCGTAATACCTGGTTCTTCTTTGAGGAATTCAACAACCTTTCCTGATTCTAAATCGATTTTAAGAGTGTCATTAACATGGATATCTGGATTTGGATATCTGATGGTTCTGGCATCATTGGTGACAATGTATGGGACATTGTTTGGACCAACTTTCTTTTAGGTGACTTTAACAAGCTTGAATTTAGCTTCCTCTGGTTTGATGGATTTTAAGATGAATTTGCCTTGAACATCATATAAAACTCTATAATTTTCTCTTGTCTTATCAATTGTAATGACATCTATAAGGATGATATGAAAAGGAGATACCCTATAATCCGACTGGATATCCACTATCAGTTCTCACTTTTCCATCAACCTTAATGTTGCCGTCCTTATCAGCAAGAATCATGGTAGCATCTCTAGCATACAAGGCATATTTCAATTTATGTTGCAATATGACAGAAAGTGGAATTGATTCTCTTAATTTATGAGGTCCTTATGATGGTCTTGTGGTCCAATTTCCTCCTAATTTTGAAAGCATCCAACTTTTGGGTGCTGTGATTCTTTTCATGTGTTTCTTTGGTCCTCTTGCCTAAAATTGACATCGATATAGTTTTTACCATAATTGTTTCAAGAAAAAATTAAAATCTTTTTTAATTTATTTCAAAATGTTCGCATTATAAACTAAAACTAGGCATTGCCCTCTAAATATTATATGATCATATATATAAATAAAGAATTTCATTATTTCTTCTCCTGCTCATCAGACTAATTATTGGCATCATCCACAAATTTATCAACACTTTTCCTATTAGTAGTCTAAGCGATAAAGTTAGATTTGAATCCAGCTCCTTAATTGTCATCTCCTATGTTCTTAAAAATACTAAGTGGCTTGATCCTACTTTGATTCTCAAATAGCTACAGTGGAAGCATAATTATCGTAATTTTCATTAAGTTGAAAATCCTACCATTTAGTCGGAAACTATTCAATAGACTTTATAAGTTCAGCCAACGTCACTATAGGGTAGGGTATTTTCTAGTTTTCTAGTTTTCCTGGATTATTCTATTATTGTAGTACTTTTTTTTATTCTTAACCTCTTATTCATCTAATCCAAAATTACTTTTGAATTGTCTTAATTTATGAGTCTAAGGTAAAAATATTCATGACCTTAGGCTATTTTATCTTTCATTCTACAAATTTATATTGTTCTCTGTTTGCACTATTCAATCGTATTTATATTTTTTCACCTCTCTTTTCTTTACTTAATCCTCTGTCTATTTCTCACCATTCTTATCAAAACACTTAATTTCAGTTAAATTCTCTATCAACCACCCCTCTTTTTTTACATTTTCTATTTATTTAATTAATAATTATGTTTAAATTAAATCCTAAAAAGGTACTTATCAAAACACCAACTATTTATGATTACCAGGCTAATTTGCCTGTCGAAGTAATTGTCCAATGTAAATCTAGACTAGAAAAGCAATTGTGTTGCATGTTATGAATAAGAATCCAAAGCTTAAAATAAAGGGAGGAAATTCAATGACCAATCCCTACAAAATACCATATGAATTGGCTATAGCAGATTAAATTGAATAGATGGAAAAATATAAAAATTCCATACTCTGGTCTCCTAGGATGACTCCTAAAAAATTCACTTTTGCTTTCATCTATCCAATGGGATTTGCCTTAGTCTTGCTTTGGTATATTCATAACGTTGCCATACCAAGAAGAATGGTAGAAATGAAAAGAAAATATGGTTACGTCTATCCAGAATTAGAATCGAAGGGCTGGCTAGATGGTTGGTGGGATTACGAATAAGAAGAAACAGAACAAATATTTGATATCATCAACATGGAATTCAAAAAAACAGAAGATAAAGTTAGAAATAAGCAGTATACCGATTTCACCATTTCCGATTTACAAAATTTCGGCAACAAGCCAACCTATGAAAATTCTGGAGAAACTTAAAATATTCTGAAATCTGGAAAATAAATCATGTAGGTCAAGGAAAAACAGAAAATCTAATCCTAATTTGAGAAGATCTTACAGTTACAAACAAAACCATCATCATGATAATTCTGTCTTTATATATATATATATTTAAAAAAGTAAGCAACTATTTTGAACTTATAATCTTAAATAATCCATAATTATAAATGTCTAAATTCTTGATATTAATAATTGTGAATTTAGTTAAAGAAACCAAATAAATGTTTGATGTTAATTAAGTTTATATAAATAATTAACATCAAAACATTAAATTTAAAGAATAACTAAGGATCTGATTGATTACACATCTCTTGCCTTGGGGAAATAAGAAGTTGAATTACTTTAATGTAATATATGACATCATATTATTTATATCAAATTATTATATCTGGAATTGAATTGCTATCAGCTAATCGCAATATTTTTAAATACTCAAGCCTATGTATTAATGGTTACAATACTTTGCCATATTTTTATCTTATAAATTATACTTCTAATTATTGATGTTATCGCCATATCTGATATACATTTCCAATTCTGACAAAATTTACAAGTCTTCAGCCTTTAATTGAATTTTGTTTCTTTTTACATCAAAGACCATTTAATAAAAGACAAGGTCAAGGATATCCTAATCTTATTTATTGAATTAAAAAAACTCTTTGATAGTCAGATAGATTTCAAATCTTTTATTCAACTTATACACATTGTTGTTAATTTCTTCTTGAAATTCAAGTTTATTGAGAATGTCAAAGAAATTTGCAGATTCATCGAGCCAAGAGGTATTGTAGATGTTGTCGAATTTGGTATGCACTACAATTAATCCAAAGTGATTCCAATTGTTTTATTAACCTACATAATTACATGCACTTCTAATAACCGATTTCACACTGTAATGATGATCTACTTCAACCCATATAGGAGTGTCACTATGAATAAATAATTTCACTATAGATTGTTTACATTCAAACATCAATTAGATTTCATCTGCTTTTGGAAGATATTTCCTAGGACATAATGGTATTTTTATTTCATTTTTGAACACCTGTTCATTAGTATTGAGAGCAAGATTCTTAATTAATTACTTACAGTACTTGTAAATCTCAGGGTCCTTAAATAGTTTATTTTCTGGATTCTCAATTTTGTCCACTAAATACTAAATATATGGAATGGGATGATAATATGGTATACAATGAGTAATGACAATACATAATCTCAATAGATGATGCAAATGTTCTTTTTTATTCCCTTCAATTTATTTAAATATCTACAACAGAATCTCTTCTCTGTTTTCTTGATTGCATTCATAATCTTCTTAGTTGCTGAATCTCCTCCCAGCAGTCTCTAATTGGATTGACTTTTTTAAAGCATCAATATCAATTGTTTTAGCTTTCAGCAGACTCTTTGGAGCTGGAGGTAATTCAATCTATGCGTCATTCCCAATCAATGCACATAAGATTTTCTCTAGATGCTACTTTGCTGATTGACGAGATCTCTTCATATGGGCAAATTTGGTAATACTCCGAAACACATTCAGAGCAGTAGTTTCATTTTATAGCTTGGTCAATGGGTGCTTTAGATTTTCACTTTAGCATTTCATAATTTTTTGAACTTATTTCCCTTCGTGATTTAACACTTGTTAACAATAATCATAATATTTGTGCTTCTCCATCCTAGCCATAAATTCCTTATCCAAAAAGAAACTCAAATTCTTGTCTGGAGCTGATCTAATGTCCAAGATTCTTTTATTCAATTAGCAATTGTCATATATTATATATGGTTATGATTTTGGATTCTGGATCAGTCTCTGTATTATGAAGGTCTTTTTAATTTCTGATTTCTTCTACTATTCTATCTATTCTTGTTAGAGTTATTTCAAAAAGCTCATCTCCTCATCCTTAATCCTCTGTTGAATGGCCAACTTCTATTTTACAAACTTCTCATATTCACACTTTATCATCACTTATGGTGTTGCCCCAAAATATATTTTGAACCCCTGAGCCTCTATCTATTCTAGTAATTCCCTCTTTCTTTATTTTTATTTCCAGTACTCTGTCTTGTCTTCCAACATCTCAAAAGCACAATAATCAGAAACATCCCCCATCTTCATCTATTTATACTTCTCTTTTGAGTCATCACTAAGCATTTCAAATGAATCCAAATCTGAATGAATTTAGTTCGATATTAATTTAGCCTTAATGATTCTTCTATGAACTTGCTTCTATTCATCATCAAGGTAAGAATAAGCATTTGCTTGATAGTCTAACAATTGATCCTCATCTAATAATTTGTAAGCCTCGTAATCCGAAAACTCCTCCTTCTTCAAGTTCTCCTTCTCCTATTCATAAACATTAATCTTTTCTTGCAGCAATTGCTATTTCTATTGTAAAGTATTAACGTCCTCCCAATCATAAACCTGAAGTTCCTTCAATTGTTGATCTCTAACAGTCTTATCCTTCAATAACATATATGCCAAAGACACCTTACCATAGACAGCATCCTTATTCTGCAATAATCTAAATGCCACACTACAATTAGGATGCAAATGATTTTCAAATAAGATGGGGTTTATGATGTTTTTTAAAAGAATCTACATCTTTTCCTTCTACTTTCTCTCATTCTTCTTCTCAATGGTCAAGGCCCTATAAGCCAAAGAGTCTAAATCATAACAAAAGTTGCCGATATCATTCATAACTTTCTTCCTTTGATAATAATCATTTAATCGTTGTCTTCTTTAATTCCATTGGTTCTCATTTAAAAGATTAAAAGCAATAGAATCCAATAAATCATATCTAACCAATCCCAATTCATCCAGTCTTTATTAGGCTTATAATCTTAATTGGTACAATTCTTCGTATTTTTTAGGATTAGCCATTTATTTGGCAATCCCACTCTGACCATCCTTTTTTAATTAAAGATACTAATTAACATCGTCAATGGAAAGATATGCCTCGATATCTGATATATCCTTACACAATCTTAATTTTTCCTTGTACTTAATATAGGTGTCTTTATTATTATCCAGCAATTGAAATGATTCAGGATCTGATACTTCCACATCAACACCAAATCTGGCCTTACTTTACAAGAGCTGTAATGGTTTAAATTTTGCCTTCTCTTTTTTATATTTCTCTTTTTATATTGGCACCAACAAAAGAAATGCCTCTTAATCTGATAAAGGATCATCCACCAAGAATCTTTTTTTCTAAATTTGCCTTGGCCTTTATTAAACTAAATATTGTCTCCTGTTTTGTTACTATTATTCACTTAATAATGACAAAGCAACATTCTTTTAATTTTATAATTTTTTCTTCTTGTATTCGTTCTATTATCCAATCGTTAATTATTTGAATGCCTCTAAATCACTTAAGAATGGCTCCAATTAATCATAGTACTTCTATTTAAAATCTTTTATTTTATTTAGTCTTCTTTATTATTTAATTTTCAATTATTGATTTTGATCCAACAATCTATATGCAACTTACGTTTGATTTTGCTTTTTCATAATCAAGTACTGAAATTTCTATTCCTAAGTCAATAACTAAAAAGATTCAGGATCAGATGCTTCGTTCGATATAACCTCCAATTCCTTCAATTATTACTCTATCTTCTTTTTATTTATGATATCCTTCCTCTATATCTATTACTCTTGAGTCAATAGACTATAGGCTACATCTGAAACTTCTTCATAAATTTAACCATTTATTAAACTATGTTATTTCTTTTTGATATGTTCCTTCTTTAACTTTTTATATTCTTCTAATTAATGTTTATCTAGTAGCACATAAGATTCATCATCCGAAACTTCAATTATAATTTCCTCTTCTTTTTCTTCTCTTACTTGAGATTAGCTCTATTTTCTAATTTCATTTTCTATCTGTGCCAGCTCACTCTCAGATATGACCTATTATTCAGTTGATTTGGTCTTTGCAATTTTCTTAACACAAGCCAATATTACTTTCCTAAATTACCTAATTCTATATGCTCGTTAAATAATTTTAGCAAAAACACTTAGTTTTAAATTGTGATTACACAACAACTTATTCAAATTTTCAATGGCTTCTTTTTTGAAATAAACTTAAGACTGTCCAAATAATAACCCCTTTGATTATGTCAATCGCTTACATATTTCAGTGACTAAGGCTTTCATGTCTTAATTGCTATTGATGTGCTTTTAAAGAGAAATCTTTCTATTGAACACATCAAGATGATGATATCTTGAATAAAAGTCATTAAATGTTAATCGATAGGGATAACTATTCTTAAAGAACTTAATTGAGTCAAAGATTCTAAATTGAACTAAATCCTGTTTATTTTGAATGACCCTTATGAATAGCATCTGAGTATCCTTGGTCATTATGTTGTTCAGTTTACTGATATTGGAGGGTATCTACACTTTACTTTCTAGCTCCTCCAATACGGATAAATTGTCTTCAAATGAGATCTGCTTATATAATTCATGCAATTGATCTTGGATTAATTAGTTCTAACAATTCTTAAACACGCTCTAGATGTATATTTATTCAATCTTTTCTTAGATGTACTCCGACAACTGATCTGACTTTCCTGGATACTCCAATATGCTGATCATTTATATGTTGTCATTCAGTTGAATCAGACCGTTGATTATCAGGATTATCTTTTCAAACATATTCTAAAATTGTTTTGCATTCTCGATTTTCTCACTTTGGATTAATTTAAGAAGCTCTGCATTTTGTAATTCTTCCCATTTTTGCGTGAAGAATTACGCATTCTAATACTCAGCCAAATTGACATAATACGATTGAAATAGAAGTCCAATCAGTCTTCTTTATTTATAAATGAATCTATAATTAATCACTCCTTGTGTATGGCCATTGTTGTCTGTTATAAATGATTTTATTAGGTTGTAATACATGATTGTGTCTTTATTCAGAAAATTCATCATATCATTAATAATTGATGTTTTGCCATATCCTTTGTTTCCCGTTACAATAATCTGTGAATTTTTGCCTATATCTAAATTTTGATACGCATAAAATAACGTTGAAAATATGTGAGGTGGTATGGAACTCACAATCAACCTCTCATCGATATATTTTTTATATTGCACAAAATCTGCTAAAGAAGTATTTACACTTTACAAGAGGATCTACCTGTCTAGATAAATTGTATTTTTTATTTTAAATAAGACTTCTGGTTCACTTATATGTGGCAATTCAGTTAGATCTATAGCTTTGCTATTACTTGCTCTTAAAATCTAATTAACAGGTACATCTATAGTTTTGTTGTCTGCCAAAATTACTCTAGCAACACTCCTTTAATTGAGCAACTTTTAGATGTGTCCTCTTGAATATTCCTCATCAATCGAAACCCAACAAAATGCCCCATCGAGCATCCATGCAGTGTTGGTGTACATTTTATTTTATAAATAAATCAAATAATCTATGTAAATAATTATAAATTTACAGGCTTCTTCAAAATATTGAATGGCATTCCAAAAGAAACACACATAATTCAATGAATCAATGGGGATATAATTTCTGATTGATTTTTAAAGATAATACTCTGGTCTTTGAGATTTATTGTAATTATTTATTTCAATTTAATAAATATCAGCAGCAGATGATTAGATTTAATGATTCTTATGATGTTCTATAAGAATATTTATTGGTCATTATAAATGATCAATTTTATTTTTGATTGATCTTTGCAATTTAACTTAATATTTTCATTTTCAAATCTAAACAAACTAATACTAATTAAAATGTATAAATAATCAAAGAATTTCGAACTAGTAATTAATATTCAAGAATATTATCACAATATTTATTCAATAACGAATTAGTATTTTCCTAAAAGATAATTTAATACATTTGAATTTAGTTTTCATTAGAATAAATGCAATTACTGATACTTTAAATATTTGGAATATCTTAGAAGTAACTGATAACATCCTTTATTAATTTTATTCAAATTCTATTATATAGAATAAGAACTACAATTTAGATTTATATTTTATCATAAATAGTATATTAAAATTCTGCTTTTACTTTTCGATTATTAAATTGTATAGTAATACCATTGAAGATTTTAGTGGGTTAATATTATTATAATAGAAATCTATTTGTTATTATTCAGGAATCTTACTCAAAAAGAAGGTATTTTAATTAGAAGTTTAGCCAAATCGATTATTATTTCATGATAATCAAATTATAGTGAATAGGTCAACAATCAATCACATTGATGAAATTTTGCTACTTCCAATCCATACAATAGGAAGATCATACATTGTTAATTATTATATGAATAGAAAAATCAAAATTAATTCTTTTTTGGTAGAATTGACTCTTCAGAATCAAGAGTATAAATAATCCCAAGGACTCCATTATTCATGCCATAGTATTTCCATTTAGGATCATATTCATCTGGAATTTTAAATCTTAGATCAAAGGGACCGCATTTCCTTTCTTATTTAAGATAAGTTGATTTATTGGTATACATCGACATCTTTTTATGCCCTCTAACTATAGTCGTAACATTCTATCTGTAGATTTCGACTTCTTCAAGCTAAACCCCGGGTAGATCGATCAGTATTATATATTAAGTTCCTTGAATAATGTCTATTGATGGCTCATATTCCTCTGCTTCTTCGTTTTCAATGTTGATAGGTGTAGATGCGAATTTAGGAGTGGTTAAGGTTAAATTGAATTTGGGCGATGTTGCTTATTATTTGAGGATTCTTTTTTCGTTGGGTAGATGAGTATCTTGAACAGTTAGTTTAATTTGCTTTTTTAAGAGATTACTCATTTTCAGTTAACAAACTTCAACAATGTCATTATATTTTAGAATTTTACTTTGATGAGGGACAACTACAAGTTTGAGCCAATATTTAAGGAGACTGTAAGTCCAAGGATTAATACTCTTACCCAGATCTGAGTTGTCATTTACAATGCAGATGTGTCTACTTGTTTCAGTGTTAAACCACATAACAGATTTTTCTTCCAATTGATTGGTAAAGGGATTCATGGCTTCGACAGTGGATTTTTAGATGTTTCCTTCTAATATTTTTTCAATTTGGACTGACCAAACATGTTGAATCAGATTTGGATTGGTGATATCCTTTAGATTGTGTATTACAATTATTTCCTTAAATTATTTGAGAGAGGTGCTCAATTTACGAGCTAATTAATCAAGGTATCTAACCTCAATGCTTGTAAAATCATTAACAACACAAATAAAGTAATCTGTTAGTTCGAATGAGATTTCAAGGATTGCATTTTCAATTTATTATTTTTCTTTCAAATTTTTAAGATTTTCGGGTGCATAACTACCAGCTGTATCTATCAACACAAATGAATTGTTTTTGTCGACGATGCACTATTTTAAACTGATTCCTTTGGTTGTTATTTTGGATCCTGTGGGTAGATTTTGATTTGTTAATTGATTTAGGATGTGCGTTTTACCTTTGTCGTATAAACCAAGAACTGCAACTCTAGCTCCTTTGAGCTCATTGTTGTTCACCAACAACTTGAAATATTGGATTAACAACTACCTTCCATGAAGAACTCATGTTTATGTCAAGCACTAAGTCATATATTTGGGTATCTATTAATTTATACTCTTGGAGAGATGGCTTTTGATCATTGGTAATGATATTTGGTATTTCGTTGCTTTTCTCCAAGAGAGAGGGGTTGTCGAGTTAACCGATGATGACTAAGGTTTCTTCGCACCTTATTTTCAGTTCGTAATGTAACGCTTCATAGAGATCGAAAAATTCATTAATCGACTGCATCTTCCTAAAGAGTTTGGCAAAGGTGTCCAGGAGATCCAAGTTCTCCTTGAGCAAATTACCCAAGATCTGTAGACCACTACGGAAGGCGTCTTAGTCCTTAATTACATCAATGCCTTTACTAATTTAATATCACCTTCTTATTGAGAACTCATACTACGTAAAACGCAATTTATTAATTAATATTAAATTTTTGGGTTTTTAAACTCTAAAAGTTTCTAACTCCTAGGATTTATACTTTTTTCTAACAACTCAATAAATTAATTAGATATTTATTTATCTGACAATATAATAGCATTTTATTAGCTTATGTCGGCCCCATCAAGAAATTCCAAAAGAAGTTCTTCTCCCATTATATATCTTTAGATCACACAACCACAACAAATCAAGGTCCTCCAGGCCCAGCTAGCTACGAACCTAAAATGGAGGTTTCACATGCGAATGCACCCAGATGGACAATGAGTGGAACTAACTCCAGAGAGATACCCATCATCAAAAACCTTCCCGGCCCAGGATAATACGACGTCAGATTGCCCGAATCTTAAAGAAAGACCCTAATTTATGGAAAGGCTTATCAAATAGACAAAGAGGCATAACAGAAGCCAGGTCCAGGAGCCTACAAAGTTGAGGTCTCTCAGCTTTCCAGAACAGGGTTCAAAATAGGCAGCGAAAAAAGATACAAGGACGAAAAAAAATTGTCACCAGGACCTGGAGATTATCATATAATAATGAAAAATCATGTTACTTCCTACATCATTGGATAATAAACCAGATCAGGGAAAATCTGCAGCAATCATGTAGGTCCTGGACAATATGAGATTCCATCCTTATTAAAAACAGACGCAGGATTCAAAATGGTTCCACGTCGAGAAAAGACCTTTTCAATGATCACGCCTGGTCCTGATGCCTACGGGCAACTCAGACAAGAGAGAGTCAAGTCATTCAAAATTGGAACTAGCAAAAGAGAGGGGATTTATTAGAAGTCCTCTTCTCCAGGCCCTGCCAATTACGAAGTCCAGGCAATCAAAGAAAGTGTCGGATATACAATAGGCAAAGGACAAAGATAAGATACCAAACTGGAGGTGTTGCCAGGACCAGGAACTTATAAACCCAATAAACCTAGCAATGCTCCCAAATATTCCATCTATTAGAGATATAGGGAAAAGACTGAAAATTCAGGTCCTGGACCCTAATCATATACGATAGGGGAGTTTAGAGAAACAAAAAGCATAATATTTGGACAGGCTAAAAGAGATAGTTAAAATAAGATATAGATACCTGTATAGTATTCGAGTAATTCTAGGGACCAGGAGAATATGATACAGAAGTAAAAGTTAAGAAGCCTTAAGTGAGTATTGTGTTTGGAAGAGAGAAGAGATCTTAGAGTTGCTCCGAAAATACATATATGCCTGGACCTGGTGCGTATGATATAACATCTACTTTTTTGTTGAAAAAGAAATGATTGAATTAGATTCAAAGTTTTATTGTTCTATATCATCTTATAAATCTGATAGTCTTCCAGTACGTTTGGAAGAATCCCTTGTACATGGTAGGAGAGAGTGATTATAATATTGATTTAAATTGAAAAGTTAAATGCTCGTAACTATAAGAATTAATTAAAATAAATGGGATCTGTGTGTTAGAAGGGAGATGGCACAGTGAATTGGCCATGTTATAGCAATCCGAGAGGTTCCAATCCGAGAACAACTTTCACAGTAATTCCTGAGGAGGACTCCGTAATTTACTCTTAATACGATCGCTCGGTTTTTACAGCTAGCTAGTTTTATCAGAACCCAGAGACTCAAGTAATGGACTCTAAGTAATGTAGAGACAAACATTAATATTGGGAAGTGCAATTAATGGAAATAACAAACTCTAAATCTTCAATGTATACTTATCTAAATTACTTTCGTCGCATTCGATTAAGTAATAAGATCATTATAATCAGACTAACAAATACAAGGAGCAATGCTTATGAAGTATCTTTAACCAACATCAATCCTGAATTGAGTTGCTATTGTGAATGGCATCTCGAGGCAGACAAGTTGCCCATTTGTTCTGGGGATAAAATAGATGTAAATTGACTTGTAATGATTCAGTTGATACATGTTCTGACAGGCAGATCTCTTCTTGCAACTGAGCTCGATGAAGAGGGCATAGTTTATTGTGGATATGGTTCAAATAGATGTTGGACTATTGAATTTGATGATAACATTCTAAAAGATGGGGCAATTTTTGAATTAAAACATAATGAAATTACTAAATACTTATCTTTCATAAATAAAAAAGCGTCGCTATCACACAATAGGTAGGTTTGCTTAAATGACAATGAGGGAAAGAACAACTATTGGAAATTAGTTTTGATTTAATGATTAAACATAATTATTATTATTAAAATGATTATTAGATAAGCTCAGCTATTTCTGAGATGGGTCCCTCAACCAAGATACTATCATGGAGGATTGAAAGATCAAGATCGTATCTTTACTAATGTCTATCGCGATGGAGATCCCTATATTCAAGGTGCCTTAAAAAGAGTAAGAACATTCATTATCATAAGGGTGATTGGCATAGAACAAAGGATATTTTGACAATGGGTTAAGATTGGATTATAGATGAAATCAAAAAGAGTGGGCTTAGAGGCAGAGGTGGAGCTGGATTTCCAAGTGGTTTGAAATACTCATTCATGCCAAAAGTCAATCCAGATGGAAGGTAATTTGATTAATACAATTATGAAATAAAGACCTTCCTATTTGGTTATAAATGCAGATGAATCTGAGCCAGGCACATGCAAAGACAGAGAAATCTTGAGACACGATCCTCATAAATTAGTAGAAGGAGCCTTGTGCGTTGGATTTGCAATGAGAGCTAGAGCAGCATACATATATTGTAGAGGAGAATTCTGGGTAGAGGCTAATGCCTTGTAATAAGCAGTGGATGAAGCCTATAAAAAGGGATTTTTGGGTAAAAATGCTTGTGGAAGTGGATATGATTTCGATGTCTATGTTCACAGTGGTGCAGGTGCCTACATTTGTGGAGAGGAAACAGTAATCATTTGATAAAATGAATAGGGCTTGATTGAATCCTTAGAAGGAAAGCCAGGAAAACCAAGACTCAAGCCACCCTTCCCAGCCAATGCAGGTTTATGGGGTTGTCCAACTACTGTTACTAACGTGGAAACAGTCTCAGTTTGTCCAACCATTCTTAGAAGAGGAGCCAATTGGTTTGCATCTTTTGGCAGACCCAATAATAGAGGCACTAAATTATTCTGTATTTCTGGCCATGTTAACAATCCTTGCACTGTTGAAGAAGAAATGTCCATTCCACTTAAAGAATTGATCGAAAGACATTGCGGAGGAGTCAGAGGAGGTTGGGACAATCTTAAATGCATCATTCCAGGAGGATCATCAGTCCCCATGTTACCTAAAGAAACCTGTGAGACTGTGCTTATGGACTTTGATGCTTTGAGAGATGTTAGATCTGGATTAGGAACTGCTGCTGTTATTGTCATTGATAAATCTACTGATATTATTGATGCTATCTTAAGATTGAGCAAATTCTATAAACATGAATCATGTGGTCAGTGCACACCTTGCAGAGAAGGTACTTCATGGTTAGTTGATTTGTTGGAAAGAATGAAGGTTGGAAATGCTGATTTTGCAGAAATTGATTAATTAGAAGTACATTAAATCTTATTTATTGAAAGGAATTAACATATTAAATTGAAGGACACACTATTTGTGCTCTCGGAGATGCTGCTGCATGGCCAGTTTAAGGATTGATCAGATCATATAGAGAAGAAATTGAGGAAAGAATTGAAGACTACCATGCTAAGCATCCAGTCAAGGCTAGACAATTACGTAGTAATCCTTAATCATCAAGCCATTGATATATACATAAAATATTAATATCACCATCTTGGAATTGTCTGAGATCTCTTTTTCTCTTATTTTAATAATTTCAAACTCTTTTTCTTTGCCTTTTCATCCAACACCTTTTGTATCTTCTCTAAGTCTTCTTATTTCAAAGAGTATTTGTCCAAGATTACTTTGTCCTTTACTTCTTACTTCTTTAATTCTATTTTCTCCTTTTTAATTTGCTCTCTGATTTTGTTTATTTGTAGATTTAAATTTCTTATTTTGGTCTTATATAAATCATTTGCTCTCCTCAACATTATTGATCTCACTTTAGTCTTGCTTCCAATATTTAATTTCTTAAGAAATACTGCATGCTTTTCTGCAACAGTTCGAGTTTCCTTCTTTAAATGTTTCAAATAATCCTAATTATTTAACTTTTTTGAAAGGGCTCCTAAGTTTTTTGATAAGTCCACTATTTTTTTATTTTCATATTCTTCTATATCTCTCTGATAGGACAGATCCTTTGCTATCACATCTGTCGTTGCCGATTACGAGATGATTTGGTTGTTCTCTTTAGGAACTATCTCTGATGTAATTAGTGGAGTCTCTCTATTTCTGTCAAACTTAATAATTTTAGCCCATTGTCCTCCAACCAAAGGTTCTGCCAATAATTCCCACTTTCTCTTATCAAAAAACTAGAATTGATCACTGGCAATCAACAAATAACACTAGTTACAATTGTTTTCTAAGAATTTTATCATTTTATTAAATTTATCTAAATTTACTGTCCTACCCCAAGGAGGATTAGTAATAACAATCAAATCATCCTTTTACAATTTGCCTTTGATGAATTCTTTGTGCATGCTCACAAAATCCAATTAAGCAATGCTCAAATTTTCGTAAGATTTACTTCTTAATTGTGGTGATTATTGACGTATAATTCTTTTTAAATTGTTAAACCAATCCAAGTTTTTATAGAAAATTCTCAACTACTGTTCATTGATATCATTGGCCAAAATGTTGATGTCCAACTCATTCAATTCATTATCAACATAAGTCTCCTTAAATATAGGCATTTGATAAAGAGGCAAAAACATTCCTTTTCTTATGCTTTTATTAAATTTGCGTATGAGCATGGTTAAGATAATTGTACCTGTACCACAAAATGGATCCCACACTGTAACTCCCTTTCTCATATCGCAATAATGTAGCAGAGCATCAGCAATATTTTCAGATAATGTTGCTTTACCAATATATTTCTTGAATCCAAATTTATGCAAACTTTCGAGATGCAATTGAATGTACATGGTTAGGTAATTCTGATAGAGATACGTATTTATTAAGAGTGGTATCTTGGGCGAATATGTCTCACTGATATAATCTTATGGTTGTTCTTCCTTTCCCAATAATAGCTATTTTCTCTCAGTCAGCAATTTCCTGGTTTTATTGTTATTCAGTAGATAATTCTTGATTACCTCCCTCCAATTATCACTATGATTCCTCAAGCATCTTTTAATGCTGAGTCGAATTTCAAGATGCGCATTCATTGGAATGTAAGGGTGAACTTGCACCTTCTGCATATTCCTCATAAATTCCCTAACATTTCTTGCTTGTATAGGTTTATTTATTCTAATATTCAGGAAGGTAATGCACGTAGGCTTGTACAATATATTGTTCAGATTGTCCATTGTAGTTTCAAAAAACACAGCTGAGCTTGGATAAATGGCTAGACTTTTAAAAATGATTTACGTAATCTGCTCCGTTTTGCTGAAATATTGAACTGGGCTAGTTATTCAATTAAAATATTTTATAACCCTGGAGATGTCCAAGCTAAAAATTTATAAATTGACATAAATAAATTATTTATTATAAATTCTAGAATCTCCGTAATTCATATTTGAATAATTTTTTCTGATTGAGAAATTATTACACTATTGAAGAAATGCATAAAATAACAATGATATTAAAATATATAGATAAAAACAATCAACAAGCATGGCATCTGGCCAAAAATTATAAGAAATGTCGACCTAAAATAAGAGATATGAGATATACCAAATTGGGTGAATTGATGATCCTCGAATTTATTAATTTAGATCTAAATTGATTATTTCTATTTGTCATTGCATTTTTAATAGAAATTTTGCATCACATAATTTCCAAATTAATTGTTAATTAAAATTAGTAACATTGGAGGATAGTAATCATTAATGAGGATTTTGCAAATACTTGCAATATCATCATCATTAGCCACTGTTATGTATTTTTAAGCTACAATGCTTGATAATCAATTTACAAAGATACCTGGCATATTTATCTTAGCTGACTTCGAGGATCCTCGCTTTGATGTATTTCCCAATAACCTCCAATCCTTTCGGCGGTCCTTAATTGATCATATGTTGCACTATATAGTTTCCGTATTGACAGAACGATAGCTTCTCACACAGTGGAATAAGGGAAATATAGAGTTGCTGCAATTTTTGATTGGGAAATATTTCTAAACATTTCTAGGCAATTCGGCAGCCATAGGAATGAGAGACAATATGATCAACGTTATTTGTCACAATGTCAATTATAAACTCTGCGTCAGATGCCAAGTCGATGATCTTTTAGATTACATGATTTCCGCATTGATCAAATATGAGGTTCAATACTTGACTCTTGATTGATTAGATTAATTGTATTTTCTGGTGATTTTAAATGAATTCTAGTAATCTTTAGATGACTCTACATCCAAATTTATCATAGCACATTTCGATGATAAAAGGATGGAGCTATTCAAAGATGAGAGTTCTGATGTTCTGATTGGAGTTTTCGATTATTTTTTGAATGACATAATTCCCAAATTTGTGTTTGGCAAGAAGTGGTAAATCTTCGATTAAGGCTTTAAATATTTTATCTTTCTAAAAATCATTTCCTTGGATAAAGGACTATTGGATATTGAGAGATGCATATTGATCTTGGCATTGTTGTGACTCTAATAAGAAATAGGAAGATTACAATGGTTTATTCTGAATCTGCAGAGGATTGTAATTTCTTCGTTCGTTTTTATGAGAAGAATCCGTCTTAACAAGGGTAATAGAGTGGAGGTTGAGGGACCATGTATTGATGGAACTCGTGACTCAATGAGTGTTGTCGCTGTTGAATGAAGGCGGATTAGACAGTAAAATAAAAGTTGTTTGGGTCATTGGAAGGAAATTCTTATTAACTGGTTTAATATGGATGATAATACCCTGCATCATCAAGGAGGAGTGGGATTTCTTTGGCTTCTTTGAGGTCTTTGAAGCTTTTGACGGGCTAGATGGATAGAGAGAGAAAGTTTTACAGATTGAGATTGAGAATGCTGTTGGGATTTGGTGATGGATGATCTGAATTCTGAACATTTTGATTCGTCCTCTAATTAGATGAGAGATTTGTTACCGTCTAGCAGAGAACCTATCATATCTTTTTCGGATTGCTCTGTTTCTTGCATCGATTTTATTAAGTTATAAACACAAAATTATATAATCAATAATCAGTATTGTTTGGATTTGGAGGAGTTGAAGAATTCTCTGATGAGACAATTAAACTTGGTTTGCAGTTGTTTTTGTTTTGGTAGGGGTTTGAGTTGTTTCATGTATATTTTTTTGTTTTTCTGAGGAGACTTGGCAGTGGGTATAATTTCGCAAGGGGAGAATTAAACGGACTGGATGGCTTTGCGATCCTTGAGTAGTCTGTTGATGGTTTTTTCTTGACGCAAGACTTATTATTTGATGTTTTGGAGGAAGCAATTGGAAGTAGGGACATATTTATGGCTGCGAGAATGGACAATTTGGGGTTGTTCAGTTTTGATTCGTTGTTGTTCGGGTGAGTTGGTTTTGGTAGGTGAAGTTTGTAAGTGCATGCTTTCGTCGAGGTCTGGTTTGGATCGTAAAATGAATAGGGGATTTCTTGCGTAGATTCTGAAATTCTTTTTTTTATGATCATTTCTCATATACTTCCGAGCTCCATCCAATTTGCTTAGAAAAACATCAGCCAATCTTTCCTTCTTGTGATAGGCTATTTCGCATAATTGATTAGGTAATTGATTCTCCTTGAGTGCAGTCTCTCCGCATTGATCGCAAACGCAGCTTTTACGACGAACTTGAGTTGTATCTAATTTTGGACCATCCAGGTTCTTGGTAGAGAGTAGATGTTTGTTATACATAATATATTAATTAATGGATTAATCTGCAGTGGCTCTAAAGGTTGATATAAATTCAATAATTGTTAGGCTGAGGTGAAGGAGTATCAAATGAGCAAAATCGATAACAGTGTCATCCTATTCATCTTGCTGGTGTCCAAGAGGGATGGATAGTAATGGACATTGGAAAAGAGGTACTCCGAATTTGACGATCTGAATACTAACTTAAAGAAGGTAAGGATAATTATTTATTCATTCTAGGTGTTCACGAATTTGCCTCCGTTGCCAGGAAAAACATTGTTTAAGTTGAAGGAACATGTCGATATTGAGAAGCGAAGAGTGGGACTGGATTATTACATTAAGGTAAAAAGATATGCATAAGAGTAGGAATTATTAAAACGACCAGATGTCTTCAATTCTGAGTCGATGAAACAATTTTTATAGTTGGAGAAGCATGCTTAAGAACAAGTGGTCAACCCACCCAAAATGTTGGGAGAAATTACAGGTTTCATTCACGGATTAAGGGATTTCTATATAGAGAGATCATAGAGTAAAAAATCAATTAACAATTTTCTAGATGTCATTTTTGTCTTATCCTCTGATATGAATGTAGCCAGCAGAGTGGATGCCTACTTGACCAATATGAAAATGCCTTGGGAAAAAGAAGCCCCTCCAACTCTATTGGCTGTTGGATGTTTAGAATGTTGGGTCAAAACTAATGACGAGAACGAATTCAAGTATGAGAGAATGTGGAATAAAACCTATCCATCATAAGCAATTTGTTTGTATTGGGATGCAGTGACGTCAACTCTAATCGTTGGATTGGATGAGGGAAAATTGAATTTGCTCAAAGTCCCTCAAGAAAGTCAATTTATCAGATACGATGAAGTACCTCATTCATTTATCAACCTTAGTAAGCAGATATCAAGGCACATTAGGGTAGAGTGATGGGTGTATTTTATGATTCCATAAATTCACATATTCATTCTGTATCAGAAGATAAGAAATACAAAGTACTTGACTTCTAAAGATAAATCACAGTCGCAGAGCTCTAACCAAGTTAACATCCCTTAACTGGTTTAGCCGCTGATAAAGACAACAGAAGAATATTTGTTTCAGATAAAGGAGGCTATGTTCACGTTTTTGAGATTACCTCTGCAACCATGGGTCCATCTTTGGCTGTCTCAGTAGCATCTTAAACACTCTCCCCTATAAGAGGCATCTTTTTCGATCCTGTCAAGAACTACTTGTTCACAGCTGGTTTCGATCAAGGAGAAATTGGTATCTTTGAAGTTGGTAAATCTGGAAGAGAAAAATTTACAAAACAAACCGCAAGTTTGAAAGGCAAATTGCAAATGAGAGAAATCGTATGGTCACCTTCCAGAGGAGAATGCCTGGTAGGAAATAAAGATGGTACAGTCACTGTCTGGAGTGCAAAAAAGGCTGCACCAATATGTACTTTTTATTTATAACATTCTTAGTTGTAATTAAGGCTCATAATACCGATATTACCAAACTCTAATGGTATGAAGACAAACACATGTTAGTAACCAGTGGAAAGGAAAAATCTTTGAAAGTATTAAGCATTATTTAATTCTTTAGTTTTGGCAATTACCCAAAGAATGGAGAGACAAAAAGATTGAATAGCAGGAAGAATAAGAGTATGACCAAATGAAGAAATAAGAAAATATCAAAAACTATCAGGAGACTTCCAAAAAGGTATTTCTCTCAATATTAAAATCTTAGAAAGAGCTTGATTCTGATGAAGACGACCTTAAAGGATGGCATAAAATGTGAAATGAATATCAAAATATCGTAATATATATAGATAAATCATATAAAATCACTCTTATTTTTATCAAGTTGTTAATTTTATGAGTTGTTGGGTGAAATCTTGATGTATAATCAATTACGATGATCATTTAGATAATAAAAAATAATCTCTTATGGAATGAAATTTTGGATAAGGTATATCATTCCAAGTAGAATATTTTTATCTTATTTTCTTATATACACCTTTTGAATATTAGATTATCTACATCATAAATTCAAATTATAAAATTCCATATTAATGGATAATTAATGAAGCATTGATTACTGAATAGATCTTAGACATGAAAATTATTTGATTTAACGAAGCTAGTTGAATTCATTGAAAATTTTTATTTATGAGTCCTGATTTAGATTATAAACTAATAAGTTGGTTCAATTATCAAATACTTTGCTTACCAAGATTTTTAAACTTTATCAATTGATATTGTACATATAAATGACCAAAATTAGAATCGTATATCTAAATGTACTACAACACAATAATATTGTTTGGAATTTCCTCAGATAGTATACATTACATTTACTTACTCAAATTTGACATTATTAGAGAAAAAGAGTGAACAAATTTGATTTGAATTGATTTATTTGTGATAGTTTATAAAATAGATTGTAATGTATCATTATCATTATTATTATTGTTATGCTTATCTTTATTCAGCTACTCTGTTTAATGATAACGTTATAGCTTAGGTCCAATTTTCAACATAGAAGTCGTATTAATCCTTCTCTTCAGGATTGAAATATTTGAAACATTCATCAGGTGGCATTTCCTTACTAATAAATTAATAAGAGGGAAGTACGTTGAGGTTGCGGCAAAACAGGAATGATCTCTTAGCAATTAATCTAATTTTTCTTCATCAGTGATTCTATGTTTATTATGAGAAGATTGAACTTCTAAAAATTTAGTGGCATGTTTTTTAGTTCTAACATCTAAACCTCCATGATAGATTTCAAATGTAAATGAATAAGGTATCTAAAAGGGATACTATAAATAGTTTACTTTCAAATCATCATAAGCGTAATCCATGGAGGTACCTGGAGATAGATATCCTATTTCATGACCACAAGATCCCATTTTACAAGTTTCACAATGCTTCTCTCTAACTTCTGTAAGAATTTCCATCATACTGGAAATGTTTTCAGTTGCTAAAGTTAGAATTGATGTTTACGTTATTCTTTGCTATAAGCATAGGGAGTAAAAAGTGCTAGGGTTCCAGAGTGAATGGAGAAGAAGACGTCTGGAGAGAATTTCTTCAGTTCATCTCTCACTGTTTAGGTTTCGGCTTCAGAAAAAGCAAATGGTCCAGGGGCAGTTCTTACCATTTCTGGATCATGATCCTGAGTAATTAGTGTAATATACTTTAGACCAATGAGATTTGTAATTACGATTCAAATCAACTCCATTTTCATTCTCTCTTTTACAAAAATCACCAGATTCGACTTTCTCTCTGGATAGTGGATTTACATTGACTATCATTCTTAATTCATAATTATCCTTAACTGATTTCATTTCCTCATTTTGACTGCAGAGTTTCTTAACAAAATGTAGACCCGTTTCTGGAGAAATTAATTCTCTTGCATGTTCTCCAAAAAGTACAAAACCCTTATTTGGTTTATTCTAATTTTTGTTTAGGGTGACCATTGACAATTTAGGAAAATCTCTGACCATTTCCATTTCTACTCCATCGCACTTTTCAATGGCTTATGCAATTTCAATATAAATATCCTAAAGTGGAAGTTTGAATAGAATAATACTGTAGAACGATGATAGAATGATGGAAATTCAAGGCAATAAACAATTGTAAAGCTCATTACTAATAGAATGAGATTGTTCATTCTTTTATAATTTATTATACTTATTTATATATAAGTTTTAGGTAATGTTAAAGTTAGGGGATTTGCAAAACGTTAGAAAATAGTTGCAACCATGAATATTAATTTGGAGATTGAGATTCAAATAGTTCATCACTTTAAAGATTTCAGTTTAACATGGATAACTAGATGTAATATAAGATTGCTAAAGAAAGAGTTATCTAATATCTTATCTGATTCCATAATTATTTGATAATATTCTTTATAAACCAAAGCTATTAATTTATTGCAAATAAAAAACAAAGAAGGTAATTAATCAGCAATTAAAAATAAATACATGTTATTGTTAATGAGGATGTTTTAGATAAAAAGATCAAAATTATTAAATTACAATCATCCTATTGATTGAACAAAATTATGAGGAAAATATCCTTTAAGTTAATTCTTATCTTCTCCATACCACCATCCATTAGTTGTTTTCTTTAGCAATTTAATTTGATCTCCTTTCTTAAAGCTTAAATCTATATCCTATCAATATGACTAAATAACTTTACTTTTTGTGCTTTATAATCATACTTTGCAATCACATATTAGCAATTAACTTACGAGTTTTCCTTATTTCTTTTAGTTAATTTGCCTTATTCTCTTAATACTTACTAATCGATCTGAGTCGTTTCATCCTCATTGGTTTATTTAAATGATTGAAAATAAAATGAATTTTCACTAGTCTCTTAAGTAACTCTCTTAGCTGCATTTAATTGTAAAGGTAATTAATTCATGTCTTTATTTAAAATTCCTTATTTATCTGTTATTTCTAGGTCTGTAAAATAAGGGCTACCAATTTAAGTGTCACCATTGTTTAAAAATTAATTAAATTGTTCTTACAATGATACATTTTTCAAAGGTTTAGGAGAGTCATGAGGCGGGGATGTGTTGTTTGTTGTTAAAATTTAATGTTTTGAAGCATTGTGGCTTTTATTTCGAAAGGATTACTCTGAGGATTAATTAAACTTTAGAGATTCAACAGTCATAAAGAATCCATTTACATCAAATTCTTCTGGTAATAGACAATTCCTTAAGGCAGGCAAATTGAGATTTTATGTTTTTGAAATGAAATCCAAAATAAAGGCAGTTGAATGCTTCGACAACTAGATAAGAGATTCATAAGCAAATATCAATTAGGGTTGGAAGTGTTCCACGATTTTCTAGAAAAAGGATAAGAACTCTATGCAGATTAAACAATTATCACAAATAAACGATTTCAAGCCATTATTGATTGCAATTTAATCCTACAATTGTTTAGTTAGGGATTCAGTTTTCTTTTGTTCATTCTAAAGAGTGAATTTCATTGTTTTCATCTATTAAATTTGATCGTTTATATTGATCAATTGATTCTGATAGAGTTGGCGTTCTTGTTGTAGATTTTGATTGAGGTCTTTATTAGTTTACTCCAATATTTATTACTTCTTTTTCAAATCATTAAGACTTAATTGCAATTATATTGATAACTCCTTCAAATCATAATTTTCTTAACGAATTTTCTCATAATAATCATCTTTATTAAGTATATTCTCAATAATCATGTTGGCCATGGCATTGCTAGAATTGAGGAAGTGAGCATCTTATTCTGTAATAAGATTAAAATTCAATTTTCTGGTACTTTTCTATTTTTGTGGTGTCGTGTTTGGTGATACAGATTTGGTTTATCCCTGATTAACTTATGCATTTTCTAGTATTTACAATAGTTCTTATTTTTTATTTAACTATCTCTTTGATTCTTTTTTGTTGACATTTGAGATCTGAGTTTAAAGTTATGATGCTGATTTTTAATTAACTGGTAGTATGCCATCAACGCTCTTATTTAAGTTCTGATGTTTTGAGAATGCTCCAGGTTAGATTTGAGTTTTATTATTAGGCACCAATTTCTAAAGGGAATACATTTTAAATTTAATTATCGTTATATCATAAATATATATTATTTAGCTTTGATTAAACTCAGTTGACCTGAAAACATTAACACTTATATTAGATCAATACTGATTTGATTTCCATACCATCTTTAATTATTGTCATTGATTTATATCATGATTGAGAAACTCCGATATTAATATCATTAGTATCGATATAATAAATGATTTCCAAATATTGGTTCCTTTATTAAAGGCTCATAAGTCAAAATGAATGGGATTAATGTTGCTCTAGAAGGTGTGAAAATCAAATAATAAAAGTAAATTAAACTTTCAAGTTACTGCCTTAATATTGCTCCAATTTAGAGTTACGTATCGATGACAATCAATTAACCTTTTGCAATTTGATTAAAATTTAGCATTTAAAATTAAATGATGAAAGATTAGTAAATCTTAATTTATAATTATCAACTAAATCCACATTTTTGAGAATACATGACCCTTCTGTTATTCAATTTAATGACTCTCTTAATGATTACTCTGTGAAAAGATATTAATATTCAGAAATTCACCCTCAAATAGTAATTTTTCATAGATTAAACTAATAAATAAAATTATTTGCTTATTTGATGTAAGATCATTTAATAAACCAATTAAAAAGATCTCTCATATTCATTGGCTTTCAAATTACCTTAAATACCATTTTGCCATAGCTAAATAGCTTTGTATCTTAATAAGTATATTGTGTATAAAATTGATAACTGATTCAATGAATGTGACAATCCAATATTCAAATCTTACCCACTCTAAAATTCATAAATAATAAGCAACTCTCTGAAACAGAGAACGCTCCTTCAAACTTCTTAATTTTAATTATTAATTTCAGAATTTATTGTTCTCGTCATATACCAAATTACTCTTTTCAATTAAGGATTCCTTTAACCATACTGACCTTTTGTATTCTTTATGTTTAACTTCACATCGGGTTCAAGAGTACTCATTTACATATCATATTCAATTCTGGGCAGAAATAACTCCCAATTTCTTAATGAATCAAAGAATACTGAATTATACCTCTTTCATCAAGATCGATTACCAAATGTGCTTCTCCTGATAATTTATCAAGCGCTTTAATCAGCGATGCTAGATTTTTGATACTAAAACAATGAGATAGTCATAATCAGCTTTTAAGATTATGAATTCCTCAACGTTCTTTTGAAATTCTTGATTAAATTCTTCATTTTCTAGGACAGATTGAATTTTGATTTATGCAGTTGTAGTTGCTTGAAGAGACAGTTCGTTTTTAACAGCCTCCTACTTTGATTAGGTTGAGATTGTAGATGCTTGATCAAAATATTACAATATTATTAAAATTGAAAGGTTTAAAGTGAGTTCTAATATGAGATCATGTTAAACTGAATTGAATGACATAAATAAATGATACGCAAAGAGTTAATGATTAAGAAAAAAAGGGAAAATCGTATCCAAATATAATATAATTAATTTAAATGGCTGGAGAGAAAATTTAAGGATAGGGGAAACGCAAGTGTCAACCGAGATGCCCAGAGCATTAGTTCAATCTCCATCCAAAAAGTTTAAAGTGTTGGTTAAAGTAATCAACTAACATCGATTTCTGTCCCTTGTACAATGATGCTGTAACAGATATATAATATAATGTTTAGCTGGCCTGTTTTCAAAATATCGTTCCAGTCTTTAATTAAGATGAACAATAATGTTTGCCTGGTTTCATTTTAGAAGTAGACAGGGTAAGAATTGGTTGTATATTATTTCAATTAGAATGACTACTTGAAAAGCATGCAAAAATACAAGGAGGATCATCAAAGAAAGATACAAGAATACACGATGAAGAAGACTAAGTTGGTAATATATTTAGTAAGGTTTAGTAAATTCCGAAACCAGGTCGTAAGCATAGGTATTGTGGAGTGTGTCGTAAACCTTATGCAGATTACTTGGAAGTATTATTGTTATCTCTAAAACTTAGCACATAAAATCTTCGGATCACATCAATTGCTTTAACAGACATGACTTTGTTCATGTGATTCTAAAAATAATTGATGAAGATTATAAATCAAGAGACGAAAATAAAATTTAAAACGACTCCAGCACCTACACTCCAAAAGCAGTGATGCCTAAAAAGAGAGGTCCCAAGCCCAAAGTTCAAGTCGAGCAAGGAGAACCAAAAAAGAGAGGGAGGAAACCCCTTGAACCTCAGGCAGCAAAGCGAATTAAAACCTAACCACAAATGAGAGAAGTATTGATGCCAGTGCGACAACAATAACCCCCTCCACCACCTCCTCCTCCTCCTCAGACATACTTCCCTCAGCCATACTACTTTTAATATCATCATCTAAATCAGATGATTCAATATGGGGCATTGCAAATACCACCGCAATTTCGTGTTGGTTTCCCATTCCAAATGCCAGTTGTCGCTGATATGCAAATGGAAATGTAATGCGAAGATATGAGTAACTTATTCAATTACCTTAGTTGTAGATGGTAAAATAGAAGATCGTCCTCAATTTGATTGAATATTATAATAATTATTATATTAAACACCTAAATAAAACCATCCCAAATTATTTCTTCACATTTTTGTGCAAATCAACCTCAACACACACTTACTACATTAATGTTTCATAAAAATAACCATAATGGAGCCTACACAAATCGCATGATCTTGCACAAGAAATAGCTCAACTTGTCCACAGAAACATTCATATGGATGAACTTCGTCAACATCCTCACAGGGATACTTCAAAACACCAACACCCATCTCATTTTTGAACCCACTGAAATATATTTGGCAGGTATTCCCAATATCGATATGGCTTAGGCAACGACGAAGAATAATTGCGTGTTGCACAATTCAAAATAGAATACATAGCCTAGTAGGAATTCAAAATGATCTATGTGATGAAGGATCGCCGAACTCACATTTCCTACAAACCCTACACATCCATATTCTACTCTAAAAACTACAAAGAACTCTATACCAAATACAGGGGAACCTGCTTGTTTGTTAAGGACAAGTTGATTAAGGAATAGCGTCAATTGCAGGAGCAAACTGGATATCTGAAGGATTTCGATCTGGAACAATATGAGTCCTTTGTGGTTGCCTGGATTCCCAAGAGAAAGGAATAAAAAATTACGCAATTAATTCAGAGCTGGATCACTGAGTACAATCAATCCATTAATTTTACTCCCAAATACGAATTGAGACCAACGATTAATCGAGATTATTTTAATGATGCGGATCCCCTCCAGTAAATTGCCATGACTTATATTGATTTTATTCATTTCTATTCAGAGAATGATGTCGAGTAATTCCAATTACAAAATAAAATCCTTATTAAATTGGTTGATGATGGATGGAAAATTCAATTCAAGATCTATTCATCCAATCTACTCTATTGTAAATAGGCTTAACAAAACATAAGTGATTTTTTGAATTAACAATCGTTGGAATTGTTCAACATGGAATTATTTGATTTGTGTGAAGATTTTGACAAGTTCATTGAAGATTTGGAAGGAATATTGAAGAAAAAGTGCAATCAAACAGTTAGATTGTATAAACTCAATTCAATACTATCCCTAGTGAAGGAGATTGATCGAAGGTTTGACACCAAAATTCAAAACTATGTGTTCAGTCTAGGATTTAAATAATGTTTGTTTTTTTCTAAGTAAGGAGACAACGCCTTGGCTTTCAAAATAATTAAGGATCTTATTGATTTAAGGTTAAAATTTAATCAAATAATGAAGAATAAGCAGTTGGAGATCTCTTAATTATCATAATCATTTCAAAGTTGCAAATCTACCTTGTTATATTCTCAATACGGTAAGTCTGGCATCATGCCTTAATAACCAAAAGAGAAGGAGTTTGTCTCTTCATAATTATTTCCTTAGGAATGGAGAGGCCAATCAACGCTTCCAGATTTCACTTCTAAATATTGTGAAAACAAACTTAATTCAAGTATTCATATAGACTTAAAATCAGTAGTAGCTTTGTAAAATGCCTAATAGGGCCAACATCAAAGCAGTTTTTCGAGTGATCAAAAGTCGAGGGCATCTAAGGAAAATATTCAGTAGCCTTGCAGAATTTTAATGAATGATTAGTAATAACTAAATTAATCAGCATATCAAAATGATGGAACATTAAACTCAATGGAATCTTTTAGAAAGAATTATGATAGTCTTGATAGCAGTGAAATCAGTGACATAAATGAATTGCAGGAGTTTTGTCACGAAATCTCATCATAGTAGAATAGAAATAAACACAAACATAAGAAAGTCGTTGAGGAGGAGAAGTTCATCTAATTGATTTCAATTCATCATATATCTTAGCAATTTATTCGGCAAGTGTTATAGTTGGGGATTGATAGGAAATCAATAGTGTATAAAGTGAAGGAGTCGACGGCATTGCATTTAAAAGATTGGGAATCAAGTTTAAGAGGTTATTTGAAGAGTCAAGATATTTAAGTCAATCAATTAGAATTGATTGTATGTGATGATTCGGTAACAATCAATACTAAACTGAATTATCAATAGGTATCTTCTATTTGTGATTCATTTTTTGCAGGAACAACTTATGTTGTGATGCAATTGAGTAGAAATTCTGAGGATTTTAGGAATCAATTAAGGGATTCTTATCATATAGAATCAAAACAAACCACATTCTAATAGACTGGATTAATTACTCAGAAGCAATATGAAGAATTGCAAGTTAGTGAAAGGGGTCGTTATTTGGCTATGGAATTGTATAATTATCTCTATTATGATACAAACATACAGCAGAGGGTTACTAAGTTAATCAATAGTCGTCTAAAGGAGTTGGATGAATCTATGCCGCTATCGGAAGTGTGCATTAGAAATAAGATTATTATTGTTTTGTCATAATCGCAATTAAACTACTTAGGAGAAAAGTATCAGGAGCTAGAGTGTAACAAGTTGATCAAATTTGGGAAATACCTCTCCAACACATTTTATTATGTGGAGATAGAGAACAACAGAGAATTACATGAGGATGCAGTGGAATAGCTTCGAAGGATTGGATAGGATGTGGTGGATGCTTACAGTAATAAGAAGAAGTAGAAGTACAAGAGTTAGCAGATAATTCAATTAAAATAGAACAGTTGGAAGTTATGCATATATTCTAACATCAGGAAGTTTTACTCTAAGTTAGTCAATGATCTTTTGGAGATGAAATACACTGAGAAGGAGTATCTCCAGATATTTTAAGCAGGAGTCAAATTGTCAGAGCTTTAAATAGATTTGGGGAGATTCTAAATCAAGCAAGAAAGGGACATTAGTAAATTGGACTAAATGATTTTGGATGATTCGAATTGTAATGATAATCTTTATCTTAATTTAGATAAGTGTGTATCTCAGAAGATTGATCACCTCACGCCAGGGAACTATTTATCCATAGTAGTTAGATCTGAACAATTGCCAATTGAAAATGTGACTTAGCTATATCCTGAAACGAGTCTCATCAGGTATTCAATCTATTATTATCTTTTTTAGAGGTTATTTTGAAATCTAAGGGAGCTCTACCAAAAAATAATAAAAACAAAACTTTTGAAATAATATAAATGCATATATATATATTCATTGTTAGAATTATTCTATACTACATATTCATTTAGAGTTTTGGAAGTCCATGAGATCGGTTTGAATGCAACAAATTTAATTATTTGATTGTTTTGGTGAATTCAAGCATTATGATTGCAGTTAACATAAGTTAATTTATAAAATATAATTAAAATGACTGAACAATAGAACTTAAATGAAGATACTAATAGGAATCTGGGATAAGCTACTGCTAAAGTTGTTCCGAGAGGTTCAAAGGAGATCTCCAATATTTTTGGGGATCGAAGGTCTTCATATAATATTGAAGGTTACGATCGCGTTATTGCAGATGAGTAAATTTGAACATCCTATGAAAGAATTACTGATTAGCAACATCAGGGAATCCCTTTGATAGATAAGGCAGTAATTGCATTAGTTTTGATATTCACTCTACTGGTCTTCATCAATTTCTCATTCACATGTAAAATCTTGTTGAAAAAATAGCAAACGATGCTAAGGAGGATCCAGACATAGACAAGACATTATTTGTGACTAAAATTATAGAACTGGTCATACTAATTCTATTTGTTTTGGAAATATCAATCAGATGCTTTTAAAATGGTTTTATTGTATTATATTGTTCCGTGATCATAGACATATTTTTCAGATTGTTGGTCCTTTTTTGATGCCTTGATAATCGTTGCATCCATAGTCTTAATAGTTTTGGATCTGAATCTACAAGGCGATGCATTCACAACTATCAGTAAAGTGTTGAGAGGTATCTTCAGATTCTTGAGATTGTTTTTGGTGTTTAGAAAGGTAATAGTCTTAACTAACAAACAATAGTATAATCAAGTGAAAAAGATCAATAATTCTGGGTCAAGATACACTGTAAGATCGCCAGTTGAAAAAGTGATAGAGATAATGCGTGATCTGGCAGACTAGTTTGAAGATCCAGACATAATCAAGTAGTTAAATTGGGGAATCACTCATATTTCCAATAATACTGTTTATGAACCAATTATCGAGGGGAGGAAAAGTGAAGCACTGGGTTGGTTGAATCAGCCTCAAAATTAATAGATGATGGTATCTTAGGAATCAAAGAGATCAAGTTCAATAGAGATTATCTTTTCGAATGATACAAAGTTGCCGGAATAATTAAGACAAGACTTCGCATAGAACATCCTCAATTTGGATTATGATTACTTTTCTCTATTTGAAAAATATGATAGTGCCATCCTAACTCATTTGATGTGCTATTATTTTGAGAAGGAACATTTGTTTAGCACTCTAAAGATATCTCCAGATTCCTTTAAGAAATGTGTGGATCTATTGGGATCGAAATACCACAGAGAGAATCTCTACCACAACGTAATTCATGCTTTCGATGTCACACACACAGTGTATTTCTTTATTGAGAAATGCAATTTCAAAGAAATTGGCAAATTGACCAAGTTAGATTATTCAATACTGTTGCTCTCTGCAGCTGCCCATGATGTCGATCATCCAGGATTGAATAACATCTTTTTGAACAATACAAGACATGAATTGGCAATGACTTACAATGACAAATCCTCGCTTGAACAACATCATGCTGCTACTCTATTCAAGTATATACGAGAAACTGAACTGTTTACGAATTTCTCAATATCGGATTTCAAGTATTTCAGAGAAAAGTCTATAAGCATGATTTTGAGTACAGATAATGCAATGCATGGCAAAGGTATGTCTGAGAATGAGTTCTTTATTAGATTTCAATAAATTGAAGGCAAGATTGGCCTCGAATGACTTTGATCCAGGAAGCAAAGATAAAGGTATTTGCTTTGATACTTTGCTACATGCGGCAGATATCAGCAACCCCTTCAAACCTATGAAGAATTATGAGAAATGGACTTTCCGAGTGTTGGGAGAGTTTTGGCAGTAGGGAGACAGGGAGAAGGATATGGGACTTCCAGTGACTATGTTGTGTGATAGAAGAACAACCAATGTTGCAAAGAGCTAGATCGGATTTATAGATTTCATGGTATCTCTATTTAAGTGATCTAGGTATTACCTTACTATAATACTCTTCAATAGATTCTACCTGTGTTAGCTGAGTTTATGGAATAGATTTCAGAAAACAAAAGGTTTTGGGCTGAACAAATTGAACACTATTAAACCCTTCTAAACACATAATGATTGTTTATCATGAATTTATTTATTCTGTTTATTATAATTAATTATTAATGTCTGGTAGTGATTCAGAACTTGAGATGGTACCCTTTGAGGTAGCCAAACAAGCTGAGATTGAGAGGAAAAAGCAAGTGGCCGAGCAGAAAACCTAAGCACACCTAAAAAAACAATAATAGAAGGAATAAATTAAGCAGAAAATTAAAAAGGATAAGGAAATATAATTGAAAGCCAAGCAAACCAATTTATTTGAAGACGAACCTCCTGAGCAAAGTAGTAGCACTCAATCACATTTCACTAACAATAAAATTGATGAATCCTTCCAAAGGAATTTGAATGAAAAATTATCCGAGAAAGTTATTAAATCAATCAAAATGCCACAAATTTAATAGGCAACCACCATCCCCATTGAAATTAAATCCAAAAAAAGTAAGCTTTCCTTATCAATCCTCTTAGTCATCAAGAAATTCAATGAAAAAGTATCCATAGAGACCTTGGGAAGAGAAGTCAATCACAAGCTCAATTCTTAACAATCCTTAAGTTTCCTAAAGCAACATTTAGTTGACAAACAACAGAGAGTGCCTCTATCCAAAATCATTTCAAAAAAAAAATGAATTGTCCCTTTATTATGATTATTCTTTTTATCGATTATATTTTTTATATCATTAAAATGGCTGAACAGGAACAATTAGAGCAAAACTCAAATTACTTCTAGAATGCCAACATTATCGTATGAGCTCTTTATAACTAATTAAAATATAATTTGATTTCAATTCTAGAAAAAATTAAATTATATTATAATTCTATCTTTATTTCTTATATTAGAGTTTTATCAAATAACAATTAGACAAAATAAAAGTTAGTTCAAACTAAATAGTACTAGAATACAACATTTAACGTCTTAATTCATTTTCCCAAAGTATTGAAACGAAATAATTTATTTGTTATTTTATATAAAATAAAGTGATTTCGATAGTGGGGCTTATTACAATTGAATATCTAAAATATACAATGTTATGAATCAATTCGAAAAATAGTTACACAATTATTAAATTTCTGTTAAGCAATTTGCATCTATTTTGGATGTTAGTATGTCTTGAAGC
The DNA here is from genome assembly GCA_905182995.1 of Paramecium octaurelia. Lineage (NCBI taxonomy): Eukaryota > Ciliophora > Oligohymenophorea > Peniculida > Parameciidae > Paramecium > Paramecium octaurelia. Next base: position 129,652 of record CAJJDP010000088.1, read on the forward strand.
AATTCAAAACTTGAAAAATATTTTAGGGTCAACTATTTTGCTTGTTGGTCATTCTTTAGGCTGAGTAGGGTGCTCTTGGTTTTCTTGTTTAGTAAGACTTTAAAATTTGCATTTTGCTTGAAGATACCCTTATGATGGATCTCTAGAGAAAGACAAATAAAATAGTTACTAAGGTGATTTATCAAGAGGTTCGAAATCTGGCGATATCTATGTCTTGTTGCGGTGGATTGGTCTGTATTAAATATTGTTGACATGATATATATTTATCATTTTTCAAACAAATATAATTAGTTGTTGACAAATTACACGTTATTATTCTATTTATGAACTTAATTAATAATCATTATATATGGATCAGAAATTTATCTAAGCAAAAAGTCTCCAAGAAAAATTGAATTTGATATGGTCTCAGGACAGGAGATTGGCTCCACTTGAACTGGAGAACTTATACAAGAGCATCCACGCAGAAACACAACATGGTTACTAAATATTGGATAAGGCATTGGATCGAAATTTTGGCGGTCTTCTTCCAGACAAGGCTTCTTATAGCATGGATTATAATGAGGGGGTTTTTAAGAGAATTACAGAATCTTTGGATAACTTGGAAATGGTTGGACTATATGCAAAGTATGTAATACAAAATTGTCGTGTTGAGTCACATAGGCCCTTGCTCAAGCAATTAGGATATGTGGCGGAGAGGTTAATCAGAAAGTTTAGATAATAGGGGACCATTGAGGAAAAATTGCACTTGAACAAAGAAATAGTAATTGATTTGGTGAGTAGATTATGTCCTAAAGACATGACCTACAACCCAGAGTTGCTGCAACTAATATTGAAGGCATATAAAGATTATAAGGACGAGGAGTTGCTGAAAAGACTAGCTGATTCTCTGATACAGCAATGCAAAGACAATGCGAATTAGAATAGCGACCATGATTGGTTGATGCTGATATCCACTATATTTGATTAAGCTCTTGAATAATAAGGAATCTGCCTATACATCTTATTAAAAAAGATTGGAAGCAACAAGTTGGGTCACATTATTGGGGAACATAGAAATTACTTTTTAATCAATTACTTTGATAATCCCGACAAATCGGTGAGAATATTTAAGGGGCTCATAAAATATAGTATTTTAAGTGAAAATCTCTAAATTTTGTAGGAAGTTACAGATATTTTGGAGGAGCAGATGAAGCAGAATAGTAATTAGAGCTGTCATCTAATATTAAGTGAAATATATGTTGAGGTCGTCTTACCATTATTATTGCCTTAATTGCATTAGAACACGAGCATTCTGGATCTCTTGTAAGTTTATATGATTGGGATGTCAAGATGTCAAGAATTATTAACTAATGATTGCATTATGATTATGTACGAGAGATTGAGACTAGTAATTGATTTGAGATAGAATGATAGATCGATTTTCGATAAAATATATGGATTTATGAATGCAATTTACAAAAAGTATTAAAATAAATTGGTTCACCACGATTAATTTTCTAAATTGCTCTACATTGCTAGAGATAAATGTTTCGACTAATTTAATCAGATAGATCATCCTGTGTGGGATTGTCAAAAGTTGAAGAATCTAAACTTTGATGACTCTTTGTATGATAGACCCAATCATGACAATTATGTGGGATTGGAGAACCTTACCAACACTTGTTTTATGAATAGTATACTGCAAGCTCTTTACATGACTGATAGATTTAGGTAATTCATTTTAATAAACTCAATACCTGAAGCCAAACAGTACAATGCTCTAAGAAAATTGTTTATGTTATTGAATTTTTAGAAGTCTGGATTTTGTTCACCATATGAATTAAAGAGATTGCTTCGAGCTCCATATTGCAATTCAAATGACCAACAAGATGTTGGAGAATTCGCACATCACTTTTTAGAAGATCTCCTTAAATACATTCCAAAAGAATTATAAGAAATACTGGAGAGAATCTTCTTTGGAACTCATAGATCAGTAATTGAATGTCCTAATTGTGATGTTTCATTTGGTCAGATTGAAAAGTTTTTGGGAGTTGATTTGCATCTAAATAAATATACTGAGTTGAAGGACATGATTGCATAGGTCTACGAAGAAGAGAAAATTGAATTCACTTGTGAGAAGTGTTAGCGAAAATCCAATGATATCAAAAAATCTATTTAATTGAATGATTTACCTCCTGTCTTGTTTATGACCATTTAAAGGTATGATTTCATATCTAACAAGATTTTAATATGATGCTCAATCGTAATAAATGACTAAGATCCTGGCCAAGGTACCTCTCAGATTTTTAATTGACATGAGAGAGGTATTCCAACAACAACATCTGGATGCCATGGATAGTTAATATATATTATATGCATTCATTGTTCATTTAGGAAAAAACAGTTACTCAGGTCACTATTCTTGTTATGCAAGATCTATGTCTAAACCAGAAACTTGGATTTGCTTTGATGATGCTCAGATTAATAAATATGAACTATCAAGTGAAGATCTAAATTCGTAATTGATGTAAAATTTAACCCATTCTATTATAGTGATGAGGAGACACCATATTTACTCTTTTACAAAAATAAATCTGGTCACTATTTAAGTATCAATAAATGAAAATATATATATCTAATTATAAGAGAATCTTCATTTTCATACATAATATCATTTAAATCTTTTATCTTGATATTTATATATAAGAATATTTTGATCCTAAAATTTGATATTAATTATTCACTAGGAGATAGTATTTTTATCCAAAATTCCTCTCTTCTCAGTTAATAATCGGATGCAAATAAAAAATCAAAATTATAGTAAGTGTATAATTAAATTTAATAATCATTATTATTTAACCACTTTCCTTAAGGCATAACAAATTTTGTGTTCTAAAGTGGTTTCAATGTCAACATCAACTTCAAACGTCTTTCCTTAGAGTGGGAATTTGATTCTATATTTAACTGTTAGTAATCTAAACAGGAACAGATAATCCTTATTTTTGTCATAAGCTTCCGCTTCCTTCTTTTAAACAGTAAAGGCCAAGGTCCCTTCTAACCATTTGTTAATATTATTTCTGAAATCCATGTCATGCTTAAGTAATTTACCCATAGCTAACTCTACCTTCTAGAGCAATCCACTTTGAACTTTTGCATCAATAAGGATGGGCACAGAATGACGTAAGGCCTTTCTCAATTTAGCATAAGTTTCTAAGGCCAACCACAATCCTTTGCTCGACTTTTGTTACATTTCCTTAAGAGATTCAAAGAATAGAACGAAAGAATTGAGTTTTTTATTATTCGCTTTATTAACACTTTTGACAAAGACATCGAAAACTACATTAGATATAGCATCTCTGGCAAAAGTAATGGCAGCCACAAAAGAGTCTATAAAATATGTGGTTACTCTCATATCGGTTCCTCCACCTACAACTACACTTTTGCCAAGATTTGAGTTTTCTTCAACCATGGCTTTGTTCTATTTGTTTCTTGCTTTTAATTCCATTTTTGTTTTCCAAAGATTAAGGCATAACTATTTCAGAGATTTAGCATGATTCCTTTCGAATAAATCAAGACAAGCATCTATTTTGATATGGAATTTTTCAGCCCAAGCTGGTGGCATTCTAGGTTCCATACCACCTGATTAGACAGTAATTTACTGTGGCATAGCAGGTTTCTAGAAATGATATGATATATTTACTGCATCTTCTCTGACTTTGGCTATTTCTTCTTATTTGAATCTATTGTCTCTCGCTAGCATACTCAACTCTTGGGCATAGCTTCTATTCAAATCTAAGATACGTCTGACTTCATGTTCGAGGATCCTGATCTTATCGAATGCATCGACTAATTCGTTATCTTTGAGATAGAGTGCTTCAGCAAATTGTTTGTCAAGTGCTTCTAATTTCAGTACTTTTTCTCTTAATTCAGCTTCCAACCTAGCAGTTTGGTGATCGAGTGTGAATCTCAAGGATGCAATTTCTTCATCAGCTTTTCTTTTCGATTCAGTTAACTCATTGATTCTTCTTCTCTAATCTTAGATCTCGGCATTCTTGTCATTTAGTTACTGAGTCAGACTTTGGACATCAAAATTGTATTGCTTATCGCCCAGTTCTAATTTATTCAGCAAGAGGTCTCTGTCCAATATGAGATTTTGCACATCATTTTTAATTTCAAATTGCTTTTCATATGTTTTTTCAGCGTTTAGATTTGATTCTTGGGTTTTCTTTTTAATAGTTTCAAATTGAGCAGTTTATTGTTGGTAGATGGTGTATAATTTCTTCAATTGATCCTTGTAGAGCTACAATTCATAGGCTGCCTTTTGGTAATCTGATTCAAAGCCCTGTTTGGCATGTTCGGATACATCCAAATCATGTTACAATTGCTAGGTTGATTAGGTTTAAATACTTGAATGTAATCATTCATTTTTTAGATTTGATAATTGTATTGCTCCTCTCTCTCCTCAAATTCACGATACCTTTCATCGTAATAATAATCTGGTTGATTGAGTTGTTGGGTGGATTGTTGGTATTGTTGGGGGATGGGATATTGTGGCTATTATTTTTTGGTGACATATGGAGAATTGTCATGACGGTGAACACCTGTGGGCGAGGTAGACATTTTAAATTCTGTCTGTTATTTAAATAAAATTCTAGAATAAATTAAAGTTAATGAAAGTCGTGTTGCTGGCAATTTTCTTGTTGCTCGTATTGGCTGGAGAGGATTATTACCAACTGCTAGGATTGAAGAGAGGGGCAAGTGACGCTGAAATCAAGAAGGCTTTCAAGAAATAGTCTCTGAAGTACCACCCAGACAAGAATAAGGGGAATGAGGAGAAGGTTGATCAATTATTCTTATTTTGTGTAGGCTCAGAAATAATTCTAAAAAATAGTGAATGCCTATGAGACCTTAAAAGACCCAGAGAAAAGACAGATTTACGATTAATATGGTGAGGAGGGTGTAAACAAGCATGAACAACAATAACAATAAGGTGGTGGAGGAGGAGGATTCCACAATTTTGGAGGTGGTTTTGAAGAAATGTTTTCATAATTCTTTAGGGGAGGCAGTGGAGGTGGCGGTGGTCATCAGCAATTCCATTTTAATTTTGGAGGGTCAGGATTTGGAAATCAAGGTGGTGGTGGTGGATTCGGGAATCAAGAGGATGAAGGTCAAAGAAAGAAAGACAATCTGTTTGAAAATACAGATGTGTATACTCTTGATATGAGTAACCTCTCTCGATTTTACAGAAGAGAAGAAGTTTGGGTAATATATTTCTATTTGCCCAATGGGGAAGGATAGAGGCACAAAAAACTAATTATAGAATTGGCTGAAAAATATGCTGGCATTTTTAGAGTCGCTGCTGTTGATTGTGAAGATGATGAAGCATTGTGTGAAGATGAATTCTCTGCTAAACGATATCCTTCTCTTTCCATTTATGCATCTCGTCTCTCTGCTGAACCTATTAAGTACAAAGGGAAGTGGGAAATAAATGAGATGGCAAAGGAGGCTGTTGATCTGATGGAGGATTTTGTCATTGTCTTGAGTGGATTCAACTTCTAGGAGTATATTGAAAAGTCAAAACCTAAGGTTATTCTATTTACCAATAAAAAATCGACTCCTCCTTTGTTCAAGGCTCTTTCAAAAGAATTCAAGGGGAAATTGGAATTTGCAATGATTCGATAATCTGAAAGGCAGTTATCTTCCATTTTCAAGATTACTGAATTCCCTAGTTTGATTGTTGCCAAAAATGATCAAGACTTCAAGGTGTTTGAATCAGAATTCAAGAAAGATCAGATTGTTAAATTCCTTAGATAATTTGCCTATGGATAGAGGAAGGAAGTCTAGGTGAAGGAAATTTAAAAATTGAATGGATAAAATTACGAATAATGTATAGTAAAGGGAAATGGGTTGTGTTTCTTATTGTTGATAGAAAATGAATTAGATTTAGAGTTGGTATCCAAAATCCCTCATAAATATTAAAATGAAAACATTTCCTTCTATTATGGATCTCTAAAGTATTTTATTTCATCACATTAGGTAATTGACATCGAAATTTGAAGCAAAGCAAACTCAACCTTATGCTGTGATTATAAAACCTAAGCGATAAACTTATGCTGTGTAGAATTCAATAGAACCAAATGAAATCATAACATTCATTGATGATGTACTTGGAGGAGGAAGAACATTCAAGAAAATGCATTCTACTTTTAGAAAAGAAGAGTTGTGAATTGTATTTTAATTTGCTTTTATTCGTTAATTTTAACAACTATTTTAATGGATAATATAGTACAACATGTAGATGACGAATTTAATGAAGGCAAACAGGATTCCTATCAGCAGCCTGAAAAATTATCAGACAATCTAGCAAGAACAGTCTTCTTCGATTCTAACAACCTTCCTTAAGTGGAATGCTACTACCATAAAGGTTATTATATATCTAACATGTGTCGAGCACCTCAATGTATAATACCTTTATGTCCTCTTTGCATACATCTTCATTCTAAGGAACATGTCAATGAAGGCACATATCCAGTGTTTGAATCATTGGAGGTCTTATTAAACCAAGCAAACGATCATGTCAATAATGAATGTAAATATTCGCATTTTCTATACTTTTAGTAAAGAAATTCACTAACTCATATTACGATATCAAAAAGCATGTGAATACCTTTGAGGTTCATGCAGATAAAACTATAAAAAAGATTAGAGAAATCAAGAAACGGATGTAAGATGTTGTTGAACAATTCTTCAATGGTTTAGAGAATGAAGTCTAGCACAAATAGAAGAAGAATGTGAATAATCAAGAGAGAGATGCTAAACATTTGCTATCAATGATTGAAGAGAGATGGAGATCAATGAAAGAGATGTTGAATACATTTTAGAGTTCAGATTGTTTAACAGCACTCATACCCTACTTCACAACAACCTTTTAAGAGGATAACCAGGTGTATTACAAGAAGATAGGGGAGTACATAAATGCATTTCCAACTGTCAGTAGCGAGGTCTAAATTGATTAACACAGAGCGTAAATAAATATGTAATAATCAAAAGATCTGAGTTGAGCGTGTTTCTGAGTTCAATAATACAAGTTCGACATACTTCAATCCCCGATTTCATTGGCATTCATTAATTGCCTACGACCAATGTTACTGAGAGCACTAAAATCAATTCTCTGTAAGGCAGCAGAATCAAGGAGCCGTTGCGTGTCACAATTCCAGAGAAGAAAACTTAATTTGAATCATTTGAACTTCGGAAATCACCTGTTTAGAGTATAAGAGCTTAAAGAAGTCCACCTCCAAATTCATAGAGTATGTATCCTTATCCTGTGCATCCTTCCGTGCATCAATATCCTCCTCCGCATTACTTACCACCACAATACCATAGATTTTGAAAGATATTATTACAAAATAATATAATTATATTTTAAGTTGATTAATTTTAGCATGATTTTAAAAACATAAAAAGGTGTCTTGAATCACTGAAAATGTAATTAAAATACATGTTTGAAGAAACCGAAAGATAATTACTAAAATTTCTTAGGAGTTTGGCCAAAGATTCAACTGAAGAGATAATCATTGAGGATGCTGAAATGGATTGTATTCCAGATTCTATCAAGGCCGAATTGGAGAAGTTTAGTCTACTGTCTCTTCAATTGAATAAGTGCAAATTAAAGAGTCTCTCCAATCTACCTGATTCGAAATCTATAATCAGAGTGTGTTTGGATCACAATCAATTGAGTGGGAAGGAATTGTCCAAATTAAATATCTACCCAAATCTTGTTGCCTTGTCGATCATGGATAATCAGTTCGATTCTATTGAGGACATCAAATAGCTGGCTTTGCTCAATCATCTTTCTCAATTAAATGTGTACAGAAACCCAGTGGCTGATCAACCCAAATTTAGATAGGAGACCTTCGAAGTCCTAAGCAAATTAGTGTTGTTAGATAATCTATCCAAGACTGGGGACGAGATTCAATTGAATGAGGAAGTGAAGATCAGCAAAAATTTGGAAACCATCGATCCTTCAGATTAGAGAAAAATAATAGGATGAGTTAAATTTTATATTATTTTAATAATTTATATAAATGCAGATGCAAGAAACGTAATTGTACAGGAAATCTGCTAATCATTTTAATGTTAGCAATTCTCTCCAATTACTCTATTGTTTTATCAAAATAAGCATTGGAACATACTTACTTTTACCTACCCAACAATGCAATTACAACTCATTTTCTGAATTCTACTATGAAAACCCATTGCATAAATGGATATCTTGGATAGTGATTCATTCCATATTAAATACTATCTTGTATTTCAATTAGATAGTGTACATGAATGTAGAGGAAAACCGACGTAATTTGGCGTAGAAGTTGGATTAAATAAGAGATTAAGAAGAACAATTCTAAGCCCATTTTATTGAGGATTCAAAATAAATAAGCATTTTGACAAGATAAATCAAATATGAAGTCTAAAAGTCAGTCTTATGTGGTAAATGGTACAGTCGTCTATTGGGCATTATATACTAATTGCTCTTCTTATCCGGATTGGCAATATTTCTATCGTAAGACACATCAAGAACAGGGTGTGAATATTATTAATACTATTTCCTGTGCACAATCCTTATACTCTCAATCTATTAATACATAGACTTATACATCATAGCAATATTTTGTGTTCTATTTTCACCATTTTTGATTTTGTTTTTGATATACTATTGTGTCTCACAGTAAGTTCTATACAAATGATTTTTAGTTGCACTAAAAGACAGCAAAAAAGAGAAGCTATGGAAAGATTGAACATTTAGAGTTACAAACCCAATTGTGTTGAAGGAGATCCAGAATGTACTATTTGCAGATGTGCATACGAGTTAGGAGAAAGCATCCTAACACTAACTTGCAGCAAGTTCCATCATTTCCACGAATCATGCATAATGGTATATTGGTTTGATATTAAACTGCTAGAGTTGGATGAATGTAAATTCAACATGCCCACTATGTAGAAAAGCCATATGAAAACATCTTATATATAATATATTTAGAATATTGAATAGACATTCATATAAAGCCAAATACGCAAAAAGCTGGATATTAATGTTGTTTGTTCTAAGACTTCTCTATTTCCTTGACTGGCAATTTAGCATATTTGAACTCCATCTTCTTTGGTTCATAGGTAATGAATTTGAACATGCCGTAACTAAAAACGACTAATAGTGTCATGGGCATTATTCCAGCCATGAAGATGACTCCTGGCACTGATCCAAATAGAGCATACTGACTGGCCAGTTTATTCTCTGTAATTGGTTGGAATAGTCTTGCAACACCATCTCTCAATGAACAAAACCAAGTATATAATCTTGGCTCTTGTTAATCATATACAGACATATCGGTTTATGCCTTCTCAAGTAAACTCAATGCTCCCTGTAAGGTATGTCTCTCTGTCTATGCATGAACACACAATCCGAAAAGTAGAATTGCCAAAATAATTTATTTCATTAATTAACAATCATAAAATCACACTAACCAAACACCCACAAACTAAAACACTCCCAATAATGCTTAAATTGTTGAGACTCTCATTCAACACCACGATATCGAAAAAGTAACTAAACAGAACCTATGACTGTCCCACGAGTGACATCTTATTCAATTTTCCCAATATGAAGCATCTATTCATGAAAAACTGAGCCAGTCCTCCAGACGCACTATTCAACAATAAAAATACCCATTCTTAATATGTGGGGAATACCAGCTATGATTAATTATACAACTCAAAAAGCATAGGCAATATGATTGTGTAAAAGGAGAAGTATTGGAGAATTGCAATTTAATGCACTGACTTTGCTAAGTGAGAGATAATCACTTAGACTATTGATTACGTAATTGAAGATGTCAATGCCAACATCACTCCTAACATGTGCATATCGTATTCTCTATTTGCATCCACAGTCCATCCCAGAGCCATAAGTAAAAAGGGAGGTCTGGCTATCAAAATCACTCCGATGATACACAATAAAATTATTATTAAAAGTTTTAATGTCAACTTATCTGTCTTTGTGATGTATGCAGCTATCAAAGCTGTCCACAATGGTGAGATCTTCGATAACACTATTACTTCTGAGGACTAAATCAAACGAACTGCCCAAAACCAAGCCACTGTCCCCAAGCCTCCACACAATCCTCTCCATTGCAATTTATTTATCTATTTTTATGGATAACTATCAATTTTGTCCTTGGCAATCCATTTTAACATCATTATTGTGAACAATGATCTAACATACAACACTTAAGTTGGAGCCACATTTGGCACTAATTTAATAGTCAAAGCAGTCAAGGCGAAGAAACAACTCGAAAGCAAACTATAAACAATCGGAATTGCTGTTGAATGGCGGCATTCTAATTCTTAAATTAATTAATTCATAAAAATTACTAAGTTAATTTTTCATAGCATTTATTATGCTACCCTTTGTATGCACTACTAATATTTTGCCATCTTATTCACAACTATTAATATACTTTTGAAATGACTTTCTCTTTCTGGAGGTTAATCTCAGTTTTGATGTAATTCATTCAAGTTATTTTATGTTTATTACTCGCTTTCAAAAATGTGTAATTGAATTAAATCAAATATGATGATGAATAGCCTCTTATTTTCACATTGGAACAATAAAAAATAAATCCTATAAATTAAGCAAATCTTTAATTAAACAAATTATTAAAATATTTATTCATTACAAATTAGGATATGAATTATATCAGATATAATAAAAATAACATTTAAAAATCAAGGTCTTCTATGAAGCAAAAGAATTAACCTTGTAAAAGCAGTGGCAATCCTTGCTAGAAACGCCCATCGAATTTTTTTGGGAAATTGTTAAAATTTAGCTAAAGCCTCTTTGTCTAAGAAGACTTTCAAGAGGATGTGTATCCAATTCAGCATCATCAAGGTCAAAATAGCCTTCAAGAGGGACAAAAAAAGAAAATACCTCTCCTGAATAAACCTTTAAAACATCTACTGACTATCTTGGAACATAAATCCAGTTATTCATCATAATTAGAGTAGCAATGAAAATTGTATATTTTAATATTTATGGATTTATGTTGAAAGCTTTTCTCATAACCAAATAAATATTATTGGCTTCTAGTACTTATAACAATAATTTATTTAATTATAAGCCTAATTATTTCTTATATATAATAATTTTAATAAAGAAATTAAAAATGGGATTTAAATTCACCGGCAAGTTTTCTATTTCTTATTAATTATTTTACTAAAAACTATGTATAGAGAAGAGAATAGATCATTGTTCAATAAAAAGGAAAAATACCTGATTAACAAAAGAATAAGAGCATTTAAATTATTGCTCTAAGAGAATTTGATTTAAAAAATAGTTAATGAAAAAGATTTTCTCGATCAAATGGAAAAGAAGAGCTAAATGAGCTAAGAGGAGAAAGTAGCTTTCAACATAAAATACGCTCCTTTATATAATAACATACACTAAGAATACAGAAAATACTTAGTTAATAAAAGATAAAAAAAAAATACGAATTAAAATAGAGAAAATAATCCCAAGCACAATCAATTACTGAAAGAGATGTATTGAAACTATCTATCATTATGATTGTATTTAAATATCTAATTATAATATTATAATTAAATTTATACCCAAAAGATGATTAACCAAAGATATAAAAACATAATCTCCGGCTATTTGGTTTGCATTTAAGTTAATAATTTGGTCTATTACACATTTATTGTTGGTATACCTTTCATCCTATTTAAGTGAGTTTCAAGTGAATAGCAGAGTCAAATGAGGATGAATATTAATTCGACTTTTGCAATTTTATAATAGAACCTTTATTTTAGATTTGATGATTACTGACAGGGATGGATCATTTATTTTTGAATATTTCAGATTTAATCAATAAAATTTTTATTGAATTAAAATGGCAAAGGAAGTAAACAGAGAAGAATATGCAAGGTAGAAGCACCATAAAGACAAATAAACAAAATTTGCCCTTGATTTACTTAAAAGTAGAGATCCAAGAAGTTTGGATGAGTACAACGACGCCATACAAAAAGGGTTGAAAGATTGTAACTGCTAGAAGGATCCTGATCCTAAGAAAGGCATTGCTCATAAAGAAGGATGTCCTCATAATGACTTTTAATCTCATTAGAAATAACAGAGGAGGCTTTTAAAAAACTATATTTACTACAAAACAGAATACAATTATAATAGGGACTATTCTCCTGAATATTACTTTGCAAGATAAATTTATTTGGAAAAGTAGGCCGGATAAGTGAAGGTTTAGGTAAAATAAAAGTTTTTGAAGGGAAAGAATTTTAATGATGATCATTTATATTGATGTTAGTGTTTATTTTAAATTTAATATTTATATAAAAATAAGAGATTTATATGTTTATGAAATCGAAATGGGGTTGGAAGTATGGAAATGATCTGTAATTGAAGGGAGAAAATAAAAATAGAATTTTAATTAATTAAAAAAGGGACTAAGAATTTAAGAATTTTTTAATAATATGCTATAATACATTACGACATTTGAATTCTCATGTGTTTTAATCAAATATATACAAATAAAGCTCATGATTTCCATCAGCATATTTATGGAAGTGAACTCTTACACAATGGACATGTAAGGTTTATTTACATCCATTATATCAAACATGAAGGATGAAATACATGGTTCTAGGAATATAATTAAAAAGTCTTACGCAGGGAGTGTTCATCAATAGTTGTTTTTGCGTGGCCATATTCAAAGTCTGTACAAGAACAGGCTCTTTGCAGTTTACGTTGTAGGATTCTGAGGTGTTTTTCAAATTGTCAAGACAAATTGAACAATCTAATTGGGAATGATCTTCTGTTGATTTGACGAAGTAATTAAATTTCGTAGTCTGCAGGATGAATAATCCGTATTGACATTAACAAAAGTACAAAATGGATTAAGTGATAGATATGAGTAAGACTATCCCAACAACAATTAAATTATATTTAAATAGTAAAATGTTATTCGAATAGGCTGTAATGTATAAGGAGAGTAGTACTCTTGGAAAAATGGTTCCAAGGTAGTTGAGGTTGAATTTCTATCGATTTCCTGTAAAAAAGGTGAATATTATTTGGGGCAATAAAAACAAATTCAGAAGGATCATCCCATACCAGTATTTAATTTGAAGGAATAGGAATGAAATGGATGACATTTCAATAATTAGTACAAGTATGTCTTTCTTACTGTAATTCTCAATTTGCTATAAATTATTAATAATATAATTACAGTTAATTTAGCTTTCATTTTGAGATCACATAAAATAGTAATGAGCTGAGAAACCAAGCAAGGAATGAAATAGTAAAATCTCGGTGTGTCAAACAACAAAGAGCTAAAAATGCAAATGTAAATGTCTTGAGTCAAGATAATGGAGAGTGTGAGTGAACCACCTTAGTTTGGCACACAATCAGAATTTAAATAGTAATGTGAATTGACTATTTGAAATAGTGAAATGCATATGATAAGAGCAGTGTAGGATTAAAGATCCAATGAATATTTCGAATTGTTAAACATCAATAGTTATAATCTTTCTTCACTCATCTAACAATCCTCTTCAAACTCACTATAAATATTAAGATTTTTGGAATTCTAGGATTTTTGGATTTCTAATTAAATAGTGGCATTGCACTAAATATGGTTATTTTCCTTATTACTTTGTAGAGTAACTTCAGTTAAGGCATTGTTCCAAGTCATTCGCCTAAAAGATAAGAGTCAACAAATACTTTTTGACTGAATCAAAGTGATAGGAGCTTTTGCTTAATGAATAACTCAATCTGAAATAGTGGGTGTCTCCGTATTCATTATTTTGTCTTGGGTAGACTTACAATAGTAAATTTTTGTTGTCAAAAACTATGTTTAAATAAACCAAGTGTTCTGAACTTGCTGTCCATTAACCAAGTATTAACTAGTCCTAGTTTTCAATCAGAAATTGATAAGCCTATTCAGTATTGTGGTAGGCAAAAGTATTATCGCTCGATACTTGGCATATTACGTAACCAAATATCAATAAATAAAAATTTACTTTCATTAAACTTATTTTAATTATTAATACTTGTTACAATTAGTTATAAAAATTTGAATTTTGCACTCAGAAATCAAGCGTTAACTTACCTTTTTTTGATTGCATCATTTTTCGATATTAAGATCATATTTTCAATGAAATAATTATATACATAAACATCATTTAAATATATCAATCAATTTGCCAATTCCAATAGCGACTCCGATCACTAGAATAAATGAATATAGGGAAATTCTAAAATTCTTAGGCATACGTTTTAGAAGGTCTGAATGGTCATTGCACTTCAAGTCCTCCTATTAATGATAAACACACAAAGGAAACCTCATCGTTGAGCGAGAATTTAGTGAAATCGACCTAATCTACCAAATATTCTGTTGACTCCACACTAGCTTGGACTTGATTATAATTGGGCTGATTCGGAGCTTAGGAACCCTTCTTCCCATACAAGCAACTCAAATGCAAAGTAATTGGGATGATGTATTCTTGAAACAATCCAATAACAGCTCTGTAAAAAACAAATCAAATAACATTACCCACATAAACTAATGATTAAGGACAAATCAACTTCAACACACTGAACCACTAAACAAGTTATTGCATAAGTCAATGAGAAAGCGTAGAATTGCCATTTTGGTTATCTTTCCAAATCATAGATGAGACCAAAAAATTAGGATCTTGTAATAAATTGCAATACTGGAAAGACAAGAGTCAATTATAGAAAGAGTAGAACCTATATAATAATGACCAAGGGATTGTCCGATGGATAATAATCTAAAAGAGTTGATCCACTCTTCCCCTCTTACTTCTGATTATTTGCCAAAGCTCCAGCGACTGCAAATGCTCCAAATGTACCAGCCATGCAATACACAAACCATGTCCATCCAAATCCAATAGCAATGTCTCGATTGTTATTTTATTAAATCATATTGTTCTTCATTATAGGTACAACCATAGATTATATCAATAAAGCCAATGCAAATGTACCAGCCATAGTAGATACATCCAAACTAAACCATTTCAAATTATCTACCACTCCTTGATGATCAGTTACTAACATATAGATTCCTTCATATATTGTGAATAAGATGAATGAAAATACTGAAATAATTCCATAGGGTAAGAGTTGCAAAATGATTCCCAGTTTCTTTTAGAAAAACATAGGCAGAATAAATAGAGTGTAACCAATTCCTATCCATTAGTATGATAGCTTGGAGAGAGTGATGTCAGTGAGTGGTGCGCTTTCTATGCCAATATTATCACATATTATTTAAATTAAGGGATAAAGTTGATTGCATATCAAGATCATATAGATAATCCCACTGGCCCACAGGAGGATTACATTACTAATGTTAAAAATGGTCTTCCACTTTGGACCCAGAACTCGTTGTAAGGTATCTGGCAAGTCCATCTATTAATTCATGAATTGTGTTATTATACCTCATCTGACTTATTATGTACAATCAATAATTGAGTGGTTCTGCATGAAATCAATCCAATTATTATGGCGATAACAATTCCCAATCCAATTCCTGATTGACAAAATAGCACTGGGAAGACCAAAGTGCTGGTGCCAACCATTGAGTTGGAGACGGAGATTATGGTTTGAAATGAGGAGGCCTTGCCAGTTTGAGCAATTGAGCTCTTTTTAATAGATTTGATCAGTGATTGCTTTTCCCTTTTGGATACCGATTGCTTAAGCACTTTTTGAATTTATTGGCTGACTTCAGCCTCTTATGCTAATTATGCCATAAAATTTATTAAACATTGAATTACATTACTTGAATTAAAAAATAAGATGTTAATTGTATTAAGTCTAAAATTATATGAATATGGCCTTGGGAGTTCGCTAGAAAAACTGTTTTTGAGTTCCACGAATTAATTGATATTTGATACGAATAAATTAAACAGCTCAAATTCTCTGATGTCACCAAGTGGGTTAGGAAGGCTCATCAAAGGAACGAATCCAAGACAACTTAGTCATGTAGAGAATTGAGAGAGAGAGAGGAGGGGGGGGGGCTATTATTAATTATCAAAAAATTAAAATATGGGAATAATTCATTTATTTAATAAATTTATGGGGATCACTTTTGCATGCCAGTCTTAAAAGAAGGAAAAGAAGAAAAATGCTCAATATCTCATTGTAATCAGCAAGTTTGTTAACGCATGTAATTATGTTGTCATTCTATTCATACAGTTGATAATTATGAATTACACATGTTGCTGATGATTTACAGAGACTTGGCAGGCCGTTCTTAAAATCACTTAATTTGTAGAGACATCTTCAATACTTATTTTAAAATTATAGTTTGTAGAATAGTGATGATTAATTTAGGGAATATGGGGCGAATAAATATTCAATAAATTTACACACAAATAAGAACACTATATGAGTTTTGAAGAATTTCTTACTGGATTGTAAATGTATATAAAATGTTCAGAAGATCAGCAAATCAAAAACCTATTCAAATTGTATGATCTACAAAATCAAAATGGAATTGCTAAAACTGACTTTTTACAAATGGTATTTTTTGCAATTTATATTTTTAGTTACATAATTATTCAAAAGAAGAACTTAAGATCATCTTGAATGATTAATTATTTTTAGAAGAATAAGAAATCATAAATGCCTATCATCGCACCAAGCGAGTCAAACCTCGAAAAGGAAGTGAAGACTTCCTCAAAATGTCACGTAAATTTTGCAATCCATTCTAGTGTAAATGTTAAGAAAGTACAGCAACCTTTCAGAAAATAAGGAGTCAAATTAAAATGAGCATTAAAACCTCTAATAGCCAGATGTCTTGCAAAGTCTGAATTCCAAACAATCGATTGATCAGATTTTCACATTGGACAGCAAAGCATAATTGAATGGCATTCCATTGAAAGGATTTGGTATAAACCTCACATTTCAAGTATGTTTATGGAATATATTCTATAGGTCAATGGATAGAAGATTGAAATGCAAGCCAATTTGAATCTGCTAATCAAGAAATACGTGGAGATGGTTTACAAGGCAAAGAAAGACTTACCGATAAATTTGGAAGATTTTACAACTTTTGTTAAACATCATCCAAATTTAATCATGCCATTGTATTGTGTATTCAATTTTGATGTTTGGGGATTGCAGAATAATTTACCTAAATACAAGAGTTTGTAAACTAATTTAACTCATTATAGACCATTAGATATTCAGGGAGAATTATATAGAATGTCAAAGAAGAACAAAATTAAGTCTAAGTTCTGTCAACTCTATCCGAATATCTTGATGGAATTCAAGAATAAAAACGACATCAAACCAACAAGTATGTGGAATTATTTAAACAATTAGAGATCATTTGTTTGAGTGGATTGATAATCAAAGAAAGAGTTGATCAAACCAATTAGAAATTTGGATTCGAAATCTTCCATAAGAATTAACACTATAAACATAAAGTCTATCATTGCTCTGATGAAATGTCATTTCGAGACTGGTAACGAGCTTTGTCCCTATATTTTAATGGAGAAGTTAATAAGAAATATTCTATTCTTAATAAGATAGGGGAGGGCAAATACTCCATTGTTTACAGATGTCAAGCCAAGATTGATCAGCAATTCTACGCTTTAAAAGTAATCAATAAGATGAATCTCCCCCAAGAAGAGTAGGATATAGTGAAACATGAAATAAGTATCACCAAATTATTAAATCATTCTTGTATAATTAATTTGATTGATTCTATTGAGAATAGGGATCAGATACACATTATTACAGAATTAATAGAAGATGGAGATCTGTTTGATTATGTTTAAAATAAACAATACTTAGACGAAAGTGAAGCAGCCATTATTTTTAATTAGTTACTAGATGCTCTGTAATACATTCATTCGATTGGAATAGTACACAGAGACATAAAGCCTGAGAACATTTTGATGGTCTTGGATTAAAATACTGTTAAGCAAATTAAATTGATTGATTTTGGTTTGGCTAATCATCTCTCAAAGATCCAAAAGAATAGTGAACATTTGAATTATCATTGTGGGACATGCAATTACTAAGCACCTGAAATGTTGCAATTTTAAGAAATCACATTTTCAGTTGATGTATTCGCACTTGGAGTGATATTGTATTATATGTTAAGTGGATACTTGCCATTTGATTCTGACATACCATACGAGATCATATAGAATACCATAAATGGCATATATAGTATGGATGATTATCATTGGCAATGCGTAAGTGAAGAAGCAAAAGACCTCATAGTGGGTTTGTTACAAAATTAGCCTAGTAAGAGACTCACTCTAAAAGAGGCCAAGGAACATAAGTGGATGAAAGAGTAATTGGTTAAGAATAATAAATGATGAATTATTTATTTCAAATCAAACGGCTGTCAATAGTTTTGTATTTCAGCTTCCTTTTTCAATTATTTCAATGAATTCTCCTCCTGTTTAAATTATTATAAAATTTATATTTATATTACATGAAAGTTTAGTTTATTCTATATAATTTACAAATGAGCAAGAATTTCAAGGAACGTTCTCTCTAAGTGAGGAGTGCCACTACTCCAACTAGATGGACAGAATTGGAATGACAGATCGACATACTAAGGTTGTTGAAAATCAGGGAATGTGGGAGTTGAAAATTGGGAGGCGGATAATAAAGGAGAGTGTTGGTGCGATCAAACAAATCCTGTAGTTGTTATTTATACTTGAAAATAATTTAGAATAAATTTAATATTATTTATGTCTGAATCAGAAAGTAAGTCAATAAAAAAAGCGCAAAAATTATAAGGCAAATTGTCAAGGAGCCAGATGCTGGAGGAGAAATTCAAATTGGAAGAACAATTAAAAGACATTAGAGAATAATATGGAAATTTGCCTGAAAAAAAGCAGGAGCCCAAGACCAATACTCAATATAGATGGAATTATATCCTAAATGAGATGGTATTATATTGAGTGATTGTAGAGTGAAATGCAACAATATATGACGAGGAGACTGGAATGTTTCAAATTTAAGACAAAGAAATTAGCAGAATAAGCAATTAATAAAAGGTTAAAATATTATGAGGCAATTAAGGAAAAAGAGAAGGTACAAGTGAAAATAATATAAAGAATGAAGAAAAGAACCAATTTAGACAATTACAAAAAGTAGCCAAAACTGTATAGAGAGAATTTTGGAAATACGTGTGGCAAATACGAAAGCAAGTGCAATAATTCAAGGATGACAAAATAAAATAAGAGACTCAAAAATAGAAGTTGGGAGACATAGTTACTAGATTAAAAGAAGTTACAGAAGAAATTGGATAGAAGTTATCCCAATATTAAAATGCGCAATAAGAAGATGAAACCAATTTGATACCAATTGAGAAATTCAAAACACTCTATTACGAATTAAAAAGAAGATAAAATGCGTGGCCAGGCTTCAAAAAATAAATACAGTCAGTTTAATCAAGTATTATCTAACTCATTTAAAATCAGACATTGTAATTGACCTCATAAAAGTGGGACAAGACAGATACGAAATAGCTAAGGTCGAATCTAAAGATGAAGAAGTAGATGAAAGTATATTGGATGCAGACAAATGCTTAAAGGTACTTAAAAAATCTAAATAATTCCCATTTCTATTTGAAGCCGAAGACAGTAAAACAATATAATTAATTTAGGTTTGTTGGAATAGTAGCCATTTTTATTGAATGGACAATTGAGAATATATCAATTGGTTGGAGTTCATTGGATGGCAAGTTTGCATCAATAATAGATGAATGGAATTTTGGCAGATGAGATGGGTTTAGGAAAGACAATATAGACCATCGCTTTGTTAGCATATCTAGCAGCAAATAAATAAATTTGGGGTCCACACTTAGTAATTGTTCCTACAAGTATTTTGATGAATTGGGAGATTGAATTCAAGAGATGGTGTCCTGCTTTTAAAATAATGACTTACTTTGGGTCACCTAAAGAGAGAAAATTAAAAAGATAGGGGTGGAGTTAATTGAATAGTTTCCATGTCTGTATAACGAGTTATAAGATTGTTATATAGGATAGCAAAGTGTTTAAAAGAAAGAAGTGGTATTACATGATATTAGATGAGGCTTAACATATTAAAAACTTCAAATCTCAAAGGTGGTAAGTCTTATTGAATTTTAATACAAGAAGTCGATTGCTACTAACAGGAACTCCTCTTTAGAATGATTTAGGTGAAATTTGGAGTTTACTTCATTTCTTAATGCCTTCAATCTTTGACAGTCATTAAGATTTTTTATAATGGTTTATGAGTATAGAGAAAGCAATCTCAGAAAATAAAACTATTTCAGAAGAAGTCTTAAGATAATTGCATGATATATTGAGACCCTTTGTTTTGAGAAGGTTGAAAAAGGATGTAGAGAAGTAATTGCCAGAGAAAAGGGAGATCATAGTGAAATGCGATTTGTCAAGAAGACAGAAATATTTATATGATGAATTCATCTAATCTTCTGGCAACTTCGAAATCTAAGGAACAGATTTTGTTACTATGATGAACAAAGTGTAATAATTAAGAAAAGTTTGTAATCATCCTGAACTTTTTGAATAAAGACCAGTGGAATAGCCATTCTTTTTCCCTGCTCTCAAATTTACATATCCAAAAAGAGTATAATTAAATTTAAGACAATCTCCAATCAAACTACACATTACATTTATTAAACAAAAATTCCCCTCATAGGAAGTGTTATAGTTCTATTCACACATAATTGAATAAAGAATCATGAATAAAAAGGCATCAAAATTTGGTAAAAGATGGGTGGAATTAGAAAATTCATAAGTTTAATCTAGATTCAAATCAAATATGTCAAATAGCTATAGAAAAATAGTATTCTACCATGCTTTATTGACATACAATCCTGAGATGCTTACTTGTTGTAAAGAACAGATTAATAGCTTCTTGATGCCAACTGTGGATTATTTATTAGAAAAAATGCAAGACACTCTTAATGAATTTAGTTGTGTCATCAGAAAAGTTGATGCATTGCCTTAACAACTTTATTATAGTCCTTATCAAGCATAATAGCAAGATGTTATACCCAAGGGTGTCGATTCTTTGTTTTCTATGATCCAAAAGTAAAGGATGCTTTTCCCAAATAAGAAACTATTGATATATGATTGTGGTAAAATGAATACTCTGGTTTCTTTAATTTATAAATTAAAATCACAGAATCATAAAATCATCATTTTCACATAGATGACTAAGATGCTCGATATTTTTGAAGCTGTACTCTCTTTAAGTAAGATTTCCTACTTGAGATTGGATGGATCTACTCCAGTTGAAATGAGATAAAAAATAGTAGAAAGTTTTAATCAATTGAATATTACTTGCTTTATCTCATCTACTAGAAGTGGTGGAATTGGATTAAATTTAACTGGAGCTGATACTGTTATATTCTATGATACTGATTGGAATCCAGCTATGGATAAACAGGCTCAAGATAGATGTCATAGAATTGGCTAAGTGAGACCTGTCACTATATATAGATTAATCACTAACTCTACTATTGAGGAGAATATCTTCTTAAAATCTTTACAGAAAAGATAATTAGATGATTTTGTGATGCAATCTGGTATGTTCAGTCCAGAATAAATATTAAAATCATTTTAACTCTTTGATGATGAGAAAATGGATTAAGCCATCAAACAGGTCGAAGATATTGATGACAGACAGGCTGCTTAAAAGGCCTTGATTGAAGAATAAAACTATTAAATGAATGGAGCTGAAGAAATTGAAGAGATTGAAAAAGGAGATAATATGGATTGGCTAATACCTAATTAATTACCTCCTATAGTAAAATATGGATTGAAAATGAGTGATTGTATAGTTAATGACAATGCTGAAATCTAGAAGTTACAAGATGAAATGGATGAAGGAGAAGAGGATGGAGAAGATGATGAAGTAGATCAAGAAGTAGAAGAAGAAGAACCAGAATAAGAATAAGAATAAGAATAAGATGATGAATAAGAATAAGAATAAGATGATGAATAAGAATAAGAAGGAGAATAAGATTAAGATTAAGAATAGTCAAAAAATGAAGAAGATTAATAATAAATTAATGAAAAAAAGAAAAAAAGTAATAGTAAAAGTGTGGATTATTCTGATTCTGGAAACCATGTTTTTTGTGTAGAAAATAAAAAATGAAATATTGATGATATTTTTCTAAGTATTTCATAATTACACTTATTTATAAAAAATCAAACACATTTTTGTTATTCTTATTTTTATACTCCTATATTTAATATTATCTAATTAATTTCATATTAAATTCACTTAAATAATGTATCCAAATTTACAAGATCAACTCAAAATAGCTTTCTTCTAGGTTGCCTTTTTTAATTTTATTGCTCATAATTATATAATGGTTTTCTAAAGGATTATATATAAGTATTAATTTTTACTTACTATTTATTTAAATAGTCTTCTAATTTAGAGATAATATCATTCTGCAAACTTAATATCCCAATTGATCTTTAACAAAATAATCTACTGATCAAATATTTAGGAAATAATAATTGTATCTATAAATTAACTTTATATTTATTAACCAGTTAATTAAAGTAAAAACGTTTATGAATTTTTAAGTAATAGATATGCAAACTTTAAGTGGTTATTTAATTACATGAATGATCCTCTGTTTCTAAATAAATTAGACAATATTTGAGTTGTTATTCATCCTCTTTTTTATCATATTTATATTTAATCACAATTAATATTAAATATATACAATATAATATATCACACTTTGCCTTCATGAACCTTTTTAAAGTAACTCTTAGAAGCAGTTCTTTCCTATTTAGCTTATTTTTAAGCAGGCTTATACCCTTTGACATAATGTTTCTAAGTCTTGGGTTTGGGTGATTGTTATTAAGATTGTGATTTGACTACCTTTTGTTTTGGTGAATCCTCCTTATTAGTTTTACTATAAGCTGACTCCTCAATCCTTATAGGTCGTTCACCTTCATTGGCTTTCCTTAACTCATCAATTACACTTTATTCGCTATTATGATACAAACTGTAAATGAATCCTTTCTTTCCAGCTCTCCCTGCCCTTCCTGCTCTATGTAAATAATCACTTGTTGAATTGGGAAAATCAAAATTGATTACAGCATCAACAAATGGGAAGTCCAGCCCTCTTGCACCCAAATCAGTAGTAATCAAAATCTTACATTGCTGACTTCGAAATTCCGCAACATTTTAGGATCTCATTCCTTTGGGTAAATCACCATGTAAGGAAACAGTCTTAATTCCATTCTTTTTACAAAAGAATTCTAGAAAATGGCAACTTGAAATTTCATTGCAAAATATAATGATAGAACCTTTAAATTTCGTTTAGCATTCCTTGTATAATGCTATAAAGGGTTCACTTTTATCAAGAGTAGTGCAGTGTACAAAATCATGAGACAGATTTTCAAGATGCATGTGAGATTGCTTTTCTATTAGGAGTGCTATGTCCTTCTTGTATTAACTCTATATAAAATTCTTAACCTTGGTACTATAGGTGGCTCCACAATATGTGGTCATGGCATCTTTATCCTTGAAATAAGTAGCCAATTTTTTTAAGTCCTCCTACATAGACGCATCCAATAGTGTGTCGATCTCATCAACCACATAATGTTATACTCTAGAGAGATATATTGATTAGGCACTTCGATGTCTCTACAATCTTTCTAATGTAGTGACAACCAAATCGACTCCTTCTTATAAATAACTTTATTCCCTTTTAAAAGTGCCCTTACCCAATGCTATCGTGCTCAGCTTCATTGCTTTAGTGAATTCTTAACTTACGTCTTCCACTTATTCTGCCAATTCTTTGGTTGATACGACCACAATTGCTCTTGGTTTATTTTACTCAGTCAATATTTTGTTTTATTCCTCCTCGTCTTGTTTCAATTTCCCCAAGATTGGTAGGAGATAAGCATAAGTTTTACCTGTTCCGGTGGGTCCAATCAATAATCTTGCTTTATCTTAACATGAGAACAACATATCTTGAACTGGTGTGGCTGTGTGCAGGCCTTTAGTATCCAAGATTTCCAATATTTTAGGATGCAAGGGATATTGCTTAAAGACTGGCAAATGGGTTTTTGTGAATCTATAACATAATTTAAACATGCTAAACTATTTTTAATAATTCAATATTTTTAATATTGTTAACCAACACTGTTTTATTAATTAACTTGGGCTTTCCATTGATTTAAGTACCAAAGGATTCCATCTTGGAACTCTTTGAAAGTGATTTCTTGGCTTCTGTCAACGTCAAATATCCAAAAGGCCTGACTAATATCTAGATCAGTCAATTGGCTATCGATTTTCCTATGGTAAAAGATTAGTTTTAATTGGGATACCTGAGCATCACTCCGAACTCTTTCATATCCAATGACTGTGAGTCAGTTTTATCATACTTTCTAAATAGTTCGTAGATGTTGATGTTGAATTTCTCAATTGCAATAACCAACTTTTAGATGGTTAACATAGCTCTCTCTTAAGCCAAATTTTGGGGTGGCTGAGGTTACTGATTAGGTATATAGGCGGGAGGTTGTTGATAATAGGCTTAATTGTATTGTTATGAATTATTCATTTGATTAAAGGGTTGAGATTACATTTAATAAAGTTATTAAGAGCTGGGCATACCTTATTATCCGGGAGAACATGCATATTAAAATTATTGTGGATATTATTATGGTGGATATTATTATGATTGCTATGGTTATTATGAGAATTATTATGATAATTAATTTGAATATTATTTTTAATATTATTATTGATTTCCTACTTATTATTATTATTATTATTATGGATATTATTATGATTATTACTATTATTATGGATATTATTATGATTATTAATTTGTATATTATTTCTAATTTTATTACTATTATTATTGATTTCCTATTTATTATTATTATTAAGTAATTATATTTTATACATTCTATGTATTATCAAAATCTGGGATTGCTTGTTCTGAATTATTAGGATAAACCTTTGGCATCTCTACAGTTCCTTTTCTTTAGATGAGTGGTTAAGACCGGTTTCTTATAGACATTTAGACTTGGTTCTCCTCTAACCATTTTTTGAATTCATTCAATTCAATAGAGTTACTGCCATCCAGATCTATTTTGTTGAAGATGTATTCGATCTCATCTCTATCCAATTTAGGGTCTATCTCATGCAATAACAGAGTTAATCTAATAAAATCACTCACATTACTCTTTCATATCAAGTGAGTTATCTCCTGATTTGTCATATTTGATAAACACCTTTTCCAAATCGATCTTATCTTTCATAACTTTAAATCTTAAATCTTACACCAAAAACATTGCCTTGTCCTCTAGCTATTTGGCTTGATTTGTATAGAATGAGAAGCTCTGTCCAAAACAAGCATGTCTATATAATTGATCCCAACCTAATCTGTCCTTTTCTTACAATTACAGACAGCCTCTTATCATATCTTAGATCTAAGGGTCTACATTTTTATCCTGTGGGAATTTCAATGGCAAAGATGTGATATTCTTCACTAATTCAGGGATCGATCTGGCTACCCACGGAGCTAGGAGAATAAAACTTAACTGATTTACTCTGGCCAAACAGAGTCTCATAAAAGATGAAGCCTAAAGACCAAATGTCACTTTTGGATGTGTATTTTTCTGCTTTCAACAATTGAAGAGATTGGTAAAGAGGTGTACCAACAACAGACTCAATCATTTGCTTACTAAAGTTATCAATGGCTTTCGAAAACCCAAAATCTTAAAGAGTATCGATTACATAATACCTGCTATTTTATAGATCCCCTTGTTAATGAGGATATTTGCTGGCTTCAAATCTCTGTGAATGATTCCCTTCTTAACCAATTAAATCATGCCCAAAAGAACATCAATGAATAGCTGTATTGCTTCTTTCTAAGGCAGGAACTTCTTCTTTTTCAATTGACTAACTTAGTCTAAGTTTTACTTTTGCAAGTCTCCACCGTCACAAAATTCTTAGACAATATAGTAATTATTGTTTGTTTCAAGCACATCGATAAACCTAACTACATTGTTACCCTATAAATCTTTCATTATTTTAATCTCATTCATCAATCCATCCCTTAAATATTCATCCTCATTAATGAGTGCTTTCGAAACCATCTTTATGGCTACCCATTCTTTAGTTTTTTCGTCTTAGCCTTTAAAGACCTGTGAATATGTAAGTAAAATACTTATCCATAAGATCCTTATCCAATCTTGTCATTCATTTTGAAAACGAATCTATCTACTTTCTTTTCTCCCATCTTTATTAATTATTATATATATAAATTGTTTCTCTAAAATTCATTAAATCCAAAAACTCAATCAGCATAAATGTGCCATGATAGCCTCTTTAGAGAAAAAACAAGAAGTTAACAACTATTAGAGCTATGCTGAACCATACGCTCAATAACCCGTAGCCATAGTTAAATATCTATGATTAAAAAAAGATGTGTAATTTTCAACAGATTAAATTAATAGTATTTTAATTGATTCCTTTATTATTGGATCATTTAATGCTCAATAATGACTTTAATCTTGAATTTACATCTCTAAAATCATTATAAATTATGATATCAGATAAAGTAAAACTGGATTCAGAGGAGGGATTAATTGTTATTCTTCTGGTCTATTCAGAATATGCATAAACTGTTATTCTTTTGGATAATTTAAGTTTATGTAAGAATGATACTTACTCATGCATCTAGCATTTAGTTGTATCATTGAATGAGAAATTAATTTATAAACTTTTAAATTATAACTAAGTTATTCAATCATTCTTCCTTGAAGCGTTTCCAAACAATAATTTTTTTGTTTGATTCATGTAAAATCTCCTTGATTATCTTGTACTTTCTACTAGACTTATTACCTTATTTGGAGACATTGTTGACTTCTGGGGTGTCTCAAATTCACTGAAGTCTTCCTATTAAAAGTTCTTCGTTGTCATTAATTCATTAAACTCCTTCAAGAGTCCTTACATGATTGTACGTAATTTCCGTAAGTATTTCTATTTTTTTTACTTTACCTTTTGTTTCTCATCAGAAAATATCTCAGAAGCTTTCGAATAATTCTGCTAGATTTTCGAAGATTCTTGATAGAACTTAACTAAGTCGTTTACTTCCTCTTGACTAATTGAATGTAAATCATTCACATTGTTTATTGAATCTATCTCTTAGTTTTTGCTCTATTGCAAAGCATTGTAGCTTTCGTACAGTTTTTCATTCTCCCTATCTAATGAGGTTTTCAAATCACTTTTTATGCTTGTGAATCTATAGGTGATACAAGAAAGACAATTTTCTAATTCTTTATCAATTTGCTACTCCAAATCTTATTAAATTGCATTTGTAATAGGTTAAAATTCAATCGAATTAAAAGTATCCAGTTGTTGTTTCACTTGATCATGAAATTGATCAACTGTCTTCCTCTAATGAGTAACATGGTCTTCCAGAAAGCAATCAGCACAACCTTGTCACATTAAGTAAAATACCAATCTTTTGCTATGCTTAACAGTTTGGATCTACACAAATATATTTGATTCTCTGTGAATCATGGTTTGGGTTTTGGCAGTTGATTTAATCCATTAATTTTATTAACAAGAAAAGCGCGAAAGAATTTGCGGTAATTATTAATTTTTTCACTCAATGCAATTTCATTTTAATATTGTATATAAATTTTGATTTGTCTATTCCTAATCAAAATAAGACGACATCGAATAATCCCCATTTATAATTTTTAAATTAATTAATGAGATATTATAAACTTTAATTCACTATTAAACAGCAAAAGATGTAACTAATCTCAAATTTCTCTTCGATTGATTTGACATGAAAACCTCCTCATGAGTCTCACTATCTTCAACTGAGGCTAGTTCCTCCTCGTTTGGACACTGACTTCCTCTTCTGGTATTCATTTTCTTCTTCATTAATTAATCTATATAAATACATTTATATTCTTAATTTTAGATAATGGAACTGTTATTTTCTTTTTATACACCATCTAATTCAGCAATTTCAGCTTCTACACAAATAGCAAAAATTCTTATAACAAACTATTCGACAACAAGCATTGCTCAGGCTATTATAATCCAATCTCTTTCCAAAACCTCTTCAATTATTCGTAATGCTTGTTGCTTTCACAAAATATCTCGTACAAACTCAATGTGTAACATCTTCCCAAAGTAGCATACGAATCTAATACCTAAGTTATCTCCTAACAAATGAAGGAATGAAATTTAAGCATATCCAAATAAATCACTTTCTAAATCTCAATATAGTCTCGATTATAAGCTAGTAACTGGATTGCATAGTTCATAATATTCTAAATCTTGTAAATCCAAGTGCACTTCAATCTGTGATCTATCTCATATCCAGCATTATATGGATAATTATTAAATGAGATGGCATAGTATAAATCTATGTTTTAGGAAAGCAATTATAAATAAAAATAGCACTGTTAAACGTACAAAAATTGAGAGCTCGGCTCTTGATATGGTATTTCATCCAATTGAATAATTGATGAACTTTACTAACATTTTTCCTTCTAATCCATTATTCCATTTAATGTTCCTATGTTTTATAGCCAAGGCATCTTTACAGTTCTTATTTTAATGGATATATTTTGACTTAATTCATCTTTCGATAATAATTAGTGAAGTATTGCTAATAATTGAATAATTTGCATTGGTTGAAAATCAAACGTAATGGTAGCTAAGAATTCAAATAAAGTGGATATATGCTCTTGTATATCATAATATAATTTACATTCACTTTTTATCAAATACTGGGCAAGAATGTCGGCGCATTCTTTTAAGTTAAATTGAATATTCGGTTTAAGCACATTATCTAAAATTTACATGAATTGCTCCTTTAAACCCAAACCTTGGGGCTATAATTTTTTCGTGAATTTCGAGAAAAAAGACATTTATTATACTAAATCAAAAAGCCAAATAACAATATAAAATTAATGGAATTTTTATTAACCATTAAATTATACTACTTGAAGGCATTCAGGATTGGTTATATTACTTAAAAGTACATAAACTGAGAGCTCATCAATAAATAATATTACTTTATTTTTTGTTTTAAATCAAAGCTCCTTTTAACCTACGCAATATTTGGACTGCTAACTCTGGATTGAAGAATTTTGAAATTTCTCTGATTTTAAGAAAATAAAAATATATATATGGAATTTATTTATTTTTAATGTATTGTTTTAATGTATCAATAGACATTGCCTTCAAAGGTTTATTTGAACCATTCCATGGCTTCCTTTTTGCTAACTCTTTAAGCAGTTCCGAGTCTGGCATTTCTTGACTTTCTTTGAGCAACTCTCAAACCTGGTCTGGACAAGACAACATAGAAGTCCATACCGAAAATACCTACGCATTTTTTATATTATTAATACCTGTGTATGGGTCGTATTTCAATCCCAAATCAATATGTTCTTGAATACCGAAACCAAAGTTTCCTGATTCGGAGAAATTTCTCTTTTTTAATTCCATTTCCTTAACTCTTAATCCTCTAAATAAGATGTCTTTTGCTTAGTCACCTCTAATTGTACAGAATACAGAGATCTTTTCGTTTCTTCTGATACCGAAAGATCTGACTGTGTATCGTGCCTTACCGAATACAGGCTTTTATCCTGTTAAATCCTCTAAAACCTTAGCAGCTTTAGTCAATTTATCACCGGACTCACCAGCACAAATATGAACCATCAATTTTTCAATTCTAATCTTTCTCATCACATTTTCTTTAGTTTCTTATGGTTTGGCAACTTTAGCTGGAGCTTAAGTCTTTGCTTCTGGCTTTGCTTATTATTACTTTCCACCTTTTGCTTATTGTTAAGACATCTCAAATTTAATTAAAAAAAATCTTTATTTTTAAAATCACACATTTAATATTTTTATGCTTGTTATTTTCTCTATCTACTCTAAAAAAAGGAATTAAAAAATTATCAAAAAAAAAAAATTTCTTCATTTAATATGTTTTCGTATAGATTTATAGCAGGAAAGTAATAGTGTATTCTTAACACTCTATATTCTATAATTTGTAATTCATATGTTGTTTTGTTTTAATTTAATGTTTGTGATTGAATAAATGAATAACATAATATACTAATTGATTGATTAAAATTAATACATTTTTACAATAATTCAAGTATTTCTTTTAGATAATTATTTATAATATGAATCTAGCACCACCATTTAAAAATTAATTAATACTTTATTTTTCAATTAATATGTAGAGGGGACTCTATAAACTATCTACAGACTTATCAATCCCTTCTGATTTCAAACTGATTGAATATTTTTCATTAACCATCAATTTTATTTCTTTGAGTGGTTTTTTGATTAGTAATAAAATATCTGATTCAACTCTATATAAGGTGATAGATAAAAATCTATATTCGAAATCCGAAGTTATTTCGATATCTAAGTTAAAACTTTCAATTTTAAAGTTCCCTTATTATAATGATTAATTTTTCAAACCTTTGATTTTTAGAAAATTTAAAGGAAAGAGATTTCTCATTCCCATAATTTGACATTTAGAGAGAGATCAATGTTTAGCACTTAATTTCTTTAATAAAAGGCAGAAAGTTTTATTTTATTTTTATGTTGAACAATTCAATCATACCAAAATCTTAGAATATATACTTCAAGGATATAATAAACTTAAATTTTTGAATTAAGATAAATTAAAAAAATTCCACTAAATCATGTGCTAGATTAAGATGCTGATGATTTATATCCAATTTTAAATTAGCTCTAACAAACCTATGTATTTTTAATACTTTAATATTAAGGGATTTCATATATAAATAATAAAAAGTAATAATTCTTTTAAATAATTGATATTGCTATTATTTTAATAATAGAAAGCGTGGGAAATAAAAATCCATTTTTATAGACTTAAGTGAAAAATTAAATAGCAAAAAATAAATTGTATTACTATTAGATGAGCCACAATCAACGGTGATCATCAAATACATGAATTCGAAACTTTAAAATGGAAGACCAATTTTACTCATAATAACTAAGTTGCTGAAAACAAATCATTTTGAAATCAAATTATAGCTTAGAAAATATTTTAATTTAGGATGATTTTAATTTAACAAATCCTCCTCTTATTGTATAACTAATAGAGATGGTACCTTTCTAAGAAGTATATTTTTTAATTTCAAAGGTTTTGGAAAGGTCATGAGATCTCAGATTTTACAAAAATTGTTTTTGGCTTTGAGATCATTTAGATTTTGGAATATGTTTTAGGAGGTTGAAATATAGGTTTTTTTGCAATCAAGGCATTGTTTCTTGAGTTAAAATTTTTGAAGCTTTTTTTTTCTTTGAAAATTTCCAATTAAAGTAAATTTTAACTTAAAATATATAATTTGAATTATTAAAATATAAACTTTATAAATACAAATAATTTTGATTTTCATTTAATTTTTCTTCAATTTGAAAGGGAATCATCTATGGTTAGTTTATGAGTAAACAACCTTTTCTACTCATATTGATCTCTGCCAATTAATACTGCTTCGAAATTTTAATAGCTTTGTGGTTTAGTGAGGATAGCATAGGATGATGAATAAATCAACATTTATTATATATTTTTTGAACGATACTGATTTCCTCAATCCTTATTAACATTAGGAGTAAATATTCTATAAAATCTAAAAATAGTACTAATACTATATTAAAAAAGAAATTAGTTTATTATTTCTATAATATATGAATAATATTTGTGCGAGCTCCTAGAAAATGGTAGTGTCATCATTTTATATTGAAATCCTTAGTTTAATGGGAGCATATATTATGAATAATTTAATTTCACCCGTAATCAAAATGAATTTTTAACATTTTAACAAGAAAACATAAATCTTAATTATATAAATTATATTTTGAACGCATGCAACAATACATTAAAGAAATATTTCATTTGAGACTCGCAGAGTTATTAGATCATTTATACTTTCATGACGCAAAACCTTCCGTAAATATAATGATAGTGGTTATATTTTTGATGCAAAAATTATATCTCTTGTTTTGGCCTTAAAATTCTCAGATAGAGCATTCAGACGTATGAATAGCAATATTGTTTAGGAAGTTTACTTAAATATCTGTGGATCACTATTTTCTTGGATTACATTTTAAAAGCCATTAGAAATGATCAACTCTGAAACAATAAATAATCTGATGAGCATTTTTTACACATTTTTGCATTTGGCCATGTTTGTAGTTTTCAGCTTTTCGCTCTACAATTGGTAAATTGTTTCAAAAATATTTACTTTCTATATATCATATTATCAGCTGATAATCATTTATCACACTGAAATACATCACTTAAAGCAATAGTATGATATAGTAATAATTTTTTTGTTGGGTATTCCACTTTACATAAACTATTTGATTATAGTTTATTGCTCTCGCAATTACTTTATTATATCATAGCAACACATGCTAAGAAGATACTCTGTGTATAATTATTTCATAGTCGTTATCGACTTTTTATATTTCATTACACATTCCCTCTGTTCTGATTACTGGTCCAAATATTTATTACTGTTATTAAGTGTTGTATATTTTATTGATGCAATCATTATGCAACCATATTGCATTAAAATAAATGTACTTATTGTTAATATTAAAGCTCATCTACATAGGTGCGACAGGAGTTTTGTTAGTATCAGTAACAGTTAGAATAATACTTTGGGATGAATCTCTATATGCTCAATTTTATGGAATCGCATTACTAGTCCCTCTCTTTTCCCATATTTTCATGCAAATTTACTAGATTATTTCTGCCAATGCGAAACAGTAAAGACTTTCAATCTCTCTCATCCTAAATTTGGGTGAGATTATTAATCACAACATTACAAATTCTGTTCAAAAAGGTGTTGGAGATTATTTGATAAAATAGTATATAAATGTAGAAGGATTGAATACCCAGAGCATTCTTTAATTGCTGGAGTATTATATAAAGAATTTAGAAAAAAGTGATTAATGGGAAGAAATTTAATTATATAGAATTCTTCTTAAACATGAAATATAGGGAACCTACTTATAGAGTCTGTTGGAGACCAAAAGGTACCAAATCACAAACAAAAATCATTCCTTATTCTTTAAAACAATAGGGTTCTTAATTAGTAAGAAGTACGATCAACAGATTTAAGATTTGTATTCAGGAGAAAGCAAAAGCAGTTAACATTATCATTATTAAATTATTAGAATTAAAGAAGCAGACAACTTATTTCATAACAGTCTAAATATATTCTCGGAATTACTTGATTAGAAAATATTAATATGGAATTAATTATAAAGAGGATATGATAAAATAGAACACACTGCAAACCATCTGATAAACATTTATAAGACTCTAAATAAATTGAAGATCAAAATGATGTCAATGATTTAATGTGCTGATATGGAATCAATACTCAAAGTCTAAACTTTAAAAAGATTTAATGTCGTAGAGTTACGCTTTTTATCGCTATACTTTTCTTTTGTTGCAAATGATTACCAGTACACTAAAATTGTTGAAATATACATTGAGGATTTGATAAAACAAGAAAATAATTCATCAAAATCCTCTATTTTGAACATAAATATTATGAACAATGATCTAATTGTTATTAGTTCTAGTATCTTAGAAAAAACTGGGCAAATTGTCAGAGCTAATGTTGAAGAGATTAGCAGATTCTTTGGGTTTGAAGATAAAAATAACAAGTAAGATTTACAATTTATTAATTTATATATGCCAAAATTTATTAGTCAAGATCATGATAGATATGTTTTTAAATTTATTAATAAAGGCAATTCATCCCTATACAATAAAGGAAAGCAAGTTTTTTGTAAAGATTATGAAGGTTTTATATTTCCAATCATGTTGAGTTTCTTGCATATAAATGAGAAATCTTAAGATTTTATCTTAACGACTGCTTTACAAAAGGTGAAATCTAATTTAGATTACATACTTTTTGATTAATATGGAAAAATCCTAGGGATTTCAAAATATGCCTACTCTATTTTAATGAACACTCACACGAATAATAGCTCTACCTAATCTATTTACTCCTCTATTGATCCATCTATTTATGAATGCTATATATAATTTTGGATTCCAAATATAGATTCGTTAATTCAGAATTCTAATTTTGATCATGACAACTATTAAATTAACAAAGTCATTGTTGAGATATCTACGCTTACTAATTTTATGCAATATTTATATTATTTTAAGTACTACCAAAGCATTAATCCTCAGTAATCCAAAAAGATTTCTTATTTTGAAGAATTTTTGCATTTTATTAAATAAGAATTGGGCAATTATTAAACTATGAGTAGTAAGCTTTAATTTGAAGTCTAATTTCAAGTTCATTAATTACCTACTGATCAATTCTATTATATTTGCAGCATATCCAGATAATATAAAGATATATAATCAATACCCAGCCTTGATAAAAAGTCATCAACTTAAAGTTAATTTTAAATAATCTAATAATAAGTTAAAAACGTAACTCATTAGACACATCCCAAATTTATAACAGAAATAGAAAAACTTACTGAAATCGGGCCTTAATCAAAGAGGACGGTTGAAAATCAATTGTTAATACAAGACTCAAATCATGATTAAAAATAAGAATTGCTTTTCTCTAATATTGAAAGTCAATAGGTTCTTAACCAATTAAATAGTAATTCTTTAATTGAAAAATAAAAAAAAAAACCAGGTATTTTAGAATTTGATGAATAAAAAATCTCTTAATCAAGCAGATATTCCAGAAATTCCAACTTTTAAGTTCTAGAATAAATTAGAGAATATTAAAAAAATAAAGAGTTTTGTCTTTCAATCAAAAAAATTTGGATTGTAACGACTTTCTTGTATTTTATTATTTACCTGTTGATGCTAGTAATTCTAATTATTATATCCCAACTCAATGATTTGTTGCAGTATGATATCTAACTAGTGAGAATCCCTGATAAATTCAATCGCCTTTATTGTTCCTTTGCAACAATCGGATAAATGGATTTAGAAAGATCTCTATTGGCGAAAGATTATGGTTAGTATCTCAATTATAGAATGATCTATTATGGTAGCAGTGTTAGAGATGAAATGGAAAACATGATGATAAATTTAAAAAACAGATTCTCAATTTTAGAAAACGATCAAAGACTGTCAAATCTTACTGTTAGAATACTGAATTAATTCAGTTATATGGAATACGAAGTAACAATGATACAATTTGATATGATCGCTGATACATATACTGAATAATTGTTTGAGCATATTAATCAAGCATTAAATTATTCAGTATCTACTCATCATTTCCTTATAGATGAGTATTACAAACTTCAATTTATCAAAGCAAATTTAATTAATTAAATTACTTCCTCTTAAAATTTGATAGATTAAATTATTCTCGAGCTTCAAATTTCACAAGAGAATACAAACTCTGTTCTCTATATTATTTTGAGCACCAAACTATGTTTTGTATTAGGTTGCATCATTTGCTTAACTTAATTATGGAAACAACCTTTCAGAATAGTTTAATTGTAAATTCAATTATTAAGTCATCTATCAGAATAATAAATTAGGACAAGCATTAGTGCTGCTAAATAAGCAAAATAAATAATTAATCATCCGTATAGATGGAAGAGAACCAACTACATGAATGAATGTTATCATAAAACTATTTAAAAGAGGGATTAAGACATTTTAAACAGGATATAAAATTTGGCTAATAAATAGACAAAATCAAGTTTACAACTCTTCGATTATCAGTTTAGTCATATCGGTATCTATCTCAAAAATTTCTTGTATCTTCTTCTTTTTCTTAGCTTTATATTATCAAGTTTTTTTTATATGAAGAATGGCATAGATTCAAGTCAATCAGAGATTTAATTAACTATCTAATATGTCTAATTCAAATAAGACTTAGACTCTTTGATGATTTTAACTTAATTATTGAAAACAAATTCAATTTTATCAGAAAGAGTTCGTGAACTAGGCTTTCTAAACTAAAATCCATATCTTATGGATTAAGAGAAATATTTTCATATTTTGGAATAAGAATTTTTGGACAAATTTTAATTAAAATATGAAAAGGCCTAAGAAGTTAACGAATATATTTTTTAGGACATTGTAAACTCAAAAAAAATATCTGCAACAGATAAAGAAATATTATAAATATTATATTAGGATGATTTGTGTTCTGTGATGAATGATTAACTTCCTTTCTGCAATTATACGAATGATCAATTTTTATATTTCCCAGATTACCCTAAACCCAGAGAAGAGGATAATAATAGGGAGATATTTAGGAATGGAATTAATGGAATATTTTCTAAGTAATTAAGTATAAATATAGTAGATTAATAGCCATTTTGAAATCCTATTACTAATTAGAATTACAAGGTAAAATAAATACGGATAAAACTGAAACCTCATATTATTTATCAACTTAAGAATTTAAGCAATATATTTAGGAATACTTTTTTGACATTAACAAGGCTGTTGTTAAATTTTATGTAACTATTTTGGAATCAACAACTAAGATACTACAAAGTGATTTTGAAAACACTGTATTTTATTATTTAATCTTTGGATTATCGGTTTTAATTGTGTAAGGAGCTTTGTAGGTTTCAAATTTGTCTAAAATACAACAATTAGTTTCTGCAAGTAAATTTACCTTCATCTTGATGCCATTAGAATGTTTAAATGAAACCTAATGTCTGGCTATTATCAAACAAATTGTAAAATAACAAAAACTATGACCAACTTTCAATATATGTTTTATTATCAATTTTATTTCATAATATACTTTTTAATTCCTATGTATTTATTGGTTCCAAGCAGTATCATTTATGAATGATAATATATAAATAAATTTTAATTTTAGCAAGTAAATATTCTTAACCTACAATTATCATTCTTAACTATCAATCAAATGTAAGAAGTACGGAAAAACTAGAGAGAGATATTTCAAAGAATTTAAATGAAAATGATGTATAGTAAAATAGAAGATTAGATTCAATTTTAGAAAGAATTCATTAATAATATTTAAATGAATACTAAAAATAAAGTATTACTGAGTGTTGAAATATATTGAAATAAATTTTAATATTTCATTTCAACCAGAAAATAGAGTAGCACTTCTTAATTTGTTACTAACCTTAAAAACTGGTTCGAAATGAGTTTAAGTTTTTTTATGTTTAATATCTAAATCTGTAATATCATTTTCTTATTTAACTACATTATCCTCACTTAGAGAATCCTCATCTACCGCTTACTGTTATATTTCTAATGTTTTTTAAGGATCTGCGAATAATGCCTCTCCAATATTTTTTTCATATGAATGAACATGTTGGATTATTGGTCTAAGGTCTTTTTTCTTTGATAAAAATTTAAGAAAAGGAATTAATCTTAATAGACAATAGTCATCATCAGAATCAAGATAGGAAGGTATTAATAGTCCATTGTCTTGGCATCTGTCAAAAGCATTAGGATTATTCTAAAACTAATTGCAAATTTACATCTATAAAAATAATATCTTCCATCGATCTATCCAGTAAAGACAAATCTTTAAAGCATACGCCATTAATGAATTGGCAACTTCCTCTTGCATAATAATCCGAAATTAATCTATCTTTGTCAATGTACTCTAGCAATTTTTCACAATAAGCTTCATAACCTGCAGTAAAGATTATGATTTCATAGTCCCGACTAGCTTCTAATAAGAATTTATGTAAATGTGGCCGGGTTCTTAAGTAAATTTTATATTCTTATTCTTTATGAATTACTTTTAATAGAGATTCATGCTAAAAATTATTATTCTCCTTAAATTCACAATGAACTAAGGTCTCGTCTAAATCTAAAACAAGCACTCTTTTTTTCGAATATGTTTTAGGAGTTTGAGCAGGAATATAATTTTTGGAAAATTTGCCTCGGAAGTGTTCAATGCAATTTTTAAAAATAGCCATAATACTCATTTAATAATAAAATTAGAATTAATAAAGTAATTATTACGTTATCTAAGTAAATCAGATATGGGATTTTCTCAGTAAATAGATTTTTAATTACATACTCATTACTCGGCAAAGCACTTTTCTTCTAATCTTTGAAAATATTAAGCTCTTTCTGCAGAATGGGATCTGTGGCTTCTATTTTTTTAAATCACTTAATTATTATTCTTTACGATCTCTTTTCTATTCTCTGGAGTGAATTAGTTATACGTCTAAATAATTTTATCATAGTTATAATTGGGAAAGAAAAGAGGAAACTTACACATCCTATCAATGTCAGTTTCTTCAGAAAATTAAACAAGTTGTCCTTTGACACTCATTTTGAAAGGATTATCATCCTCTTCTTCTGTGCCATTTGATCTGAACTTAATAATATACTTTACCGATTAGATTAAATTAATAAGTCATCTTCGCCTTCACGGATATGATTGTATACAAATTTGATTTCATCGGCTACAACATTGGTTAGTTAAGAATTCGCTCTTGAGTTGTACTTAACTCTTTTGCTTTACCTAATATATTATCTATTGAATATTTTTAAGCTATTTTCTTGATTGATTTGTTCTTCTTTAATTATTTCAAGTTTTTTTTCTTCATTTATAACATAATGAAGTTTAGGGCATTCATAAGCAAAGTGAGAGCTACTCATACAGGCAAAACAACATTATCCTAGAGGAGTGTAATCATTATTAATTTCTACGATATGTTTATTCATTAAGTATATTTGGTTTTAGCTACTATTGAGTTTGAGTTTTTCAAAAAACTATTTTTTGTTTAGAACCTATACATAGACGAAATTTAGTGTATAAGCAGAGGCACTTCTTGGTTTATCTGTAAAAAATGCCAATTCTCCAAAAGTAGCTCCTCCTTCAATTATTTTTAAACAAGTAATAGTCTTCTAAATACAAATAAGAACCTGCCCTTAATTTAGGAAATATAAATTTCTGTCCTGAATATTGTTGCCATTCTCTTTCTCAATTGGGTCTATTCCTTCCAAAAATATGCATTCTTCAGGTCCATATATTTGTTCCTCCAGAAGATAGGGTAATTAAGATAATATTTCTTTCTCAAATTTACCTGAATTAAAAAACGCTGACTATTTAATTAATGAAGTATTCACATTCTATAAAACTTCGTCCTTCAAAGTAGATGATAGAACTGATAATGCATCTTTCTCATTTACCTACGATGATTCTGTCTCATATTTATATTCCAAATATTTCCTCACTCTTGCTTATAAATCTTTGGGTATCTCATTGGATTTCAAAAATTAGTTTGCTTATCCAAGTTTTAACCTTATAGTTTTTTCATTTGTATCTAATTTTACAAAGATCCCTCCAATACTATTCATTATGTAAGCGAAAACACAACAAGCCAATAACATGACAATGATACCAAATAATTTCTCAACTGAAGTCACCGGGACAATATCACCATAGCCAACCGTAGTCATAGTCGCCGTAGCCCAATAAACCGATGCCACATATTTTATATACCAATATTGTTCTGTAAGTTCTGTAGCCTATAACCAACTATAACCACTAGAACTATTTTCTTATTCAGCTATAAAATGCCAAATGCAAGCTAGCCAATGGGCAACAAAAAGCATTATAAAAGTTAATTTAAGCAATTGGTAAATTGTGATAACTGAACCACTGATATCGATATAATCTTCTAATTTAGCAAATAACTGCTTAAGTTTTAATAGACGTAACAACCTTATAATTTTTATTAATCGAAAAAATTTTAGAATCCTTAACAATTTCATTGTTTATACAAGAGAATCCTTTTAAGACTTATTTTATTGTTAGTCTAATTCATCTTCTTCTACTTTCACTACACTTGATGTTGCAGCTTCGACAATTAAATCGAAAGGGAATGTAGAAACTATAATCAGTTTTTATAAATACCTACATCTATCCAGAACCACCATTTTAAATAATTTTACATGATCAATTTCCTGTCAAATACGTATTAACCTTTATGTTAAAAGGCTGTATTGAAGTTTATGAAAATATCGAGTGTAAACACTGATAAACTAAATATATTAAAATCATCTAAGAAAGAGGATTCAACATTAAAAGAAATTTCAACTGGTAGGATTAAGATAGCTAAAAAGATTACTAACATCGTAAAAACATCCCAAACTATTCGTATTTTATCTTCTTAAGTAAATACTTAAATATAAGAACAACTTGGTTATTTTTCTTCTTATTCTTTATTTTGAATCATAACACTCATTTTCCTAGAAATTGATGCTCTGCCTGCTTTTTCCTTAATTTTTGCTGTCTGCACAAAAGATAAATCGTTTATTATTTTTAACTATCTATCATCAAAGAGTAAATTGATGTCTTCAATTTGTTCATCATTATCTAATTATTAAGCTATACACTAATATTTTTTCTTTAGAAGTGATTGTTTATTGTTGTCCGTTCTAATGCTATATATTCTTTCATCTACAAGATCAGAGTTGTCGATATTTTAACTTCTCCAATGAGGAGAACTTGGATTCATTATACTATTTATAAAATAATTAAAAAATATCTCAGATTTATTGAACTTCATTGATAAACTTGAGAAAAACCAATCCTTAATAGCATTGCAACGAATTTCTTATTGTTAATGCTTTAATGAAGAATTGAAATACACGACAAAAAAAATATAAGATGATTAATTATAAAACGAATTTTCTTCTGAATTTCCTTATTATTTTTGTAATCCATTATTAAGGCAGTATAAATCTAAAGATGTTTAGTAAATAATGGTTTCATTTTTAGATTTATTGGTTTAGGACATTAAAATTCTATGTATGGTTTTTATTAATTTAAAAAATATGTCCTAACTCTGAAAATTAAAAACAGATCTAGGTCAAGATCAATCATATTATCTATTTCCTAAACTATTTGTTTATCAGGAAAATATAAAAGTGTATTTGATTTGTTGAAGTGGAATGAAAAAGAAAATTGATGTTGAAAGGAAGAATTCTTTTTAGTGCAAAAATAAAAATTGGTTTATAAGATGAAGGGTGTTGTTCATTTTTCAAAAAGATCTAGCAATGTAGAATTAAATCTGATCTTAATTCAAAACTATTGTAATTTAAGTATTTGCTTTGAAGAACCTGATCTGTATATGATTTTTAGTTTAAGTGGAGAAAAAATCTGAATTTTTCTTTTTTAATCATTTTTCTTATTGAAATCATATAGTAAATTGCTTAAAATTTTCAGCTTTAATTAGTCAAAAAAAGGTTATCCAAAACCCAAAAGTATGGAAATCGAGTCATAAGCTATTTAAATTAAAAAAAACACTCTCGGGATATAGATTAAGTTTGTATTTAAAAGGCAATATATATATATTAATTACTAAATTTACTTTAACTTTGAAAACGAAATTATATTGATTTGCTTGCTGAATGTCAATATTGTATTGAAATTTCTAATTATCATTCTCTAATGACCATATTTTAAAGTTTATCATCTAAAAAGTCTTTTCCATAATTGATAATTTTTTAAACTTAAAAGAATTATTGTTTGTTACAATAGACTACGAATTTCTGAATTATAAAATTTGATATTTGTTTGACCAGATTTGAATATAACAGATTAATCTCATTCAATAAATTGACAATGCAATTATTATGATTGATTTTTTCCATTATCAATAATTAATTAAAAAAAATTTATGATTTTGTGTGCTCTTAGTAAATTCTAAATTTTTCATTCAGTTCTTTAGTTTTGTTTTAAGACGTTTTTTGCATCCAACATCAAATATATGCTTTCTGTAAAAAAAAAAATTATT
This sequence comes from Paramecium octaurelia, assembly GCA_905182995.1. Taxonomy (NCBI): domain Eukaryota; phylum Ciliophora; class Oligohymenophorea; order Peniculida; family Parameciidae; genus Paramecium; species Paramecium octaurelia. Next base: position 171,512 of record CAJJDP010000088.1, read on the forward strand.
TCATTAAATAAATATATGTAATAAATATCAATCTAACATATAGACGAGGAAAAAGATTATTTATTTAATAATAGTGAGAATGAACATGTAACGTTTGAAGAAAGCTCTAAGGAAGAATACAGTTGTTTAATTCTAATTTTTGGATGTGGAAGTGTCATTAATGTGATTATAATAATTTACTTATTTTATGTATCAATATCACCATGAACTTTAATTATTTTAAATAGTTTCAATAAATTGGAACTTATTGTCTTTACATCTGATTGAAATGTTTTAATATTTTTATTTTTCTTAAGTTAGCTTGGACTAGAAAATTAAATTAAATAATAAATAAATAATTCGATTTCAATAAATACTAGGAATTAATCATTTTGAAAGTAATTCAAAGTGATGTTCGTTAATTTATGTTTCTTAATCGTGAAGGATGATCTTATATTATTTATTAAGACTTTATTAAATAATTACTTACAACTTTTGTTCTTTTATTCAGCCTTTTTGGAATGAGATTATGGAAATCTTAAAAAAATATTAATCCTGGAACCATTAGCATCATCAATTCAAATATATAAATATATAGGAAGAATAACCCGATTGTAATTATTTATGAAATTTTAACTCCATTTATTTTGAAGTGGAAAAAGTAATAATTATCCTTTTTATAAATATGCCATTGATAATAAGGAAAACCCTTAATATTCAAAATACTACTTATTTATTTATATTTTTAGATGGCCTACATCCTGTATTAAAATTAATTAGTATTCTTTCAGAAAAAGATATGGAAGTTGAGAAGAGTCTAACATTATAAATTAATATATTTTAGATTTTAATTAATGAAAATTTACTTATTATAGAATATTTTTGTAAATATAAACTAAATATTCAATTATCAATTTGTAACTGATATAGAGTTTATATTAATATGCTTTGACATTCTTAGATTATTCATCAATTCTAGTAAATTCAATCTTAAAGGTGTTTCAAGACATTCCATCTCATTTTTAGCATGTAATTTTTCATCATCAAAGTTGGGCTTGTTGAAGAATGTAACCTAAACACCTTCGGGAACTTTTATTGATTTCACTTTAAAATTTTTCATATCATTTGGAATAACAGGGTGAGCACCGCAAAGTTTTAATTCATCTCCAGTGAAATGACATTCTGAGTATAAAATAACGCAGGGTTCCTGTAAAATATATAATATTTTTACTTCTGGCTCCTAATTGTGATTTTCTTTTTCAGGTTGGGCTTTTGATTAAGCATCAGCTTTTCCTTCTGTTCCATCTGTTGTTCCCTCAGTTTCTTCTGCTTTATGGGTAGTTCCTTTTGCTTCATGAGTACCTTCAGCTTCATGAGTACCTTCAGCTTCATGGGTTCCTTCAGCTTCATGTGTTCCTTCAGCTTCATGAGTTCCTTCTGCTTCATGGGTTCCTTCAGCTTCATGGGTTCCTTCAGCTTCATGAGTACCTTCAGCCTCATGAGTTCCTTCTGCTTCATGTGTTCCTTCAGCTTCATGTGTTCCTTCAGCCTCATGTGTTCCTTCAGCTTCATGGGTTCCTTCAGCTTCATGAGTACCTTCAGCCTCATGAGTTCCTTCTGCTTCANAATAGTTTCAATAAATTGGAACTTATTGTCTTTACATCTGATTGAAATGTTTTAATATTTTTATTTTTCTTAAGTTAGCTTGGACTAGAAAATTAAATTAAATAATAAATAAATAATTCGATTTCAATAAATACTAGGAATTAATCATTTTGAAAGTAATTCAAAGTGATGTTCGTTAATTTATGTTTCTTAATCGTGAAGGATGATCTTATATTATTTATTAAGACTTTATTAAATAATTACTTACAACTTTTGTTCTTTTATTCAGCCTTTTTGGAATGAGATTATGGAAATCTTAAAAAAATATTAATCCTGGAACCATTAGCATCATCAATTCAAATATATAAATATATAGGAAGAATAACCCGATTGTAATTATTTATGAAATTTTAACTCCATTTATTTTGAAGTGGAAAAAGTAATAATTATCCTTTTTATAAATATGCCATTGATAATAAGGAAAACCCTTAATATTCAAAATACTACTTATTTATTTATATTTTTAGATGGCCTACATCCTGTATTAAAATTAATTAGTATTCTTTCAGAAAAAGATATGGAAGTTGAGAAGAGTCTAACATTATAAATTAATATATTTTAGATTTTAATTAATGAAAATTTACTTATTATAGAATATTTTTGTAAATATAAACTAAATATTCAATTATCAATTTGTAACTGATATAGAGTTTATATTAATATGCTTTGACATTCTTAGATTATTCATCAATTCTAGTAAATTCAATCTTAAAGGTGTTTCAAGACATTCCATCTCATTTTTAGCATGTAATTTTTCATCATCAAAGTTGGGCTTGTTGAAGAATGTAACCTAAACACCTTCGGGAACTTTTATTGATTTCACTTTAAAATTTTTCATATCATTTGGAATAACAGGGTGAGCACCGCAAAGTTTTAATTCATCTCCAGTGAAATGACATTCTGAGTATAAAATAACGCAGGGTTCCTGTAAAATATATAATATTTTTACTTCTGGCTCCTAATTGTGATTTTCTTTTTCAGGTTGGGCTTTTGATTAAGCATCAGCTTTTCCTTCTGTTCCATCTGTTGTTCCCTCAGTTTCTTCTGCTTTATGGGTAGTTCCTTTTGCTTCATGAGTACCTTCAGCTTCATGAGTACCTTCAGCTTCATGGGTTCCTTCAGCTTCATGTGTTCCTTCAGCTTCATGAGTTCCTTCTGCTTCATGGGTTCCTTCAGCTTCATGGGTTCCTTCAGCTTCATGAGTACCTTCAGCCTCATGAGTTCCTTCTGCTTCATGTGTTCCTTCAGCTTCATGTGTTCCTTCAGCCTCATGAGTTCCTTCAGCTTCATGGGTTCCTTCAGCTTCATGAGTACCTTCAGCCTCATGAGTTCCTTCTGCTTCATGTGTTCCTTCAGCTTCATGAGTTCCTTCAGCTTCATGTGTTCCTTCAGCTTCATGGGTTCCTTCAGCTTCATGAGTTCCTTCAGCCTCATGAGTTCCTTCTGCTTCATGTGTTCCTTCAGCTTCATGAGTTCCTTCAGCCTCATGAGTTCCTTCAGCTTCATGTGTTCCTTCAGCTTCATGTGTTCCTTCAGCCTCATGAGTTCCTTCAGCTTCATGAGTTCCTTCAGCTTCATGAGTTCCTTCAGCTTCATGAGTTCCTTCAGCTTCATGTGTTCCTTCAGCTTCATGAGTTCCTTCAGCTTCATGAGTTCCTTCAGCTTCATGAGTTCCTTCAGCTTCATGTGTTCCTTCAGCTTCATGAGTTCCTTCAGCTTCATGAGTTCCTTCAGCTTCATGAGTTCCTTCAGCTTCATGTGTTCCTTCAGCTTCATGAGTTCCTTCAGCTTCATGAGTTCCTTCAGCTTCATGAGTTCCTTCAGCTTCATGTGTTCCTTCAGCTTCATGAGTTCCTTCAGCTTCATGAGTTCCTTCAGCTTCATGAGTTCCTTCAGCTTCATGTGTTCCTTCAGCTTCATGAGTTCCTTCAGCTTCATGAGTTCCTTCAGCTTCATGAGTTCCTTCAGCTTCATGTGTTCCTTCAGCTTCATGAGTTCCTTCAGCTTCATGAGTTCCTTCAGCTTCATGAGTTCCTTCAGCTTCATGTGTTCCTTCAGCTTCATGAGTTCCTTCAGCTTCATGAGTTCCTTCAGCTTCATGAGTTCCTTCAGCTTCATGTGTTCCTTCAGCTTCATGAGTTCCTTCAGCTTCATGAGTTCCTTCAGCTTCATGAGTTCCTTCAGCTTCATGTGTTCCTTCAGCTTCATGAGTTCCTTCAGCTTCATGAGTTCCTTCAGCTTCATGAGTTCCTTCAGCTTCATGTGTTCCTTCAGCTTCATGAGTTCCTTCAGCTTCATGAGTTCCTTCAGCTTCATGAGTTCCTTCAGCTTCATGTGTTCCTTCAGCCTCATGGGTTCCTTCAGCCTCATGAGTTCCTTCAGCTTCATGAGTTCCTTCTGCTTCATGTGTTCCTTCAGCTTCATGAGTTCCTTCAGCCTCATGGGTTCCTTCAGCTTCATGGGTTCCTTCAGCTTCATGGGTTCCTTCAGCTTCATGTGTTCCTTCAGCTTCATGAGTTCCTTCTGCTTCATGTGTTCCTTCAGCCTCATGGGTTCCTTCAGCTTCATGAGTACCTTCAGTTTCATCTGTTGCTCCGTTGGTTCCTTCAGTAGCCTCAGCATTTCCTTCAGCTCCCTCAGTCTTTCCTTCAGATTCATCACCCTTTTCTTCTCCTTAAGTATTTCCTTATCCACCTGTCTACCCATCACCCTCACCTTCTTCTTCATGTATTGTGTCTTTAATGGTCACTTCTTTAGCCTAAAATACTCTCTCTTGTTTGGTCTCCAAGTTTTAGTTTAAATCTCTCTTATTTTTTACTGTATCCAACTCTTCTCCTGCACAATTCTAATATTCCTCAGAGGGAGGCTCAGGTTCACTATTTTCATCTTACTCTTAATTCTTTTTTGGTGGAGCATTAACCTCTTCATCTTCTTCTTCCTCTGATTCTTCAATTACTTCCACTTTTTCTTCTGAGTCACCACCATTTGTTTATATTTTGACATTCTTTGGATCATTTTAAGATGGCAATTGTGTAGTTGCATCAACATCAACTTTATTCTTAGCAGTATCATCTTCTTCACCTCCTGGACAGTCTTCTTCAGGTACTTCCTGATGTTCTTCTTATTCGTGTTCTTATTCTTCCTATTCTTAACCTTCTTAGCCTTCTTAGCCTTCTTCACCATCTCCTTCTTTTGTGGGTTTGTCTTATTTTTCTACGCCATTTGGATCAGATTCTTCTTCTCCATTATCTTAGGTAACTGGTTCTTCATCAGCATTAATATCATGTTCCTTTTCAAGATCGATGACGTTTTTAACAATGTAATTAAATAACTTCTCAATGTCACTGACTTCTGAATTTTGACTGTAAAGAATATAAAATAAGGATTAGCCTTCTGATAAATTTGATATTTGGATTGTTGACTTTCCATGTTCTTCATAAGAGGAAATAATTTCATTCATTTTTTCTACAATTAATAAACGATTCATAGTTCCTTCATTATTAGAATTGATTAAACTGACACCTTGGTAATTGTCTTAAGCAAACATATCAATTCTTTAAGTATCTTCATTGCCTTTCTTCATTTAGATCTTTATCCATTCCTTATCCTTTATTTATGTTCCCAAAAAAACAAAATTTTATGTAGTTTCTGTAAAGTACTCAGATTCTGGACCGAAAGCAGTTGTCTTCTTAATTTGTCCATCTGTCAATTCTATATGCTATTTATGATTAGTAGAAAATATCCAATTTTAAAAGCTAATTTAAGGATGGAGATTTACTTTTTGCCTTTATCATTTCTTTGAACGCCCAACAGAATATCGCTTGTCATATCGGTTTCTTATATATATTTCTCAAGAGATTGAATGTTCTTTGATACCCAATCATGAATTTTCGTAACATCCTTAGCAAATATGCCTAGAGTTGAGAAAATCAACAACAGAACTCCGAATTTCATAATAAATTAAAATATTAAAAACGAATTAAAAATAAAAACATTATTAGAGAAAAATAATTAATTCCTTCATAAATTATACTATTTATTGAGGCTTGTTAAAAGGGTCAGTATCACATAATAAATACAATTTGAAAATATGCTAATTATTATTAGTTTGTTTTATTATAATGTACTATTAATATTTTATGATCATCATTTTCCAACAAAACCCTTAAGATAAGTTTCCTTTTAAACTCTTATGACTTCTCTCTTGTCTGTTTTTCTTGACATATAAATCTTTGTTTTTTCTGCACCTCTGGTCTTCTTTAACTTTGATTTGACTTCTTTCCATCCCTTTCTGCTTCCATCTCTTTTAGGGATAATTCCTCTTCTTCTCAATCTGAATTTTGGTTCGAATTTAAGTAAATACCTCAATTATTAAATTATTGCTTATACTATTAAGTGTCATAAATGAGAGCAAATCCAGTAGTTCTGTTACCTCCGAATTATGTTCTAAGACCATAGACAACAACATTTCTCTCATCAGCTTTATACTTGCTAGCCAATTCCTTGACAATTGATTCTTATGATGGAGTTGGCTTATTTGGATGAAGCAATTCAACACTCTTTTAATTAATTAAATTGCCTTACTAATTATCTTCTATTCAAGAGTTTATTTAATAGAACTTTTCTTGTTTTCACGATGAATGTCATATGAACTTTATTTTAATTCAAAATAAATTAAATCTTTTTCTTTATTTTATGAAATGAAAAGAATATAATGTATTCTTCTACACATACAAAAATGAATAAAAATAAAAAAATATCAATAAAAAATGTAAATCAACTTCTTTGCTTATGAATATGATGTAAAAAGTAGGTCTTAATAATAATAATATTTATTTCAATATAATCTAATAATTTTTAATATATTAGGAATTTTTATTACTTGGGTTCAAATATACTTTAGATAAAATGCTTGTTTATTTAATAATGAAGAGATCAAATTCTCATTAAAATGAATAACATCACAAAAATCTGTAATTACAAAAATTATATAATTAAAAGAAAATAGTTAAAGAAGAAAAAAAAATATTAGCAAATCCATTAATGACAATGCTTCTTCCAAAGACTATAAAATATAGAGAAACTTTGTTCTATCTTAAAAATCATGAAACAAATTGCACATCAAATAAGTTGTGAATTGAGCATTTGAGGAATATTTTTAAAATATTTGTTATTTTAGTATAAGCAGTAAATAAAATAATACATGGATCAATTAAATAATTTTAGTAATACTTGCTTTAGCTAATTAATATTTAAAGGTTTCGTCAATACATCTCTCATACCAACCTCAAAGCATCTATTGATGTCTTCTGCTGAATTAAATGCAGTCAATCCTATTATTGGGATATCTGGAACCTTCTTATCTCTAATGAGATCCATGAGGACTTTTGTGGTTGTCCACCCATCCATAATGGGCATCTAGCAATCCATTAGAATAAAGTGAAACAACTTGCATGATTCAGAGCATTTTTCAGTGTTTTATATCAATTCAACAGCCTAATAACCATTATATGCCTAAAAATGAAATGAATAATACTATTAATAATCTAAATCCCATTTAGCCAATTATCACTTATAATGCCTTTTGATTGAAGAGATCATCATCCACTGATAAAATTCTAGCACATTAACAAGGGAATTATAAATTTTCAAACTTCTCTTCCATCTCTATTTCTTGTTCCTCCCTTTAAATAAGTCTTGAGATTAATGTATTTGGTCGTTTGCTTGATTATATATCAATTTCTGAAATGCTAAATGAAGACTTTTTTCTTCTTTTAATTGACTTCTCCCTTAATTCTTTATTATTGATAAAGGTATAGAATATTTTTGCAGAGCTATTCAACTTTATTACATTGCCCTAAAGATTCCCTCTTTAAGTGTCCTCATCTTAAAGAAGATCAGTTTCTGGTTACACATACTAATTAAGCAGTCCTGTAGATTATTAAGGTCGGAAATAATTAGCAATTGAGGAATGATGTCTAATTGGAATCTATTAAAGTTTCTTATCAATCATCAAATCATCTGTTTTAGGATTATTAATTATTAAGATCCCTTAAATACCCATACAGAGATCAGGCACTGTATATGCAGTTCTTAAACTCTACCTTTTGATAGTAGTTCCTAATATTTGTGTATTTGAAGATTAAGTTGTCCTAATTTTAAAGGTGACTTAAGTACCTTCGCCTAAGCCAGTAGAATTTATTTTCAAATAGGTTTTATTTAACGGGGCTAACTTGAACAAATTCATTTGACTGACAAGTAATCCCAGACCTTACCACTCATCATGACATGAAAAATCTCTGTTTTGATTAAAGGACTTTAAGAACTCTTAGATTTTTTGCAACTAATCACTTTCTATCCCAACACCTTAATCTTTAACACAAAAGGTTAAAGTTGATTCGTAGCATGATATTTCTAATGTAATCAATCCTCTCTCAGAAAATTTGATAGAATTTGAGATTAAATTGACTAAGATCTGCATGATTCTATCGAAATCTGAGTAGATTAATGGAGGGACTGTATTTTTTACAATGATGTGTAATCCAAGGTATTTCATTTACAGTATTGGTCTAAATAAATCATTTACTTCTTAGACAATATCTTCAAAATTAAATTCTTCAAACTTATATTTGATAATTTGTGAATGAAACTAAATAAAATCTATAATATCCCTAATTAAATAGGCTTATAACTTCAGAGCATTTGAAGCAGGATAGATAAAATTATATTTGTGATTCTCATTAATGCTTGGATCATTAATAAGGCCATCTAGAAATAATTTGGCGCTATTCAATGGAGTTCTCAATTCATGGGAGAATGAATCAATAATTCTGACTTAGAATTTCTCCCTAGTCTCCAACTTTTATAAGTAGCTTTGCAATGAGATATCATCCATAATGATCAAATATTCATGATCGTTCTAACCGCAGAATATCTTGCATTAGATCTATCTTGTATAGTCTTCCTCCTGAAAGGATGAATACTTGGACTTAGACAATTAAGCTAAAAGTTCTAGATTGTTTTCCTTTGAATAAAATTAATCCAGATTGCCATTTTATAATTCCACCAATATTTCATTTAAAGTGTTTGGAAGTCTCTAAACGCTGGGCATCTTGTTGCAACTAAAAAACTATGGAATACTGCTGTATTGTTTAGGAGATTGCTTCGGTAGTTTAATACTTGTCTCTTTAACTTATTTCCTCTTTCTTTTGATTTGAAGTTTGAATTGCAATTCATTCATTAAAAATTTGGGTATGTCTTTAATACCATCAAACATTTAAAGCAGAGACTGATTTTAGAACATGATTTAAAGATTATTTTTCTTTACTATCATTATGCCTACTGGTATATTTTGTAATCGAGTCAACCAAGAATTGCTTATTGAATCTTATATTAAGTTGATAATTTCAGAGTTTCTTTGTGTGGGTTTTGTCATTTATGCTGGCAATTCGAATTCTTAATTTTCTTAATTTATCGAAGAATACTTTATCTTAATTAGCAATATAGTACAATAAACAGTGACAACATACGAGATTGCATTTTCATTTTGGATTATGAATAAGGTAAATAATAAAATATTGTAAGCAAGATGCAAGAATAAGGATTTTATTATTGATTATTTTTTGACCATTTGTATTTCTAATGCTTTCAATAAAACATAAGTTATTCTAGCTAAATCCTTATCCAAAAAACAGCAATACGATATATGAACACTTAGAGTAAGATTCATAAATTGTTGAAAGTATTTTTTCGGAATCAACTTTTTTTGTTTTTGAATGATCAATATGCTGAGTAACAATACTATTCCATTCAAAATAAGTAGTACAAGTGAAAATATTAAACCAACGTCATATAAATATAAAAGCACTCCGATAGCAACATTGATAGTGTTTGTTGAATAGTACTAAATTAATTTCCAATTTAATTGCATTATATTTATAATAGTTTTAATGCATTAAATTTATAATATTAATAAAATTACCAATCTATGCTTTTGAGTACAGATCTTAAATAGCAACACATAAATCCACATATTTATTAAAAATAGTGATCTAACACTATAGCAATGGGGTTGATTCTAACATAATTTAAAATGCAGAGTAAAGAATTGCATTTAAAAATAAAGAATGCCTTAAATTGAATAAAAAGGAATGAGGTTTTGCTTCATATAATGAAGATTCCATTCTACTAATTGGTGACAAGATTAATGGTTAAATTTATATAATAATATTTTGTTCATGAGAACCACATATATACTTAAGCCCTCATTGTTCTTTCCTTTTACTTGACTTTAATTTCATCAACAAATTTTAATATATTTCGTTATCTTATCTGCTGCCTTTGCGGCAAATGGATGCCTATTATTCTGTAAATTGAGCCGATGTAAAGATAAATTCAGGTATAACTTACTTTCTTCCTAACTTAGAGCTTGAGCAAGCTACTGTATGACTTAATCTGGCAGAAGCATTATTTTATAAGCTTCTTGAATATTTTTGAGAATTTCTACATTATTCTCTTTTGGCATATATTTTTAAATGAAATTTTCAGCTCTTATTTGAGCTTATTTTGATACATCACTTTCTACCATCAGATATGCAAGTATGACTTTTTGGCTCTGGCAAATTTATTTATACTATTAGTCGTTTGATTATGAGGGGGAAGCTTGATTTGATGAAGACTATTGTTGTGATTATTATTCTAATGCATTATTATTAATATTTATTTGATTATTAAGATTCTGAATTTTTTTTTTATTGTTTTTTTCTAATTTTTTCCCTTTTTTGGTTGATATACCTATGGATCCTTGTCCACGCACGTGAATGGCAATGCCCTTGCCAGTTTAAGAATTGTTATTGTTAATATTTTCATTAAGTTCATCAACAATTTCTTAGGCAAAGTAGTCTTAGCCTCTCCCGAGAGCTTAAGTCGGATTAAACTTAGTAGAGAATTTTTTACTGCTTTCCTAGCTTTGAAGTGGCAGAAGGGACTAATAATTTAAATAGCATAGCATACACTATCCAACTAGAAAGAGGACACCTACAAATAATCTGAGTAGTCTTCTTGCAAAGATAAGTCATCATCTTAATAATGTTCACTTCTTTCTTCTTCAAAGAATGATGCATTTGAATGAATTTCAGTTGAATTATGTGTATACTCATATTGATTTCTTAATTACTAAATAGCTTTCTCAATTGTAGACATACTAGTTATGGTGATTATTTTAATTATTTATTGATTAATCAAGGCATCTATGTTATAATGCTAATGAAAAAGAATTAATATCGAAATTAAAATAAATGGATTAAAATAACCTCCATACATTGTTTTTTATAGATCACATTCTTAAAACTGAGCAAGCACAAAAGATATAACAACTTGCTAAACAATACAGTGCAGAGTATGCTCACATAAGGGACATGTCTAAAGAGCAGGCTGACCTCTTTTTATCATAACTCCCATCTTCGAGTTACGGTGAAGAGAAAGTCAAGAGGTTATATTTCGACGGATGTTTTGATCTAATGCACTCTGGACATTTCAACGCACTTCGTCAAGCCAAAGAATTATGTGAGACCTTGGTTGTTGGAGTGATCAAATCGGATGCAATAGCCAAAGCAAAAGGACCTCCAATTATGACTGATGAGGAACGATTGGCCTTAGCCAGTGCCTGCAAGTGGGTGGACGAAGTAGTTATCTAGGAAACATACGATCCAACAATAGAATAGATAGATAGACATTCTTGTTCCCACGTTGCCCATGGAGATGACTTAGTCCAAACTGCTGATGGCAAAGATGCGTATTAACCATTCAAGGATGCAAAAAGAATGAAGTAATTTTTGATCATTCCATATTTTTTAGAATCTTTAAAAGAACAGAAGGAATCAGTACAACAGACATAGTGGGCAGAATGTTATTGATGACCAAAGAGGTTATGTGGGAAGAGAAGGTAATATTTTGCATTCCATATTTTCAGAAAGTATTCTAAAAGTAAACTATCGTTGAAGCATCCAATATCAATTCTCTGGAAATAGACCAAGTTTCGATTGAACAAACATTAAATAACAAAATACTGAACACGACCAGGAGAATCATGCAATTTAGTAACAACAAGAAACCCAAGTCTGGTGATAAAATCGTATATATTGATGGATCATTCGACATTCTGCATCAGGGCCATGTTGATGTTTTAAGAAAAGCCAAGGAGTTGGGAGATTTCTTGTATGTTGGAGTGTATGACAATGAGGTAGATATCATAATTCCTATCTTCTTAGACAATTAACAAAATAAAAGGGAAAAACTATCCAATTTTAAATCTGTAAGAGAGAGTCTTAAATTTGTTGGCAATTAAATTCGTTGACGAAGTTATTATGGGAGTTCCATATAAGGTGAATGAACAATTAATCAAAAATTTCAAAATTGATTTGGTTGTTGAAGGTACTTGTTCTTAAAAGACCGTCGAAGATCCTTATGAATTACCAATTAAATTAGGAATCTATTAATAAATCTAAGCAGTCAACAAGCAGACTGCTGATGAACTTATTGAAAGAATCGTTAGCAACAGGTTAAGATTCTTGGAAAAGTATAATTCAAGAAAGAAGAAAGAAATCAACTTCTTCGAAAATCATGATTACAAAGTAGAAGAAATATGATATATTTATTTACATAACCACAAATAAATAGTAATGCATTCCATAATGTACTTATTATTAAATATCAAACTTCCAAACGTTTTTCTGAGACGTAAATTCCATCCAAGAATTATCTGATATCTTTATTTTTAACCGCACAGGCTTAATGAATTAATGCACATGTTAATGAAACATTATTAAGATCATTACCGCTTAAGGTCAAGACATCTAAAATTTGAATTATTTATTCTACTCTTTTCTTCAGCTTCATTTCTAGTGATCACAACACCTGGTAAGCATTTTATTGTTCTAATGATTTTCTCTCCCAAGAAATTCTTTATCTCAATTCCTGCTCCCTTATCTAATAAATTGATAATGATTGGAAAGTGAGCATATGCTAAAACCATTTTGAATTTATATCCAGAAGTAACACCTCTAATCATATTCTTTATTTAAGCAGCCACAGAGTTCACTTAGCATCTTTGTTTTCTTTGAGATTACCACATTCTAATACTAACTCTAGATTTCTCCTTTTTGCTTTATTTCTTTAATTTCTTTTGAACTTAGATATCCAAAGATGCATGTTTGAAATTTCTATTCAAAATTCCTCTTGGGCCTATAATTATTAATCATAATCAATACCTTTAACTTCCACTTTCTTTGATTTAACCTTAATTTCGATCTTCTCTGGAATCTCTACATGCTCTTCTGTAAGAATATATTTCATTTCTTTTTATTAAATTATAATAATAAAAAAATGTCAGAGATATGATAGTCGGGATTCTTACCTTATTCTCCATATTAACTCAATTTGAAATTCTCAGTAATCTAAGGATTGCAATTTTCACAGTTAACATTGTATTACCTAATTGTTGTTAAATTTATCAATATATCTTTCTCTATTTTTTATTTGTAAAAATCTAATAGGTATTGATTTTCAAATACCATTCATATATTTGTTGTTAATTTTTATTAATTCTAATTTAATGGCTCAAAGATATACTTTACCTTTAATTTTTAGAAATTTGTTGATAAAATATACTTCTGTTCTATTATTTTAGATAGCTTCATCATTGAGCAAATCTAAATAGATATATATTCTTTATGATTTTATCTCTATTTAAAAATGTGTTAATAAAAGTCTCTTTATTACTTTAGATTGGTCAATAATTTCATTAAGAATGAATTGTATTTTGAACTGATAATAATAATAAATTTCACAGAGTTATTAATAAATACATTTAATATGAAATACTTTATTGTAATTGCACTATTAGTGAGTTTGAATCAATGTATCAGCTTCTATGCTAAAGAAGGAGTAGAAAAGTGCTTCTCAGATGAAGTACCAAGTCAAACTGTAAATACATTCAATTAATACTCTAGATTGTAGTGATTTATCATGAATTGATGTCTGAAGGCGTGGCCAAAAATGAAAAAAGAGGTACTCTTTCATTCTATGCTTAGACATACCAAAAATGATTAAAGATGGAATCACTCTAAATGTGTATGGCCCTGATGGCAACATAGTGAAAACTGCTAAAACTGTGGAAGGAAAGAACAAATTGTCATTCACTGCAAAAACAAGTACTCATCTAATCTATTTGACATAGTGGGCAGATACAAGTTCTGTGTCATTAAGTCCAAGTAATTTTGGAGTGTTAATGAGTATAAATACTCCATCAAAATACAACAAGGAGTTGATCATAATCTACAAGATGCTGCAAATAAGACTCATGTTGAATCAATCAAAGGTATCACAAACATTTTACTATTTATTCAATAGACAGAATCTCAGCCTTAAAAAACAGAACAGATGATTTCATTTCCCTTTAATAATTAAATCGAGAATAAGAAGATAAATTGACAACTCAATCCATTGATATCAGTAGAAGAGTTACTCAAACTACAATTCTATAAATAGTCGTTCTTCTAGCATCTGGAGTCTATTAGATTTGGAGCCTTAAGAAGTTCTTTAAATAGAGATTTTTGATGTGATGTTTATTTTATTAAAAATTCAATGCTTCTGAATCAGTGATATATCCATCAATTTTTACTAATTGAATCAATAGTTACCTAATTCCCTCTCATTTCTTTAATAATATTATGCAAATAACAAATTGATTAATATATAAATCTAATTGTATATACAATTGTAGGTCTTAATTAATATTTGGATTTACTTAATTTCTCTCAAAATATTTTGCTATGATATTCCGAACAGAATATTTGCTTATATTAAATCTATATATCATAAATCTTTGATAATAATTTTGCAATTATTAAGGATATACATAAAGATGAATATTTTGATCAATAATTATGTTATCTTATTTGAGTTTTTCCTTATTCTATAAAATGATCATAATTTTAAGCATTTACTTAATTTAGCAATATTTTAAGATTTTTCATTTTAGTTAAAACAAAAATCAATGTTTTAAATTTACATTTCTGTTTTTTTCAGCATTAAGAAAATAATAGACTAAAATAATGCTTTATTCAGCTCAGATCATTCTTATTCTTACTAATGGAACCAGTATCATTTTGAACTAACATTTAGATTAGTTGATAATACAATTATCTATACCATTCATAAATTGAAAATTTAGTATTGGTCTTAAATATTCTATTAATATTTTTGTTTTTTTTTAAGAACGAAAATAATTAAACTAATTCTATTTAAGAATTATCATTCTGAATTTGAGTAGGCAAAATTAACATTAATGATAATAAAAAATTTCTATGAATAGTAATATTTATCAGATAATTCACTATCATTATTTTTCATATAAAATTGAATTAACCTTATGATGTCAAATATGGATAAATTGTTTCTTAGTTTATTGAAATGAATAGCCAATAGTTGAAGGTAAATTATGATAATAATGTAAGTTAATTGAAAAATAATTTTAATTATCAAATTATACTAATGCACTTTTAAAGTTTTTGTTATGAATCCTTACATTTAAAGCGTATTTATTTTTTTCAAACCTCAATAGACTAAATAATTAGAAAGGTTTTGAGAGATTGAAATTTACAGGTCAAAAGTTAATTTATATAGTTGATTAAAATAAGAAAATATTCGAATAAACTCGACCTAGTAAGTATAACCTATGGTTCTTCAAGGAATTGGAGATTAGCTAAAATTCACTTTAAAAATAGAAAAACATCAATATACATAGATTTTAGATTAATAATTTAATTAATCTATAAATAAAAATTACATTATATTTTTATGGGTACTTGTAAAAGTTGTGAAACCACTTAAGAGGAGATGATTTTGTTTGCTTTGCCAAGTGATTCGAAAAGGCCTAAGAGTTCTGAGATAATAACCCCTATGACTGGAGAGACTGATGTAACAAGAGACAAAAGAGGAACATTCACTTATTAAAATGGAGCAAAATATACTGGAGAATGGTACAACATTATTTTATATTTTGTTTTGGATTGGAATATGTCGTGATGGTTTTGGTACTCAGGTTTGGCCGGATGGGGCATCTTATGAAGGTTAATGGAAGGATGATAAGGCTCAAGGGAAAGGCATCTTTAAACATGCAGATGGTGACATATGTAATATATGAAATCTAACATTCAGATAATGGAGAATGGTAAAACGACAAGGCGAATGGCTAAGGGATTTATTTCCATGCTGATGGTTCCAAATATGAAGGATTGTGGAAGGATGACAAATAGCATGGTTATGGTACTGAAACTTGGACAGATGGAAGTAGATATGAAGGAACCTATAAATACGGAATGAAGGATGGATCAGGAACTTATTAATGGCCAGACGGGAAGGTTTATTAAGGTTAATGGTTGCAAAATAGAATGACGGGATAGGGAGTATGTCATTGGAAAGATGGGAGGTCTTATATTGGTGAATGGTAGGATAATAATATGCATGGTCATGGTAAATATACTTGCGTAGATGGGAAACAATATGAAGGAGATTATTATTTTGATAAAAAACATGGATGTGGTACATTCACATGGCCAGATGGTAAAAAGTAAATAATGAAACTTATTTGGTAGATATTCAGGAAATTGGAAAAAGGGCAAGTAACATGGGAAAGGTAAAATAATAATAGATAAAATTGAAAAGTGTGGAATATGGGAAAATGGCAAACGCATAAGATGGATTGAGGATGAAAATTGATTCTTTTTTGTGATTCATTCTTTTTTCATATTTATTTAAACTATTAACTTGTAAATCCTTGTTTAAGGGTGAAATATGAAAAATAAGTTTCCCTGACATTTTGAGATTCTTAGAAATGACTTAGAAATATTCTTAAGTTTATAATTTATATCTAACTTAAAAGATGTTATTTGCAATTAGGATAAATTATTTTATTTGCATTTTATAATATAAATTGTTTATAATTATAATATATAATAATGTCTAACAACCGCAGTTTGAAGGATTTATTCCCCTCAAAATTTAATTTTATA
The DNA here is from genome assembly GCA_905182995.1 of Paramecium octaurelia. NCBI lineage: Eukaryota > Ciliophora > Oligohymenophorea > Peniculida > Parameciidae > Paramecium > Paramecium octaurelia. The sequence continues at coordinate 188,227 of CAJJDP010000088.1, forward strand.
AAACCTAAAATTGTAAGAACACTGTATTAATATTGTTAGGAACAACCAAGTGAAACAACAAAATAAACTCACAAATCACCATTAGGTTTAAGTTAATTTACAAGTTTTTTTCAATTAGCACAATTGACCTCAAAAAATAATAGCAACTAATCACAATAGAGAAGTATTACACCTTAGAAAATAAAAGTTGTTCAATTAAATATGCAAAAATAGGATCAATCATAAATCTAAATACAATCTAAACATTCCAGAAATTAAAGTGCTTCCAATATTAATAGTAGCAGAAGTAGTTCATTTTTTAAAGAAAAACAAGATTACTTAAACTAGAATACAAGTTCACGTAGCCCAATTCAGACATTCAAGAAATAGGATCTAAAGTAATCAAAATTACTAATCAATTCTTTATTTCATAATTAATAATCTTCAAACCTAGACTTATAGAGCAAATTCAAAGATTAATCACCTATGAAACCAGCTTTTTATGATAATTTAGACATAATCAATAGAAATACAGGGAGAAACAATAATTCTCAATCTCCAAATACATCAATTTAAAAGATATCCTCTTTTATTAATCTTAAGTAATCCAGTACTCACAACATCAAATACCCAGACAATCAATTAAAATAATAGAGCAGTCTGGTGAAAGAAAACAAGCCTGCTGAAAAACCATACCAATTAATCAATCATGAAGTTCCATAAATCTAAATTAAAAAGCAGGAGTTTCAAGTCCCCAGCTAGTTTAAATCAAACAAAGGATTAGATAATATATTCAACTCTATGTTAAGTATTTAGCACTTATCACACATCTCAAAAAATGAAAGTTCAAAGAGTATCCTAAAATAACAAGAAAAGCATGAATCAAGTGAAGAGGATGAGGAAACCTTGATTGTAGATTGCAATATACAAATTAATAAGTACAGTTTTTAATTTCATTATGTGATTGGCAAAGGTGGTTTTGGTAAGGTTTGGAGGGTAGAAATGAAAAAAGGCAAATAATATTATGCTATGAAGGAGATGTCAAAAGCTAAAATAATAGCTAAACGAAGTGTTAATTCAGTAATGAATGAGCGTAATCTTTTGGCTTAATACAAACATCCCTTTTTGATTAATATGAATTACTGCTTTTAAGATAGGGAGAACCTTTACCTTGTTATGGACTTGTTGACTGGAGGCGACCTTAGATATCACATAGGGAAGATGAGGAGATTCAAAGAACATTAAACTAAGTTCTTTGTTGCTTGTGTCTTGCTTGCATTGGAGTTTTTGCATAATAATAATATTATTCATAGAGATCTTAAACCAGAGAATATAGTCTTAGATAAATAGGGGTATGCAAGATTGACTGATTTAGGAATTGCAAGAGTTTGGAAGTCTGAGAATTCTCAAGACACAAGTGGGACCCCTGGATATATGGGTATTATATCATTATTTATTGATTAGCACCTGAAGTTATGTGTAGATAGAATCATACAATAGCAGTTGATTACTTTGCATTAGGAATTATGGGCTATGAGTTTATGTTGGGAAGAAGACCTTATAATGGAAGGTCAAGATAAGAAATCCGTGATCAGATCCTGACCAGACAAGTTTAAATTAAAAGGTCTGAAATTCCTGATGATTGGTCAGTGGAAGCAGCAGATTTTATAAATAAGCTCATATAGAGAAAGCCAGCCAACAGACTTGGATTTAAAGGACCTGATGAGGTCAAAAATCATCCTTGGCTTCGCAATTTTCCATGGCAAAAATTGTTGAACAAAGAAATTGAGTCTCCTTACATTCCGAAAGTACAGTTTTATTACTAAAAAGTAAATTGATGATAATGTTGAATACCTGAATTAAATAAGTGAAGATGATGATAGTTAAGATGAATTGATTAAAGAAAATAAGCTTTTACTAAAGAAGAACTCAGTTCAAAATTTATTTAGTGGATATAGTTATGAATGCAATTCAAAATACACTAAGAGTACATCTAGCACTCTTTTTTTTGGATGACTTTATTATTTATATTAAATATATAGTATACTAAAAATTTGATTAGTTGAATGTTTAATAACCTTATCGAAATTAGCAATGAAGAACAGAATCTATATAAAGCATAATTAGTTTAACATGATTCTAGTTCGAAAATTGAAATGTTAGAAAAGGCCTAAGAACAATTAACCATCTTTGAGAGTGTACAAAAGGTTATTAACAAACAAAGAAAATGGTTGTAATTTTATTCAAAACATTTTAGTAGAAGATAAGCAAAAAATTCTTAATTAATTCAAATTTTTAATTTATTGAATTATTAAGCATAAAAGTGGATAAATATCTGTTGGATAATTAGTAAATTTATGAAGATTCAGTTGTTATGATAACAATATTTAAATTTTCATTAAAAATTCAAACAATAAGGTGATTCTTCATATTTGTATTTTTTCATTCCCAATTCTCATGATCTTCTCTTTAATCTTAGCAGTATGTTTCATGATAAGAACTACAGACATCTTCAAGGTTAGATTTAGCGTGAGTGAATTCCTACTCCTCGATTCCTTCTTATATATATTTATATAGATAACTTTTTCGAACGTACATTTTATTAAATTTTTCAATTAGGCTCTCTAGAGATTGAGTAATGCTAGTTGAATTAATAATTGAACTTCCAAAATATTCATAATTTTAAAATTATTTCTTGCAAATATTAGTTAAAAACATATCAATGTACTTTATTTTTTTTGCCTCTTATCGTCTATAATGTTGTTTATTTAGATAATTTTAAAATAGGGAGCATGATTTGTCAACCTCTTTATTTGATATATTTCCTCTAAAACTAAGTGCAGCAGTAATAAATCGACCTTCAGTGTAATTATTGCTAGCTTGATTGTGATTTGAGGACATTAATTCTTTAAAAAGTTGGTTTTCGTCCATCTTCAAATATTGATTAAAGTAATCACTGAATTGATTATTGGACTAACTGCAAGTTAGAAAATTTTATCGAGGGAAGGGAATCAAATTTGTGCTTAGTTTTCTCAAACTAGAATTAATATCCCCATACGTTCGAAACGGTGAAGAATTACAACATATTGTTTAAGCAACATGATGATTGGCATCATCATAATTAAATTCGATTCCCAATCTAGTCAAATTTTGCTTAAGCCCTTAGTTATCAAAACATATTAATTATGCTTCAAAGGACATCGTCTCTTCTAAGGCTAATATAGAGTTATAAGGAGAAACAACACATATATCGTCTTATTTAATAGAAGGAATTAATAAGTTAAATTATTGTGTTAAATCATGGTCTCCTCGACTGCTCAAAGCTGCTGTTAAACCAGATCCAGTACCACCAATTATGGAAGAAAAATATTGGACTCCTTAAAGTGAGTCACATCGTTCAGTTTCTTATCGGATACTATCATCAATTATGCCCATTATTTCATTCGAACAATGATTCCTTACAAATCCATAATTATTGCCAGATGAGTAGTTGAATGAGAACTGAGAAGATGGATTAAAGTCCAAATTAGTGCAAGGTAAATCCTGTCCCAAATCAATCTAAATACATCTAGGAACTGGTTTGCTCTAATGCAAGTTATAATACACAATATTGTTTGAATTAAGTAAAGGATTTTCACTTTAAGGATCTTATCCATTCTGGTTACCGAAATCACTATCTTTTAGCATTTCCTCCCAAAACTTTACTCCTACTTTGTTCCCAAAACCTCCCAATTATATTACTAAAATTTCCCTCATTGTTTTTCAAGTAATTTAATTAATACAATATTTTCTAATTTTTTATAATTTAAATGTCATTTGGTTGTAAGACTAATAAATCCTATCTTTTAGTATACGATATAAACTTTAATCATTAAACTAGGATGGCTAATTCTAAATTTAGCTTAAGTGCTATATTTCATATATATATTTGAATATATAATTATTCTTCTAAATACATGAATTTATGTTAAATTGAGTTCTTTAAGTATTTGATATTGTAGGCAATGTGATAATAACTTAAAAGGAATGAAAATTGAATCTCAAAAGAGTTTTTATATTTAAGTGATTTTGAAAATTAGGAAACAAGAAATAAGATGTAGTTTACAAATATTATTAACATTATAGAAGATTAATTCTATTAGCATAATAGAATAATAGTTATAAAACAGGTCTATAAATTCCATATAATTAGTAAAAGTAAAAGTAATATTTATATGATCTAAAATTCTATTGATAATACTTCCGTTGCTATTTAACACCTTGAGGATTAGTCTCCAGATCTTCAAAATTAATAATCGGATGAATAAGTACACTAAAGTTCAGAATATAATGCCATCAATTAGCCAATAGATTAATTAGATCAAAATAGCGGACAACAAGTAGAAGCTCTCTAATAAGTTGAATATTTCGATCCGCTTGATTATGAAATAGTATACTGTCCATATTGCGATTATGGCATGATTAGAAAGGCTTATTGGATTCATGTTAATTTGTGTGAAGAATAATTAAGCCATCCTAATTTAGTAGAATAAGAATGTCAATAATGTCGAGAGATGATTGTAAGGCAATACTTAAACGATCACTTAGAGGTTTGCCCATTTAACTTTCATGCCGAAGTGAATTGTCCTTATTGCAATACTCTAATAATAAAAGCATGGCTATAGGAACATCTTGCTGAATGCAATGGTTTTTAAGTGTAGCAATTAAGAGAAATTCAGGGAATAGCAAATTGCTAAATATGTCAAGAGGATATTATACAGGACTAGTCAGTTCTAAATTGCTCTCATAGTTTCCATGAAGATTGCCTCTAAAAATGGTTAAAAATAAAAAAAACGTGTCCAGTTTGTAAAAGTATTTAAGTCTGAAGCTAAATAAATTTGTTTTAATTGTGTAGATATTAATATAATTTTGTCTAGAATTCATGTTTTTTCTAATGAAGATTATTATAATTATTGTCAATAGAATTTAATTTATATTGAATAAGGAGGTTAATGAGAGGAGAGATTGAGATAAAAATTGAAATAAAAGGAGAGAAATTAAAATAAATTTAATGAATAGTGAAAATTATAAGACAGAAATTCATTCTATGATTGAAAATGGTAAAGATCCAAAGGACATGGTTATTTAAATGTGCCGACCATAATGTAAATGGTATGATGATAAGTACGACAGATGTGTGAAGGCCTTCCTTTCTTTGAAAAATGCTGATCCTGAAAAAAATTGTGTATTATTTAGATTAATAGTAAGATGTACCCTTACAGAGATTTGGTGACTTGTGTTGAAGCTTGTGTATAGCCTAAAATATAGCATGCTCTGAGAGGAAATGAGCAGGGTTCAATATTCGCATGAAATATATAAATATATATATTTGATAATTAAAATGTAATAAATATAGATAGAAATTAAAGTAAATATTTTCATATAAATTGTTTAAAATAATTGACATTGCTCATTTCTTTAAAAAGGATGCTTCTTATAAGATATGCTTTCTGGATGAAGGAGGAGTGAGTTGTCTGGCTTTTTTAATGTTGTCAATGACAAAGTTTTTGGATATATCCATAAGAGATGACTGTTGAATGAGAGATTAACTTAGATGAGTGTCAATAGATGAATGCTTGATATTAGGAGGCACATATCTTGGGAGGATTCCTTTGATGACATATGACCTAGGAGATATGAAGTAAGTAGTACCAGTACATCTCTTCAGTCTAGATGATTAATTTGCCTTTTCTTATTTTGCCATATTCGATTGGAGTAAATGATATGACAAAGGTTGTCCCTTCTCTGCCGTAAGGTTCAAGATCGCCAACTTTGGGTATGATGGAAAATTCCGCATCTGAATCTGGAGTGAACCCTGCATAGAATTTGGCATAGTTTTTGGTTTTGTTTGTGAGTTTGAAGGAGACACTGGTGGTTTTATTTAGAGGAGAACTAATGATAATGACATCATCTTCGTCAGGAGGCGTGGCTTCTAATATTATTTTATATCTATATATATATGAGATGAGATAATACTTCCATCTGCCTCCACTTTATCTCAAAACTATGAATTCGAGACTGGCTTTGAATGGTTTCATAGGTTGAAATCGTACTGCATAATGTAGATTCTCATGGGGGTTGCTTAGATAGTTCTTAGTACATTTAACACTAAAGCATTTTTGAATCATTTGTTGTAGATCCACTGGTACATTACCTAACTCGAATTCAAATTTATCATCCGCCTACAAGGTTTGAGCAATGCCTTGTAAACCTATTTTAATCTCGTCTTCCCACTTATCTCTGCATTTGGCTTTGAAGTGGAACAAGGTCTAAGTGGAAACACTTTCAGTGACTCCCTTAATGGGGAAAACCCAAGAAATCTTTTCATTCATCTGAACAATGACTTCCGCATAATAGCTTGTGATTTCTCTGGGTACAAATGAGTAGGGAATTTGCAAGACATTCATTCCTGGGACTAAAACTTTATCGTTTTTGCTTGTCAACAATCTAAAGATGTCTTTATTGTGACCTTGTGCATCCAAATCAATTTTGACTGTAATGGGATCTTTGAAGGGATTCTTAAAATGAACCACTGAACTGAAATCCTTGTTCAATCCTATACTAACAGTGGCAGCCGAAAATTTAGTTGGAGGAAGTCCATTTCCAAAAGCTAAATAATGCCATTTGCCTATGGATGATGTAAATACTATTTCTGATTGTTCTATTTGATCTAAAGAGGAAGGTGTATATCTGATGCTGACTTTGAGATAATCAAAAGGTTATATGACTAATTCATCAGGTAGTACATCAAAATTGGTGGGGTTGCTCACTCTGGATTATAAGGTTACTTTTTGATCAGATGGATTTTCAAGTAAAACTACTTGTTATTCCACCTTTCCCAAGGATGCCTTCAACAGATTTAATTTAATCACAGGCTATTCCTCACATGTCAATATGAATTCATACCATACTTCTCCAAGTTACCTATTAACAAATGCAACACTTCCTCTCCATCTACCCACTTTAAGCGGAGCGAAGGTCAACTCATAAGGACCTTCTTTGTTAGCTCCAATAGCAAACTAATCTTCGCCTATCAATCCATCGCCACTGATGATTGCTTCATAGATAGCAGTTTCCGGGAGTGGATTTTGCAATGTCAATTAAATCACAGTGGCCTATCTGATTAAACAAGATAATTCTAATGTCTGTACTGATTTAGGCGATTCTGTATTCATGAAAACTGTGTACCATAGATACCTCCCATTCTCTTCTGTGAATGTTATGGATCCAGTGTATTATCCAGATAAAATTGGTTGGACTGTCAATGAATAAATGGCCTTCTTCCCTGCTCCCACTGTAATCGAAGATTAACCTGTTGCATAGATCAAATCAGTCTCAACTTTGTAGACTATTTACTTATCGGTCTAATTCCTCAACTCTATATCCCTTTTTAGCATCTTCCTTGGAGTGCAATTCAATATGATATGTTCCTCAGCCACTGGCTCTTCTCCAATCCCGATCAAATCATACTCAAACATGTCATTCGTAATTGGATTGCTCAAAATCAATTTGGCTTCACTCTAAGCTATCCATTGAGGATGAAATGTAATTGGAAATTATCCAGTAGTTTTCTTTTTTATCATAAACTCCTTGTTCGGACATTAAAATAAGTTATCTCCAGATTGAGTCAATTGCACCTTAATAACCCAATCTTTATCTGATCCATTTACTATTGGTACTTCTTAAATCACTTATTGTCTTGCTGGTATTCTAAACTCTAAGATAGCCTTGACTACCTTTGGTAACACTTGAGCAGTTAACTTATACCTTCTGATATCAAATTTACTTTTTAGAGTTAAGATTACATTAAAATCTTTGGTGGCATTTTTAAAGGCATAAGTTATAGGTAATTTACCGTCATTGTTTCTATCAGTTGATCTTTTAGTACTATCTGCAACAATAAGAACATTGGGCACTTAGACGTATTGCGTAGCTGGGAATACCTCTAATTCAAAGGCAATTTAGTCCAAATTGCCTCCAGGGAAATTGGGATTGTTCAAGAAATTGTTAGATGAACTAGTTTTATCTGCGATGTTTTATTATTATTTAATCTTTTACTTATATTACAGTATTTGTAATATCTACTATCTTGCTCGCAATATCTATTCATTCTTAAACGGAATTTAATAGGGAATCTGAATTGTCTAATCAACATATAATAGCTTTTCAGGTTTGAATTCTCCAGATAGATTGGGCAACTCCACTGTTCCTTATAAATCATGTTAGAATTCTCCCACTTGAGGATCTGTGAATACTATCTAACATTTATGTGTCTCCATAATTAATGGGATGTACTATAAAATGAGATTTATTGTTTAATTCTTCCTTATTCTAATCCTATCCTATTGACAGAAGAATGCAGGGAACTCCTCTTCTTACGTTTATTGTGCTTATTATATAACTTGCTTGCCTTTCCTCTTCAATTAATCTTATTGCTTCTTCTCGTGAGTGATAATAATTTAAAAGTCCCCATCAAACAAAAATTTGTTGGTGATCTAAATTTGAAAATCGAAAATTTCGTATAAAATAGAACTCACATTCCATTACTTTTCGGATTTCCTTCCAGTTATGCTTGATTTCAACTCAAAAACCAAGGCAGCTGCTTAAACATTAGACTCTTTTTTATTTGTGAATATCACTCTACCAGTAACAGGCTGAGAGATACGAGATGTGAATTTAATTTTGTATTAATAGGGCACGTCTGGGTCTATTTTAATGCTCTCGTCTCCATCTAGTTGAAAATCTGGATGTCCTTCATACTTAACCCAATAACTAATTGGTTTTTGAGTGGGGTTTTTGAGTTCGATACTCTTGATGACTTCTTCTCCCAAGACACAAGAGAAATAGATGGGATCCTTTTATGGCACATAATAAGGCAAAGCGAAGAAGAATTACACTAGCATCATGACCATTTCTCTACAATTGGGGTGATAAACATCTTGAGGCAACAAGTGAGATTATAATCCGAAATCTTGTAAAGCTGGGAACAATTTCTCAGTGTTATGTTTATAATCATCTTCACTATTGCAGACATTCCTCAAATTAACAAAAAATTTAGACATCGATGTTCCGATAAATGTGGTTAAGGCATCCGAGATGAAGATTGAATCTCTAAAATCTAAATCAAAATTCTTGATTCTTTTATATGCAGAATGCTAGATCTCATAGCATATTTCATAGAAGTATAATAGAATACCTTCAGGCTGAGAAATCACATTGGATCCCTCTAAGTAATACTCAGGAATAGCTAGTTTATTTTGAGGAATTCCTGGCAGACTCTTAAACGATTTGGCTGTGATTCTATTCAGATAATAGATCTTGAGGATTTGATAAAATAGTGAGATCCAAGAGTCATATTGAATATATGTGTACTTAGTGACATTCAATCTTAGTAGATTTTCTGGGACATTTTCATATTTGGAAGGAGGTTAATTTTTAAGCCAAGCCAAATAATCTTGATAGCCTAGTAAGTACTCAGATCTAATGTGATTGAGCAGAGCTCCCTCAATTTTCAGTTATCTTATTAGTTCATCATATTGTTTGTAGAGGACATCAGCCTTTTGAGACTTCTTCCAATTCGGGTCTATGTTCTATTTATAAGGAAATGTGGTTTTTCCAGTTAGAAAAGAAATTAGCTCAAAGATTTGTTATCCATTAGAATTGATCACATCTTCTGGGTATGTACTGATGCTTGTGGTAAGGACATGATAATTAAGCCATCTTACAATGTATTCGTTAGCTTAGTCTAACAAGTCCCTTCTAATTGGTGTGTAACCCAGGTTGGCAGTTCCTTTGGATGACGTGGATTTGACAGAGAAATTGTGTTTGGGATTCTTTTCGTTGTCTGAATCTAAGTTCTCATCTTCTACATACATGATGGGTTTCTTGTCTTCAACTTCAAATTGATATCTGCCCATCCTCCATAGAAAACTCTGATTCGTAAATATGCAATTATCAGTAGTCCCTGATATGTAGATGATATACACTCTGGCTTCATCAATGAATTCCACTCTGGTTGTAAAACTTAATGGTTTTTTATTGCTAAACACTACTTCGACGGTTAATTTATTCTTGGCAACACCCAAAGTCGAGCCTTCAGGAAATTTGAGTTCCAAATTATAATTGCTAATCTCCTGAGCCCAATTGTATTTGAGATTCAAATTCTCATATCCATCATTGATGATTCTAAAATAACATCTCGACTGCACGTTGAGAGGTACAACAGGCAATATCACTTCTTTTTTATCAAATAGCAATCTTGGATAAGCACCTGATCCACTCATTGTGATTTCGACATAGGGCAGAGTCTATGGGATCTCTGGATCCTCAAGTATGTATAGTTGTACTGCTCCATTGAATTACCCAGGTCCATAGGGATTGAATTTGACTTTGATTTTTATTTATTGTCCACTTGGCACAACACCTTCACTAGGTTCAATGGCAAAGATCTTTTCAGATTTCAGTGAAGAACAATCTATCTTCCAATGGACTTCTTTTCTATCTGGATTCGATAGTTTGATTTCTTCTATAGTAGGGAAACACTTATCTGGAGATGTGATGATCTTCTTTTTGAATTCTATTTATTGTGGTTCTACCAGAAACTTAGGTTTGAGTCCTCGACAAGTCACCTTCCTCATTAATGTGGGTAATGGACCATATCTAGCCAAAGTAATAGGGATCTCGAAGGAATACTATTTGACTTCCTTGGGCGAGAATCTCATATTAAATTGGAGAGTCTTGCCTCCTCCAATGGTGATAGTATACTGTTTGTACTACTTCTATTCGATTTCTATTGGTTCTGACTTCTCTGAGACATCATCCAATGGGTCCTCTTCTTTTGGTTCATCTTCCTCTTAATCGGGATGAATTGAATGCATAACTTGTTCCTCTTCATCTTGCGGTTTAATTTCCAAACACTCGATTCCATCCGGAGCTCTTGGATTATCATTTTGTGTTCTCAAATCCAAGATTAATTCCACACTCACTGGAGAGGAATTGATAAATGTCAATGGAATCGAGTTGCTGGTTCCAAGAGTGGTAACATTCCCAAATTCAAAGATGTCCTGCTCGATTTCCACTTTTGGGATTATTGATGTAGCAGAAAAGGGGATATTCATGATCTTACCTCCTCTTATTTGGATGACGATATCCCCTTTAATGGATCTCTCCTCTTTGCTGAAGAATTTGACCTGAATATCTTTGGTTTCTTCTGAGAGTATCTTCCCTTTCATAGGCATTATTTCTAAACATTCTATCTATGATTTAATAGCAAAAACTGCAGTAGATTTAGAATGATTTTTAATGCTAATCAATTTGGACTCTGGCTTACACAAGATCACATCTTTGAAGTCCAATTGACCTTATTTAATGGAACACTTCGGTTCAGTAACTATGCCAATACATTTGATAGTCTGATCAATGCCTTCGTCTGTTTTGAGTACTATTTTGTCTTCCTCTGTTTTCGTTGTGGCTGCAGTATATTGTTGCTACTACCCTGTTGATTGCTGGATATATTGGATACTACCTCCAAATGAGGGTCGATAGAACACCTAACATTCTAGATGTTTGCCTGAAGCAACCACTCCCTCCTCAGGTTTAACGTAGAAGAGTCTCTTGTCTGAGGTAATCCATTTGAATTTAGCTTCAGCATTGCCATTATTGGTCAATCTCAGGATTTCAGAAGTCTCCATCTCTGCGTTGTCTTCTGTGAATGACAACTTCAATTGCTACCTACTCATTTCGAGGAAGACCTTCTCCACCATTGCTTAAACCTATAATTCGAAAATGTGTTTCTCATTGATTATGTATTTTAAATGTGATTTGAACATTCCTAATTGCTTAGAACAAATGCAAACGTCAAATCCAGCAGTCTAGCCACTCGGGATGATCTAAGGTTTCATGTATGAATTAGCCAAGTCCTCCTTGTCAGAATAGATCCTCGCAGATATTGAACTACGCAACTCGTTTCTAACATAAAAGTACTTGACAGCCATCGATTTCACAAAGATATTACCAAACTCCATCTTAACTGGTCCAGCACAAATCTTGAGTAACTATTGAGCATTTAATTCAGTCGTGGTGTCTCTAATTTCACCATGAGTTTTTGGTTCACTTGGAAACTTCTTTTTAGGAACAGTCTTGGGATCAGGATCGAATGGTTTAATAACATTCCCCTCCTTAACTCTTGTTTAAGGTTCATAATGATAGATGGGTTTGGTCACAAATAACGACTCATTCGCATCTGGCAGATTTAAGTCTTGCTCGTAAACATCGTCATGCATTCCTACCGCAAACTCGTAATCAATAGGTGGATCAAGTTTGTCCTCCACTGTAGTTTGTTATTTCTTTTTCTTCAGTACCAAAGATTCGTTCTTCATTTGATCCATCCTTTCAGTCATCTACTTGAATTTTAGTTTTATTTGTGAGTCCTTATCCTTCTTAATTCGCTTTTCTCTGTGCTACTTCAAATACTCATTATATTTCTCTTTATTATGCTTTTTCATCTCTTCAATCTTGTCCATACTCAATTAAGACAATGTAACTAGAGATTGAGACATTTCAAAAGATTGTACTACTTGATCTGTTGATGTTTTAATAATTCCAGAGATGGATCTGTCTTTAGAAATTTCTAAGGTAGCTCTTTCAGATTCAGCTCCCCTTTTAAACTATGGTTTTGGCAACATCTGTTAGCATACTCCTGTCACTTTAATAGGAATCTTGAAGACTCCACCAAGAAGTTCAGCATTGAGAACATTTGAAAATTAACCAATATGCTTAGGTCTAAAACTAACCCAGAAATTGACCTTCTCATTCACAGCCAATGATTTTAATTGTGGATTCACAGTGAAGTAAGGAATTGTTGGGAATCCAACGAGTATAGATTATTCCTTAGACATATTTTACACTTCAAACACAATATCCTTGGTCTAATTAGCTTCGCACTGTCCGAATTGCAAGGTTTACGTTGGGGGAAATTTAACCTATGGACAAATGCAATTAACGGAGAGATGACTCATCAGTGGTTCATCATCGTTAAAGTCAAAGATAGCCGAATAATCATACTTCTCCTATTCCATTTTCTTGTCTTAATTTAATGCATATTAACGAGTTCTGACTTACAATTCCTCACTGACTTTGGGTTTACACTTAAATATTATTGTCACTTAGGAATATTACTCAATCATTCCTTCGTCTGGCCAACACTCCATTATTCTCTCGGTTTATTCAAGACCTAGTTCCGCTGGTGTCTGTAGTTTGAGGGTCTCTTCTTTTTCATGCAATCCTTTTTTCAATTTAGCCTTGAATCTCTATTGCCTCGGTGTATTGTTAATCAAGTAGGCCTCGATTTATTTTTATTATCCATAGAACAGGGTGCCAAAATTGAAGTGATTGCTTTGGGTTCCATTCTGATCGATGAGGAATCTTGTAAATTCAATTGATGTTGCATTAATATCAATTGGATTTTTGAGACTCAATCCAGTTTGTTAGCCATCGGCTATGACTTCGATGATGCCTCTGAATATGCCTGCCTCTCTTGGCCTGTAGAATACGTTGACAGCAAATTCCTGTCCTGGAGTAAGGGTGAATGAATTGGGTTCTATTCGGAATTCAACGATTTTATCCAATTTCAATTCGACTCTTCCTGCTGCCTTCCCTTCGTTTTTAAAATGGACTTTGTCGACCTTCTCCTTGCCCACTCTCACAAATCCCAGATTTATGAATGGCTCATAAATAATCCTTATTTATTATTATATTGGAATACGCTGCTTGTGCTGGAAAGGCATGCAATGGAATATTTATGCTATACTGACTATCAGTGACGATCTTTAAGGAATCTGCAAATGTATCCAGAGTGGCTGTTTCAAAAGTGACAATTAACTTCATAGAAAGTCCAGCTGCAATTGCACTACATTAAATATCGAGACCTTGTCATACCCTTGCATTTCATAATCGCATCTAAAATGCGAATGAGGTTGAAACACTCGAATCCTACGGGCAGTCTGTGTCAAGTTGCGCACATACACAGCAATTTCATAAGTCTGGTTTATCTGAATATCCTTGAAAATGATCTCGTTCGGAACAACTTCTATTGGTGCACCTGAAGACAACAGTTTGATTTTCGATGAACTCAGGCTGCTTTTATTCATTAATATATAAAATTTTAATATATAGCCATAATACTACCTTTTTTGTTTAATTTAGTATGTCATACATAAATCTATTCATAATTTCATTTTTACATATCCCAACACCACATGAGCCTTCTGAAACCAATCCAAAATGTCTTCCTTAGACAAGATTACAATATCGGGAAAATAAACCTGGTAGTCCTTCATGGATTAATGGGTTCCAAGACCAATTTCAAGAACTTAGTTAATAGTACTCAAATAAGCAAACATCTCAAGTCGGCCTACTTGCTAGATGCTCGGTAAGACATTCGCAGATATGGAAGCAATCACGGAGACTCCCCATAGACTCAGACCATGAGTTACGAGGAGATGGCATGCGATTTAAGACACTTTATTGCGAATCATCATCTAGACAATGTGGTTCTGCTGGGACACTCAATGGGAGGCAGAATTATATTTTCGTATCTGGAGAGTTTTCCCAATGACAGACCTCTTGGCAATGTAATAGTAGATGTTGGGCCAGGAGAAGGAGAGGGGAAGAATTATGTTAAGAAATTATAAGAAATTGATCTTAAAAACAAAAGTCTTAAGGACATTCAGGATAATATTCTTGAAGTTCTGAGGAACAAGGAAATGACTCAATTGATTATGACTAATCTTGTGGCTACAAACAAAGAGGCGACGAATGTTAATTATGTATGGAGATTGAACATTGAGTCAATATCGGAATTCTAGAGATAGGGACACAAGGAATTTAGAAGTACTTACGATGGTCCTGTCTGTGTAATATGTGGAGAAAGATCAGACTATGTGAATTAAAATGATAGAGCCAGCTTTCTATAAGTGTTTCCGAAAATAGACATCAATAAAGATATCCATTTTATTGCAGGAGCAGGACACTGGGTTTAAGTAGAGAAACCTCGAGAGTTTATTAATTTGACTAGTCAATATTTATCATAATTTTGAAAATTATAAAATTTCATTCCTAATTATCATAGTTAATCTAGTAATCATAAGTAGAATTCCTTAATTATTCAAAACTAAGTTATAAGTTTCTGATCTCTTCATATTCTTTAGACATTTAGTTAGATCTCTGAAATTACTCAAATGTAACTACCCTTCAATCGATCTGTCCTTTTTGGAATTCTGATTCATTCGAAGATAGACCTTAACCTTCGCCGTAGATATAATTAATCGATAATAAAGAGAAGAGAGATGAGTAGGATGAATTGTATTATGTAATTATTGTTATTCTGTGAATAATAACATAATTATAATTGTTAATATAAATGTAAGAAAATTTAATTCAAATCGACTTTTCATAAATCGAAAGCTTAGATCCTTGTGTACAAGGAGGCTATAAGATAATTTACAATCAGGAGATCCCCTTCATGATTAAATTCCCAGATCAAGAAGATCAAAGTATTCTGGAAACCATCAGA
This sequence comes from Paramecium octaurelia, assembly GCA_905182995.1. Taxonomy (NCBI): domain Eukaryota; phylum Ciliophora; class Oligohymenophorea; order Peniculida; family Parameciidae; genus Paramecium; species Paramecium octaurelia. The sequence continues at coordinate 203,816 of CAJJDP010000088.1, forward strand.
GTCAGAATAATGATATTGGTATGGAATTTAAAATTATCAAAAACAGGGGAATGGAAAAGACTTATAACAATTGACTTTGGAGTTGTCGAGTGAGAATGATCTATTTTTCTATTATTTTCACACAGTTGATAAAGACAATTTTCAAGTTGTAAAAGCAAATTAAAAACTCAACACAGACTTCTTTGGTTATCCTGAAGTTTGTGTGAAAACATTCAGGAGATGTCAATTGGAGTAAAAACAGTAAACACATTGATAATATATCTCAAGGTTTGCACCCATTTTGTACATTCAACAGAATGCGAGAGCATAAGTGAGTATAGTTTAAACATTGGAGTACAAGGAATTGGCTCTAATAGCTTTTGAGATGATTGCTGGAGATGAGGAAATCATCAAATAGCATGTCTATTACAAACACGGGGCAGTGAAATCTAAGTTTTAGATATTAAATGCAAAAATAAAAGATGTATTTGATTCTTCATTCATTATCAGATACATGAATTAGTCAAAGTGAAGAATCCCTAGTTGTTGCTTCATTTGTAAAAGTACCTTCCTAATTGATGATATAATAATATTTATGTAATTTGTAATTCATATTTGCATTGTACAAATGATTAATTGCATATACATAATCCCATCATGATAAACAATAAATTAATTTAATATGGATAACAATATAGTGATTAAAAAATAATGGTTCATAAAATCCTCAGCAACTAAAATTGAAGATGCCTATGAATTTGATCACAAGAAGGTATTTACTTGAACTCATTCTGAAGCTCCTTGGCTAAGGGACTTATGGGTAGGTTGTAAAAGCCAAGTTGAAAGGATCGAAATATTACAGAGCTATTAAAATCATTCCGAAGAGCAAAGTCAGAAACCCGGATCGTTTCAGACGAGAGATAGAGATTATGCGAAATTTAGTAGGACTTTTCGAATATTTAAATAGGATCACCCAAACATCATTAAACTATTTGAGACTTTCGAGGATGCCAGAAATGTGTATTTGGTGATGGAGTAAGGAATCATAATCATCTTAGACTTTGTGAGGGAGGCGAACTCTTTGACAGGATTATTGATAAAGGTCATTTTTCAGAAAATGAAGCTCGGATCACAATTTTGTAAATTATGCAAGCTGTAAACTATTGCCATTAAAACGGAATTTGTCATCGTGATTTAAAACCAGAAAACTTTTTGTTGTTGACCAAAGCTGATGATTCACCCCTAAAAGTCATTGATTTCGGATTGTCAGTTATATTCCACGATAATCACGTGGAGAAACTGAGCCAAGGAAAAGTAAGTATGACAACCAGAGCAGGAACACCCTATTATATTTCCCCTGAGATTTTGGATGGCAAATATGACGAATCCTGCGATATATGGTCAGCAGGAGTCATACTCTACATCCTCTTGTCAGGAGTGCCTCCCTTCTATGGAAACACCGATCCAGAGATTTTGGATGCAGTGAAAAAAGGCATCTTTACATTCAACAGTATTTTACAAGCCTATGTCTCCCTCTAGTTCCCGAATTCAAGAAGGTGTCTGAAGGTGCCAAGGATTTGATTTCAAAAATGATCTGCAAACCAGAGAAACGTCTGAAGTCTCATGAGGTTCTCTAACACCCATGGATGAAGTAATAACAACCAGGGGGTTCATTTTTAAGTGTTAATTATCAATCTTTGAAGAATTTTACAAATTTCAATAAGTTAAAAAAGGTTTGAATCTCCAAAATTATCCTTAGGTTACATTAACTTATATAGCTTCGTAATTGTCAGAATAAGAAATCTCAGAATTAGGCAAATTGTTCAAATAATTGGATAAGAATGGAGATGGCGTTTTGACTATGGATGAATTAACTCATGGATTGACTGGTCTCAAGAAGGAGTCCCAAAATGAAATCATGAGTGTGATCAAAAGCATTGACACTGACGGTTCAGGAACCATTAATTATACAGGTATTTATCACTCAAATTATTAATCCCCAAGAGTTCTTGGCAGCCACCATAGAGAAAAGTGTCTACATGAAGTAAGAGAGACTGTTCTAAGCATTCAAGATGTTTGATTTGGATGGAAGTGGGAAGATATCAAGGGATGAGTTGAGATAAGTCTTGGGAAGTAAGTAAATGAAATGATCTTCTAGAAACTGGGTCTGGGTTTGATGATAACACCTTCAAGGCTTTGATTGCAGATGCTGACAAAGACGGAGATGGGGAAATTGATTACAATGAGTTTATAGAAATGATGGACAAAATGAAATCGTGAGTCAATATATATATTATATAATAAAATTTATGTTTGTTTAATTCGCAACTCCGAAAAGTACTTAAAAATGACTATTTATAACTGCTTATTATTATTATACACATTTCTTATATATTTTTAGGAATGTCATAAATAGTACGCTGCCTTCATCACCAATTATTTGGTGACCAACTTCGCCTTGCTGTTCTCCTTGCATAATTACTCAATCTGTGCTCTGTAATCTCCAACTTCTCTGAAGGACAATAGAATAATCAAACTAAATAAGGCAGCTCCCTTGATGTTGTGTTCTGGACTCTTACAAAACTCAATCAATGCTTTGATATATGTCTAATTAACATCATTGTAATTAATACATTTAAGTGTTCTTGCTCTAAGTTTATACTCATTATCATGATGATCTTTTCATTTTCTTCCAAATGACTCATCTCAAGTTCACTCTAGATTTCGTTGTTCGATAATTGTCTATAATATGTAAACAAATTGATATACTAAAGCAATGGTATTTGAAGTAGATTTCCTATTGGTTCCAAAGCTAACTTGCACACTTGTCTAACCTAAACACTATCATCTAACAAATGAAGCATCAAAGACACTAATGCCTATCTCAAATAGGACATAATTTGTTCGTTCATTATTTTCTCTACAAAACAAGTATTGCATAATTTTGAGAATAGAGAAAATGCTGAAATTCTAATCTTGGTCATAGTTTTCTCAAAATTAGAAGTTGTTGTCAAAATTAACTATGGAATGTATGCCACAAAATCAGTTTTTGAATCGACTAGATTTTACAAACTAATCATGGCACTCCTCACGCAAATCTCCTATTAATCATCCAGCAAACTTATAAGACATTCGATGATCTCTTGTAATAGGTCTTTTTCAATGGTCTCTTCAGCCTTTAGATAATATGATAGTCCTCCCAATCCAAATGCCACTTAGGCTCTAACGTTATCACTGTCATCCTCAGCTGATTCCAATAGGGTTCTCAAGAGATTCTCATAAACGCTCTGTTATTCATATTCTTTCTTATAACTTCTGATGAATTAACTAATGACAACAATCGCACCCAATCTATATGAGGCTTGTTCTTTTTTGGCAAATCCTTCTATGAAATTAAAGAGTTTCTGTTAATCTTGAAAAGATGCCCCTTTGCAATATATCATAACGATCTCCTAGACTCCATCCTCCACTTCCTCTTCGATCAACAACTTCTTAAAAACGTGTTAGGATATTCCTTCAATATTGCATATGGTCAACAAATTTTGGAATGCCCAAATAGCAGTCTAAACCGATTAAGAGGATCCAGATAACTTAGGATCATGACATGTCATGAATCTCAATAGGAAAGTTCCCAAAATACTGGCCATTGATTTTGGCAGCATTTCAGCTAGAATTTTATTTTCGTCAATCAACAATTATCCAATAAATAAGGAGGCATTAACTAAATAGTTTCCAATATCCCCAGCAATAACTACAAATTACGATGATAACTTACTTCCTTCTGGATTGTTTAAGACATCAGTTAAAAACTTAAAGCTCTACACCATGTAGGTCTTCTTCTAGCTTATGCAATTAAGGAACAGTTTAGGGAACATACCCACTGGAAATTCTGAATGGTTTTCCAGAAGGATTTCCAAAGAATCGCTCAAATTATTTTGAGCCAATAAATCCATAGCTTTGCTTAAATTAGAATTACTATAATAATTAGTATAATAACAAAATTACATCAATTCTTCAGATGACGATCCTGCTCCTTATTGACAAATTAATTAGAACAGAGTTAGCACCCTGTTTAAATCAGCATATTCACTTTGATAAACACATTGAATAAGCGAAACAAATCCATGGAGTGATTCAACGATTGGCTCGTTGATCAAATTCTGCAATTCTTAAAGCAATGTAGTCAGTTCATTGTGGTGCAATTTCTCTCTCAATGATTAAATTAATTAAGAGTTGAATTCTTCATCAGTTTTTTGATAAATATCCAAGTACACTCCCAAACTCAACATGACTTTCTCTAAGATCAAAACCACTGATCTTTTGGCATTAGTATTACGGTATAAGATTGAAAGCAAGGTCAGAATCACCTTAAAGTAGTTCTTATGGTTTTATTCCATCTTCAACTTTACTCTCTAAATGCTCTTCTGCAAAATCTCAATGAGTTAATCATTGTCCTTGATTGATTTGATCAAATACAATAGAGATTGCCAAACCGAAATAGTTTAAGAGTCTTCATCCAATTTGATTGTTCCCAAAAACAACAAGAAACAATTCTAAAATGTGATATTGACCTACTCAATTGATAGATCATACTTCTATTCTAAGTGTTAACTCAATAATTGTTTAACTTTGTTGTACTCAATTGGTGCCAATCTAAATTATAAATTAATAGTATTGAGATTTCTGAATACATTCCCCCTTGCAATATTCTTCTAACAGTGAGTCAACACTTGATCCCTATATTTTTGGTAACTCAACAAAAATGAGGATGCTGCTGCCTCATCAGTGTTCTCAACTGACCTCTCTATGGCTTTGCTAATGGATTCCAAAGATATTTGGAGTGAGTTGAACAATTGCTCATGTCCAATGAACGGCATCACATTAGGTAAGATGTTTTTCTCCAATATTTCTAACGAGACTTATTTGGCTAAACATCCATAGGCAATTAGCAGTGTGGCTCTAAAAGAAGCCAAGTATTCATCACTTCCACTTTTTTAAAAGATAGACAAAACACTCTCCTTAAAGGAACCTGTATTTTTCTTCTGAATGACTTCGCAATTCAAAATCGACTTGACTTTGTCTAAAACTAATTGGGTGTGTCTTTCTCCTATGTAGCCAAAGCATTCAGCTACACACAATCTAAGATTAAAGTCTGGTTCTAAGATGGGAACATTTAGATTCAGTGCTTGATTTGTGTATTCCTGATGACAAAAACTAAACAACTTATCTAGATTGTATTTGATTGTTTCCTAGTTGGTGAGGAAACTCATCAAGGTGGCTTGCATTTTCATAATTGGCAACTTCAAAGCTTGTGAGTTTAAATACATGCTAAGTTACACTTAGAAATCCTCCTCTATTTAAGAGAGTTCTTTGTTTTATATGAACAATGACAGACAAACCTTCCAAATCTATTACACCTTCTCTTCGTAGAATTCATCCAAAGGTCTCTTGTTTATCAGGTATTGTTTCAAAGCCTCAACATTTTAATGAAAACTACTTGGCACCTTCAAATCGAAAGTCTTTATTAAATGTGGCAAGAAGTTCACTGCCTCAAAACCTAAATTCGGAAAGAAGTAAGGAATCTGTATGAGGAGCAACATCCTGACAACGATGACATGTTAAGCAACCGGGGAGTTATGTGTAATGGTATTTAATTTTTGTAAGATCGAAGTGTAACATTTGAAGATATGAGACAATCCAGGGGAAAACTTTTGGTTGTTGATGATTTCCAATCCCATAGGCCATAATAGATCATAAAAGTATTGATCTTGCGAAAGGGTTGTCAATATTTTTTAAGCTCTACTCTTCAATAGCTTTCAAAATTTAAATTTAAAACTTACTTCTAGTGTGGTTTCAAATGGAGCAGCCCTTTGCTTGCCATATTCTTCCAATTCCTTGTCGTGTATTGAAACTTAATTGAAGAGATAAAAGAGCAAAGCCTTCACATCCAAGTTGGTTTGATTGATTGGTTGTTCTTCGTCCTTGAGTTTGTATTGTATTTGGAGAATGATTTCACAAATGGCATATCTCACTTCGCAATCCTGTTCGAATTACAAATTCAATAATTGTAACACCAATTGTCTTTTGAATGGTTCAGAGATCTGTTTGAAATTCCTGGACAGAATGAAATTGCAAATCCAGAGACAAGAGACTCTCTCGATTGAATCCTTACTCTAAACAATAATGTATGTGTATTTACATTGATTCTTCCTATGAACAAGTCCAAACAATTATCAATGTTGAACTTTGATACTGTCTGCAGAAGAGTCAATAAATCATTCTTGTACTTTAAGGCATTTGGATCAAATGGATAATTCGGAGAGAAGATGGGGTTTTTGTAAAACTCATAGAGAGACACCATGATAGATTTTATGATTCCCTCATACCCGATTCTATCCAATTGGTAGAGTCTCTCCAAGAATTTATTGAACCCTTCGAACAATGGCCTTAATTGATTATTCTTCTGTTTCAACACACTCAAGTAGATGGAGGTCAATCTTTCAAGACTGCGTTCCAATCTCTCTCTAGAGATGAATTGACTCATGAATCCCACCAATGACAACACTTGCAATTGGATTGTGGTCTGCATCCAATCCTTAATGATTTAGTCGAAGATAAGCCAACTCACATTTTACACCTGCTCCTGATTAATCTACACCTAATTCTCCTCGAAATGATTGAGGGTCTTATAAATAGATTGCAACAATGAACAGTAGTCTAATCTACATTGATCAGTCTTCACAAGAGAGAGAGATGACAGAATCTTCTATAAGATTTCATACGAAAATTGTCGGAAGTATTCTTTGCCTAAACAAATTTAGCTAATACTGTACTTTGAGATTCAAAAATCTGCTGAATGATCTTCAAAATAACTAATTCAGGAACACGTCCTGATTCAAAAAAGTCAGAGATGTGATTGATTATCAACTCATCGAAAACATCCATTAATTTAATGTGGATATCACTCAGCAACTAGTTCAACTCCTCTGAAATTTGAGTCTGACTTAGTATTCGATTTATTATTCGTTTTAACACTTGAGTGTATTGTATGACTGCTAATTTGGCATCCTCCGTTTTGGTTAACAATCCAGCAACTTGAAGAGTCAACTTAAGCACTCTGATGTATTCACCATTAATTTCAGCCATCTAAACATACATTCAATACATACTTCATCCAAAATCTCAGAACACTTACACAAGTAGATCACTGGATGCTTCTACATCACTTAACGACTTATTTGTTCACTCTGCTTCTCGTCTCCATCCCGTATGAACTGTTAAATCAAACCTAGTCTAGCATGAACAACTTACATTCCAGCAGCTAACTCATTTTAATTATTAATAAAATAATATCAATGACATGTGAAAAAACTTATTTATTTCATTTGCAAACTCAATCTCAATCTCGCATCATTAAATTCAGTTATGACATCCCCATATTAACTTGATCATATGACGACTTTCTCTATAAACATAATGTAGAGACATTATATTTAATTAAACAGACTTTTTTTAATTTAACTAATTTTAAACTGAATGCAACGAGTACCACAATATGCACAAAGACCTCTAGTTTAAGACTCCTTCCGTTAGTCCTTCAAATAAACTCCTGACAAAGAGAACACATATGCATAATTACAAAAACGAAAACCCATACAAGCCTATCCTTAATATCAATCCACTCAGACCCTCCAAAAACAAGAAATGCGTCCCAATTCCTCACAACCCAGACAACCCTCAGTTCAAGCAGTTCCAAGACCATCCTCAGCATCCAATGACAAAATTGCCTTCTCCAATCAAAAGCAACCATCCAGATGCTCATTCAAAGAATTAAAGAACTCAACATACATTCAACCATAATAAGCAACACCTTAATCGAGATATTATTCATTAAAATAGGTTCCAGACAATACTCTTGTGAAATCATAATCTAATTAACAGTTGGCAAACAAATAAATTGATTAATCAGAATATAAAAAATTACACGAAAAATTGTTATTTTTGGAAAACAAGATCAACAAAATTAAATCCAATATTGAAATAAGCAATTCCTAATTACAGAAATAATCTGAAAGAGCCAAACAAAAACCAGTTGGATTAGCTGCTAAATTTTTTCAAAAAAAAGACCAAGAAAACTATGAATCCAAAGAATCAAGCACCCCCAAAGAATTAACCAAATGTGCAACTGCACTCAATCTACAACTCAACAAAGCCTTAAAATAAAGTCAAATAGGCAAAGAAAAACAATCTGCTGTCAATCTAGATCAGTTCGTTACTCAAGTCAAGCAAATTAAAAAGCCAACTCAACCACAACAATCCCAACTCAGCAGACACCAATCCTTAGAAATTAGTTAAACCACCATCCCAATCACCAAAGCCATTGTCTATGACAAATCCTATTCCTCATAAAAACCTAAAAAAGATGACACTGTAATTATTCTATCTCATCTCTAGTTCCTGTACTATATCTCAAGCGTAGTGAAAGCTCTAGTCCAAGAACAGGCTAATAAAAACGATGAAGTCGTTAGAGATCATATTGTATAAACTATACAGGTAAATGCATTCCTTATCATAAATTAGGGATTAGAGTATGCTAAGAACCTGCAATTGCAATTCTAAGAGGAAAAGGTTGTTAATCTACCAAAATCGAATCATCTTAAGACTTTAGTTTTTGATTTAGATGAAACCTTGATTCATTGTAATGAAAGCGTGGCTGTTCCTGGAGATGTCGTATTACCAATCACTTTCCCTACTGGAGAAACCATTCAAGCTTCAATCAACATCAGGCCTTTTGCTTAACAAATACTTTAAACTCTATCTCGACATTTCGAAATTATTGTTTTTACAGCTTCGCATTCCTGCTATGCCAATATAGTCTTGGATTACTTGGACCCAAAAAAACAATGGATTAGTCATAGACTTTTCAGAGATCATTGCTTATAGAGTGAAGATGGAGCGTATATCAAGGATTTAAGGTATTGCAGTTTACTTATCTCTCTCTAGAGTCTTAGGCAATAGGAAGTTATCTAACATTCTCTTGGTTGATAATGCTAGTTACTCATTTGGGTAATAGATAGATAATGGAGTACCAATTATTGCATATTATGATAATAAATATGATTAAGTAATCAATTTGTTCAAATCTAGGAATTATTATATTTACAAAATTATTTAATGAAATTTAGAATGATCACTGATGTTAGAGAACTGAATTCATAACTATTAAAAATGAACTCTTACACAAATTATTAAGATCCCTTGCATTTGGTCCAAGATTTATTCCCTGATTACTTAACAAAATGATTAGTTGTACTTTCATTTATAAACAATATAATATTATATAAATCAATTCAATTTTCTATTTAACTTAATGTACAATTCTGGATATGCCCAACTCACAACCAGGGCTGATAATTTTATTACAGCAAACCCTCCCAAAGTCATTATGACCGGCATTACTGTTATAAAAGCGAATAAGTCCTAATATATCCAAAAAACATCAAACAATGAAAACAAAAATGCGCTTTTTCCAGTGATAGTCTTAAGCACTTTTTTTTGGACCCATAAAGTCATCTCTGTTTTTACATCGACTCGCTTCTTATATTATTCAATATTTTTCTCATTTTTCTTGTTCATTATTGCCAGATGTATTTTTATTGCAAGAACTGCTTAAATAATAAGGACAACGCTCCTGTATTCATCAAAAAGTTGAACTAATTGGGAAAATTTTATAATGGCAGTCAAAATCCAAAAATAACCAAAAAAGGGTATGCTTTTTCTCCAGCACCATCTATAATCGAAATGCATCAACCATATTAACAACATAAAAATTAATTAATTTTAATATACGAATATTATATTGATTAACCCTAGAATTCTCTTAGAATTATGAGCTGCCAATGAATTATTATATTATCAACTAAAAAGAATATTCTATACTAAAACCTTAATTCACTTATTGCTAAAGTTTATTAACTTTGTTTTATAATATTTACTAATTAATACATCCTTCTTAAGAAAAATTTAGAGTGCCCTTAATTTGTTTGAAAAATTGTTTATTAAATTTTCATAGCCAAGATATCAAGGTATTGTACAATAGCTTAAGAGTTTATAAATTTAGCTCTTTTAGAAATTAAACTTGGTTATATAAATAGGATATTAAATTTTTTGCGCTTTGACTACTTTTCGCCTACTCATTATTATCCTATAACATTTGATTAAACTATTTTTAATATGAAATAATCATTTCCTAATTTGCTAGGATAGCAATTTATTAATTAAAACTCTTACTTCTATAACTAATTAATTTTATCCCGACCATTTTTTTTCTTAATATTTTTTGATAAACTTGTATCTATTGAGTCAGTATCCTAAAGAAATGTGTTAATAAAAATAGACTGAAAATTGTTTAATCTAAATAACTTATATATATATAAATTCATGGACACGTTGATTCTACATAGTTGTAAACTCTCTAGCCTATTCTATTATAATCAATTAAAATTTGAAATGAATCATCATGTTTTTAATCCAATGCTTTATCTTTTGTTAATTCTTGTAGAGCTATGAAAAGGCTCTCCTACATCCTAAAATTTTTCAATTTTTTTTTAATCAGATTTCTTATGTTGTTGTATTTGGTCATCACCATTCTCTTATCCATTTCATAAGCATCCTTAAGGACCTTCGGATGAATGACATTATTGTTTATTTAAGAAACTTTTAAAACTCCATTGTATTACTGAAAATCTACTTGGATTAATTAAGAACGCTTAAAATTCACAGGAAAATTATGAGACTCTATTACTTGAATCCAAAACTGTCTCAGTTTATAATCTAATTATGAATTGCCCAATTGATTTTATACATCGTTGATCTGCATAAGATATTAGTCATTTACAACCAATCTACTGTAAAAGTAAACTATCAAAGGTTCAGTTGAGGCTACAAATAAAAAGGAAGCCAATCTGATATTAGGCATATCGAAATTTATTCCATGTTTGATATGACAATTGTCAGATAATAGATAATAAGGGATTTGAGCAAATTTTTGAAAAATACATATGTTTTTATTATAGGCTATCGTTTGATCAGGCACATAGTATATTGATGATTAAATTTTCGGTTTAGAATCAGAATATTGAGGTATGAACTCTTCCATTGTTTCTGGATGAAAATATTTATGTGTGTCTGAAATTGCGCAAAACTCAATTTCTTATTGAGATGCAGTTAAATAAATGATATGATTAAAGTGTTTCATTAAGGTTAACACTGTTGAATAATTTTTGTACACCACGAAATTTTGAAATAGAAACTTAGTTGCTATTAAAATGATTGTACTAAAAAAATAACAAATTATGTTATAAAAATTCATAAAATACATTTTGTCTAAATCAAATGATTATAAGCCTAAGAATCTTCTAGATCTTTATCAATAATTTCTCTAAATACCTTTGAACAAGCTCTTGATTTTCCTTATAAGCTTCACTAAATTGTCTCCCCCAGTATCAACTTTTTAAAGGATCGTTTTGTGCCAATGATATAAATTTACACATATCCCTTGACTTGTATTTCTATCAAATCATTTAACTAAGAATTTAATTTATCCATTCTTTTAAGAGTAGTTTTCAATAATTAAGGATTTTAATTAATTTCTAATACATATATAGATAATCAATTATTATCATAAAGTCTTAGTCTAATCAAAAAAACTGTTAAGTGTTCATATTTAGACTAAATTGACATGGGTATATTGGGATAATAATAATCATCATTTTAGAATTTTTGTTCTTTATTTTCTTGAAATGCAAGAGCGATTTTTTGTTTCTTAATTTGATCCAAAACAATTCATTTTATCTGAGAGTTTATGCAACATGATTGCGTTATTTTTAGAGATTCTCTAAGAGCCTCTGCTATAAACAAGATAAATAAAAAATGCAAAAAAAAATATTTATTAAATCATTCTGTTAAAATATTAACAGGGTCATTAGTATAACGGTAGTATGGAAGTTTCGGGTACGTCAGGCATGGGTTCAACTCCCGTATGGCCCCGCTTTTTCATAGATTCTTTGATTTAAAATATAAAATAATGCTAAATTTTCTTGTTTTTATAAAGCGTTTAAAATTGTTGTTTAATTACAGTAATTTTTTCAATACCAATTTCAAAGGAGCATATTAAACAAAAGCCAATTTTTAGGGGTTGATAAGTAAGCAATTAAAAGTAATACTTTTCAATGCCATTATTTAATCAGATGCATAGATTAATTTTGATTTGAACGCTAGAATAATAAATTTGAGCTAATATTTTATTACATCGGATTTCCATTCTTTATTTATTATTCATTATAAAATTATTTAGCTTCACTGATAATAAATTAAGATGCAAATTAAATAAAATTGAATACTTTTATGAATGGAAAACTGCAATAAATGAAATAAATAGGCAAAATTTTTATTTGAGTTTTTCTCATTTTTTTAATTAATTTAACTAGATAATGTTATGCAGGAAATTCAGCATCGGGAATAGATATATATCTGAACATTTCTTGGGTAGCCATTATGCTTCAAGGTCTCTTAGTTGATCAAAATCTGAATAATGCCAAAATGACATTAATTTAAATGTAACATATACAATAGTATTATTAAAATCTAAAGTCAGAAAATGAATATCTTATCTTCTTATCTCCTTTTATAACTTAATCAAAGTAATGATTAAGCAGAAAAAAATGTTAATTATGAAGAACCCTTAAGATATATTTCGTGATTTTCAATTTTCCTCTAAAAGAGTGTTTTCTATAATATCAAGGAAACAGCCTATAATTCTTTAATATCCAATTGCTCAATGATAGAGTCATTAAAAATAAATACTTAATTCTGCTATTTTCTATGCGTTAGCTTATTACTTTAATTCAATATCAGAATAATATAAATATGCCATTGAGTCAAGAAGTTAATGAATAATTCTTACTCTATTGGAAATACACATGAAGAGAACCAAAAAAAGTGAATAATCAAACAAATAATACAATTATTAAAACTATTTATTTTGTATTAAATTCTACTTATTAGAAATAAAATCTATAATAATAGTTTTAGTAATAAGTATATGATAATTCAACTATAGTATTTCAGCATTATTTATGTATTAAAAAATAATTGTAATTGATCAAATTAAACATTAAAAAACTTTACTACAATAATGAGATTATTATTTTCAGAAAATAAAATAATCATTATTAAATCGCAAAAAGAGAGATTTGAGATTTTCCATAAAAAAAAAATTAAAAAAATTGAAATTCATAATATTTCCTCAACATTATTAAAACTCTGCAACCCTAAATTAAAAAATCTATTTAACTATTCCAAATCAATAGTAGCTTCTCAGGTTTATTGAATGAATTAGTTTTTAAATATTATTTTATTTATGCAATCTCTAAATCCCAGAAAGAGGCATCCCTCTAAAACAATAGTTATCAATAACAACACTACATTTTTTTCATCTGAGGATAATTCACAAAGGAGATAAAAATCATTAAGGATGAGCAAATAATGCAGAAGAGGTAATATATTAGATAGACAGAAACTTTAAATTAATAAATTTCCTGTCAATATTAAACACATATCTGAGTCAGAATCTGATAGTGATGTTTCTATCTAAAAGTCAATATAATCTGGAAGTTCAGATTCAAGTGTGAAGTCTCCGAAAACAATAAAATCAAGTTCTTCTCCAAGAATGAGAAAGGATATAAGCCAACACACGCAAGACTTATTTAAAAATGCAATAAGAAAGACTAAAAGCCAAAAGGATTCTGAAAAGTAGTAATGTAACCTATGATTTTAGGGAGGAAATTTAGTAAAAGTTATTTGACAAAATGGTTGATAAGGCTACGCTTAATAACTACTTGATCCAATAGAAAATAGAATAGTTTGACTCTACTATTAAAAGGATCAACTAATTTTAAAAAATTAGCTAGAATTCAGAATTATCTGAAATATTTTCTAACCTTTCAAAAGAAGATAATTAATCAAATGCAAGTTTTTAATAGTAGGAGAAATAGGATCTGTAAAGAGCTTAATAGCAAAAAGACAACTTTTGTTATAGTCCAAAGATTTCCATGTAGACTTCGATGGCTGAAATTAGTGTAAACTAATAATTAAAATAAGTCAACCTATTTATACCCCAGAGTCTCGAATTTACGTCTTACACTCGATGGTTTTGGTCCATTGTCAATTAATGAGCTAACTTAAACATCTATTGATGTAATAAAATAATCATTCATTAAAAGGCTTTTGATTAATTATAAAACTTGCCGAACTAATACGAGAAAATTTGTTAAAAAATAAATTGTAATGATGGCTCAGAATTTATCAAATATAGAAAACTCGAAAGTTTTAGAAAATATCATTTGATATATGTAATAATAAGAAATAATAGAGAGCTCTTATTTGGATAATTACAGAATGTTGAAATTGAGAAAAACCTTAATTTATATATATTTTGTTACAAGGAGGGTCTCTAAAATCATAGTGAGATCAAGATTATATTAATATATCTTGACTTTAGTAACATTGGGGAACATCGTAATTTTTGTATTAGAGCATATGTACGATAAAGATGATAGATTTGCAGAATTTGATATTAGTAATTATTATAAATTAGAATGTAGCTTTTTTATGGTTCTACGTAGTTGATGTAGTATTATAATTTTTGGCATTTGGAGTGTTTCTTACAAAATTCATCTTTATTTCAAGAGTAATTGATGCAATTTTAATCATTCTATATTACTATCATCTAACCTATTCTTCGGCTGTATTAGATATCACTCCACTAAGAATGACAAGATTGCTGAGACATCTAGGATTCATATTTACAGGTAGATTATATTTAATTATATCAAGGATTATAGAAAATGATAGATGCATTAATAGAATCATTAAAATTTATTTTCGAATCTACAGCAATTGTTATATTATTTGTCCTCTTTTTTGCATCTTTAGGAACATCATTGTTTATGGGTTTGTTTAATGAAAGATGTTTGCCGTCAGATGAATCAGAATGGATACAATGTAGAGAAGGTTATTGTCCTGATGGAACTACTTGTCAAGCTACAAATAAATCATATAACATTCCAACAAACTTTAATAACATTATCTATTCATTTGGTCTTATTTTAAAAACTGTAACAATGGATGATTGGAGTTGGGTTATGCAATATACAATTAGAGCATTCCATCCTATCATTTGGATTTATTATGTGTTAATAATATTTGTTGGAGGCTTTTTCGGATTTAATCTTCCGATTGCTGTATTCAAGATTCATTTTAGTGAGATGTAATTTAGAGAGATAGAAAAAGTAGATGAAAAAGAGAATGTTATTAGCTAATCAACTTTGAAGAGAATAGGATTTTATGATTACATAAATTAGATGAATGCCTTCTTATTTTCAAACTCAAATGATATCTTGAAGAAGGAACCTCTGATTAATGAAGTACAATAATCAAATGATGGAGAGCCTCGACTCTTATTGGGAAGCATGATCGATGAGAATAGAATAGACAAAAGTAATTTTACACTCATCATGAATAAAATTATGAACTTTACATTCAAATTCGTCCTTCTACCAAAATTAGAAATTCTAGAAAAATATTTTCAGAATTTGGATACTTAGAAATTTACTTCAGATCCTAAACTTTTAGAAACAATTAAGAAATTTAGTAAATCCTCATTTTTACTGGAAAAATATATAGATTATAAGTATAATTATGTATAGACAAGCAAAATGGATGTTTTAAGGAAATCTCTTTTTCAAATTTTAAGAAAAACAAAAGTTAAAAATTCTAAAAGATTGAAAAAGAAGCCCTTTTACTACAAATCAATTTAAAAGAAAAAATATATAGTTTAAAGTTAATAAAGAAAATCTAATAAATCGGAATAAATAGATGCTTCTCCTTCAAATATCTAGAAATCTCTAGTATATTTGCCAATAAAGACATCAAATAGAATAATAAAGGAGAATGAAAACACCCCTGAGATTCATGGCAGAAAGTCTAGTTCAGACTCCTGCTCTTCAAACAATAGAGAAGTTCGTATCAAAGAAGATGTTAAAAAATAAAGAAGAAAGTTTCATTATTTAACTGGGTAGTTAATTATTCCTGAGTATTCTTTAAGCAAGCCATTTACAATATATCATTGTGGCTAGTTAAAAGTGCTAATAAATGGAACATATTTAGACTATGCTGAGGCAAAGAAAAGAATCAATGCGAATTTTAATTTTAGACAGTAAGATGAGCCCAGATGTTAAGAGGAATACAAGAAATTAGTGAGAAAAGAGGTTAATAAAAAATACATAAAATCAAGAATTTGGTCTGGCAAAAATGTTTTGACAAAAAATTAAATTTTAATTAAAAAATTTGATGATATCTTTTAACAATTAAATGAAAGAAGCATTCAAATTTGGTAGACATCCTTGGGTGGAATACTAATAACTTTACAGAAATTTTCATTTAGAATAATGCACTTCAAACTAACCAAATTATTTTTTGATTTAACAATTCTTATTAATACATTTTTTTTAGCCTCATAGGGGATTATCAAAAGAAAGATAATTAGTTAAGTAGAAGATATTGCTACTATATTATTATCTACTGAAATTATTTTTTAATTGATACTACATAAACCAAGTAAATTATTATAGTGATAATAGGAAGAATAGCTAGGAATAAATATCTTGTAATAGAATTACTTATTGTAATATTAGGTTTGATTGAATTTGGATTTAGTGACTACTTGAATCTAAGTGAACAATACTTAAAGTTGATGAGATCTACAAAGTGTCTATTATTCTATCGATGCATATCCTATATCTATATGGCTAGAATAATTGGGGCAATTGCATCAATTACTTACAAAGCCTATATTTACTTGGCATTTTTGATGTTCTTTATGATCTTGACATTTGGGTTGATTGGAATGGAGTTGTATGGTCACAAATTCGATGAGTATCATGAAACTGGTTACATGCATTCATTCGATGATCCAATAAAAGCATTTATGACGGTATTTAATATAATGACAAATGATGATTGGTTTGGAGTTTATAAAGTTGGGACAGAAGTGCAGACAGAATTATCGATCACTTACTCTATTGTGTTAGTGTTTACACTTAACTACTTTACATTTGGTATTATGATGGCGATATTATTGGATGGATTTAGTCAGTATTTAGAACGGGAATCTACAAATGAACATAATGAATTTATGAAAGAAAAGATCAAATAAAAAAATAAACTTAATAAATAATTAGATTCAGAATTTTCTGAAAATGATTCAGAATCTGACTCAAATTCCTCTTCCTCCTCTGCTAAATAATATTAAGATTAACCTCAAGTTCACAATAAGAGATAATAGGAAAGCGAATCCAATGACAATATTCAATCATCTGCTAAAAATATCATAGTGTAAAAGAAAAGAGATAGCAATTTTGCTGATTAATTATTTCATTCTCTTCAATTTCCAATAGTCATTACTAAAAGATTGGATCCATTAGATGAGGAGAGAAGGAAAATCAAAGAGGATTTTAATAGGCTAAAGAGCAAAACTAATATGATTAGATTGAAAAGTTCGGAATCAAAAACTATAAAATATCTACAAGAGAAGATTGAACAAATCTCCAAAAAGATGTTTAAACATAATTTAAAGATGTATCAAGGAGTTGATTGTGTGTAATCCTTCTATTGTTTTAGTAAATCAAATTCTTTGAGACAGTTCTTCTTTAGAATTAGTTTAAGCATTTATACAAAATATTTTATTGATTTGACATTATTCCTCACCACTATTTATTTAGCACTACCATAAGATATCTAGCAATAACCATTGTTTGTTACTGCATTATTTATTTTGAATTCAGTAGTTTTTATTGAATTCGTAATCAAATCAATCGCTTTGGGAGCATTCTTAGATGAGGGATCATATCTAAACGTATTTATATATTGTTATCTAATAGCATACTTGGAAGGTGGTTGATTTAGTGTACATATTGGTTTATTATTTAGAATTTTTCAAGATTGTTCATCTTCCAATTTTTATGGTGATAGAGACTTTTCTATTTTTTAGACCTTTGAAATTACTATATCGAATAAAATGGGTGGTTAGAGTAAGGGCTGCTTTAACTTAATCATTATTCGATATCATAAATGTATTCGTAGTGTTACTTCTTGTCTGGTTGATGTTTGCAGTATTTTCGATGATGTTATTTGCAGATAAAATGGGATTTTGTGAGGAATAAACAAATTATGATGTTGGATATGAAGAGTGCACGAGATTAGGCAAAGAATGGAGAGTTTATAAACATAATTTTGATAATATTACTACTGCAATGCCTACTTTGTTTATTATTTCAACTTTTGATGGATGGGGTTCAATTCTCTGGGTTTCTCAGAATAGCAGAATGGCTTCAGATGGTCCACATCCGTATTTCAGCTAAATCCCTGCATATCTTTTTTTTTTAGCATTTTGTACTATTGGAGCTATGTTTTTCCTACAGTTATTTACGGGTGTATTGTTTATCAATCTAAAGGCAAACTCAAAGCAAATTGAAAATCAATAATTAACTTAGACTCAATTAGATTATATATAGGTGTCAGAAATCATTCTGCGGGATCATCCTATAAGAGCATCATTTCCTAAATCTTAATTTAGAAAGTTATTAAATACTTTCATCATCAACAAATTATTTGATGCATGCATATTTTCTATTCTGCTCGTGAATTGTGTTGCGATAATGATGATTCATCATTCAGGTGAGGATCATTATAATGATTACATAAACACAATTCATCATATTTGTACCTTAATTTTTGCTGGTTGGTTGTTGCTTCAATTTTTGATTTTGGGGATCAATAGATTCAAAGACAATCTATGGAGACTTTATACTTCCTTCGTAATTATTTTGGGGATTATTGATTTGATTCTTGACTATGAATACAATTGGTTTCAATTGTATTGCAATTCCACTCAATTGACTTAGCACTATTAATTGTTAAGAGCCTTGTACACTCTTAGAAATTTAAGAGTTATCATTATATTTCAAAAATTGTAGAATCTCTAAAGATTGGTAAGAGTCATGTACTTTGCATTTCCATTTATGTTGAAGATTCTTTTCATTCTTCTGATAATAATGGTTGTATATGCATTTTATGGAATTATGTTGTTTGGGAATATAGACAAGGGAGAGGTAATAAATGATTTGATCAACTTTTCAAATTTTTGGTCTGCTATGTTGACCCTTTTCAAGTGTGTTAGTGGTGATGATCTTCGTTCCATAATGAATGATTGTATGCATCACAATCCCTATTGTTCAGAAGATCCTAAATATTGTGGTTCACCCTATGCTTAAATCTATTTTATCTCTTTCATGCTGATATCTAATTATACGTTTTTGAATTTATTTATTTTGTCCATGATTGAACAATTTGAATTCTTTTTCAACAATCAGGACTCCATCCTTTAAACATACGTTGAAAATATTGATTCCTTTAGAAAGGCATGGTTCAAGTTTTCAAGTTAAAATGGACAGGTGTTGAGTCTTAGATATTTGCCTCATTTGTTGATTGAAATTAAAGAACCTCTAGGGTGTAAACCATATGATAATTTGTGGGATGCTGCCAAACTTAGTTTGCAATACAATCTGTTTTGCGACATGCAAGATAACATTTCCTACAATTAATTATTATATGAGATCTTCTATCATAGATATGAGCAACAAATCTTTGAGTAATGCTCTCAAATGTCTGCAAGAAAGATGTCTTAATTTCATAAGACAGTTCTATTTAGATTAGCCTATTATAGAAGAAAAGGAGTAAAGCAAAGAAGGACTAACATTGGACCATAGCTTAAATTGGATGGAAATGCTAACATTTTGAATATTCTATTGATATCATTAACTGCTTTCAAAGTGTGGAAGTCTTACACTCATTAAATAATTGGCAACATCATTACTTAATAACAATATTTTTCACTTCAAACTGTTAGGGATACTGATCTAATCAAACATTAAGTAACACAGAAAAGCATCGAGAGTTAAGAATATAAAATAAAAATGAATGACTATCCTATATATTAAAAAAGAGGGTTGGGCAGAAATAAGAGTGTCCAATTATAAGGTGAGGAAAATGATTATTTACCAGGAGATTAAATTAATGTATTTTATACCTTTCTATTATTAGCCTAAACCTGTATTGAATAGAACAAATAGTTTTGGAATTGAAGAGGGCAATGTTTAAAAGATTTATCATTCGCATGGAATTTAAAAGATGAATTGAATTAATTATTATTTAATACTATAGTATAAATTTGATTTGATTTGAATTGAGATCCATTTAATTTATCATCATCAAATTTTCATACTTCCCCCTAAGATCTAGAATTGTTTTAATAACTTTTAATAGTAACATTTTTTGAGGGTTTGATTCTTTCAAATAAGTTTCTGCTAGATTTACTCCGTTTGTACATTTTCTTTTCTACTCCTTTCACAAATAAATAATAGTATTCGATTTTCTTTAGAATTACCTCAATGTTAAAATCAGGGAAATACATAAGGGTAGGTTTACAACAATCCACTTGATAATTTTCATTAGAATGAACTATGTCTAAAATCTTCTGTTACAATGAATCGTCTTATATATTTTCAGCAAATTCGCCATCTACTTCAATTTTACCAACACTCGTGATCTAATTAGTTTACATTAATTTCCTAGATTCTCCGAAACTTTATCTTTTTAATTTCTGGTCCAAAACTGCTACCAATTATTACTTCTACAATTATTATTAGAGACCTGGACTTAAGTTTGATTATTAATTTTAATAGGATTTACGTTATGGCTTCTATCCCATTTGAATCGTCGTTTTCCTTTTCTTCCTTCTCTGTTCCCCTCCCCCTTACTATCTCCTTTCTTGGCTTTCAATTTATTTTCGTATCAAAGACTCTTGCATTTCGCTTGATTCACTATTTTTGCTAATTTATTTTATGAGCAATTTGTTTTATTCTTATTCTAATTGACTGGTAAAATTCCCTGACTTTTGAGATAATTGAAGACTGGCAAATTCATCAAAATTTGAAGATCTCCGAGGAGTACCTTAAAATTACTTTTAATAGTATTTAGTATTAGTCGAATTTGGAAGAACAAGCAACTATGATTGTTCTAATACTTCAATTCCATTTTCATGTTATTCCTTCTTTAGAGCTTAGAATCCTTTTTATTTTTCCTTTCCGAATTGAATTCTCTGGAAATTTATTATACTTTTTTTCAAATCATGATTTTCTTTGATATCTTTAAAATCCACAGTAGCACCTCCAGCCATTGTTTTTGCACATTTCTTCTAAAATAGCTTTTGCTTTTCACTAATTGTGGGTGATTGAGAATCATTTAAATCTTTGAATGTTTCATCTACATTTTATGAATCAATTTCCAAATTCTAAGTCAATTGAAATCCTAAAGATACTAAATATTCGTCTGTATAATCTCTATTATAACTTAAATGATTTACTATTCGGATAAATTGGCGACAATTATTTTTAGTGCTCCCTCTTATATACTATTCAAACATTCTCTCGTTCTTGATTTCATTGTATTACGATATGGAAATTTGATTCTATTATTTAATCTAACTGAAGTGAAACGACTGGATATTTTATTGATGTTAGGTTACAAGAATACAAATGGACATCTAATTCAATTAATTATTGATATAATTACTAAATGAAGTTGTGAGTCCATTCACAAATTTCACACACATTTCCAGATCCTTTAAATTAAGGATTAAACAACAATCTATCTCTCTTCATACAAAATATTTCATATTCTGAATCATTTTCACTAATTACATTAATGAAATCCTCATAACTATTGAAAACTTCGAATAAATAAGTACTCAATATATGCCATTTATGTGAATTTTAAAGCCCTTACTTTGTATTCATATGGCTGCTGTGTGATGAATTCCCTCTCTCCTAATACTGCTCTAAAATTAGATCCATATGCATTACCCAGAACTGACCTTCTTGAGAAAAGTCTCAGTGGCTTCATAATAGTCGTTTTCATCTAGTTAAATTCATACATTTAAATTACTCTTGTGATCAGCTACAAATTCCAAGGCTCCTGAAAGTACAAACCAAACTTTTCTAGGTTGATCGAATCGAGAATACAGAACCTCCTCAGGCAACACTTTCTTCTCCTTGACGAATTAACATAAATTATTGATGGTTAATTCTTTAAAGTTTTCTCTGAGGAATCTTGACTTCTTAAGCGTATTGCAATATAAATCAGTCAGCACTTCCTCTCTTAAATGCTTGGTTAATTGACTGATGAATATTTCTGCGTGGCTGTCCTCTTCTTGTTCCAGTTGGAAAAAGTATTCAAAATACTTCTTGACCTAGGACATTAAGGGAACTCTTACTTTTAATGATAGATTTAGATTGAGACCTCTTTTTCTAATATGCGAATGAATTTGGCGTAGTTTAAATTTATAGATAGTCTTCTTGTCAGACATCTGTTTAAATATATTGCCAATATTTGAAATCGAATAACCAAACACTCCACAAAGCAACAACGTTACAATAATTACGAATATCCTTTCAAACGTTGTGACAGGTACAATATCTCCATAGCCAACTGTAACTGTTGTGATTACACTCCAATAAAGAGATATGACATATCTGTCAAACCAATGATAATCAAAGGCCTATCGGTCATAATGAGTAAGCCAATTGTCTGTAATACCAAAGGATTCATATTCTGTTAAGGCAACAAAATGCCATGCACATCCACAGAAGTGACCTGTCAAAACAAGAAAAAAGATAAGTTTTAAAAGATCAACAACAATTTGTATATTTTCCTCATCATATTTATTTATTGTTACCTCCAAATTCAGCATTTCTTCAATGCTTTCCATCAATGGTGCCAACCTCGTCAATCTAAGTAACAAGGTATATCTAACGAATGGTATATCCAAATTAGACATTAAAAATGGTATTACTACAATTAAATCCCAAAAGAAATTGTCTTTTAGATAATGTTTCACTATTGACTTTCTATCCTCATGCATCAATCCCTTATCATAATAGGCTGTGTTAAAATTAATAATGATTTCAGCCACAAAAATCCATGATGGCAGCAAATCAAATAAGTATTCAAACACACCTGAAGTCGAAATATTGAAACTGATGTTTATGGGGATGTAAAATATGTTCATCACTATGAAGAGCAATAACAAAATATCCCAAATTATTTTAAATTTGCTATCTGGTCGTATAACAATGATATTCCTGCTCAAGAAATCTTAACAATTTTCCAAACAATGTAGTAGTCTCGTCGCTCTTTTCTGAAAATTATATTTCAAAATTAAAAACTAATTATTAAGATTTTTAATACTAAACTAGGCTATTACTTAATTTAACGAGAAATTAAGATAAATTCAAAATTACTAGACACATCTCCTATAACAGAAAATATTTTCCTTGTTAACAGTCTAAACTTTATGGTTTCAGTTTTTGTCTTTAGCTATTAGATAAATCTGGATACTAATCGTATTATTATAAATCCCTTCACTGCCCATACATCATTAAATCTGAAAATCACATTAATTTTTACCCAATTTTCCCTTTATTTATTCCGCTATTCCTTTTGGATGAAAGCTCGTTAGTTTGATTACTCCTTTGCTGAATTAATTCCTTGTTCTTTCTCATTTTATCTTCCTCCAATTCAAATTATTGCACAAAACTCTAGTATTTATCAATTTTGGAACTTGATTTTACTCCTTAAACTTATAAATTGTATGTCGAATCAATTATTAATCCAGTATTCACTTTTTTCAAAGGGCTTAAAGTTCCCTTTTGATTTTTCTAAATACTAACACTTCTCTAGTGGCGAATTAACGAATTCGTTCTTGACTTTACAGATTCTTAATCATATCTGTTATCACTTAAATGATCTGATTAATAATTTACCTGACGCTACTCAAATATGGATCATCGTCTGAACCTTCTTCTTTTTGCCCATCTTTCAATGCCCTAAAATTATTTCTTTCGAAAATATTTCTCTTATCTTTCAATGCCTCATCCATCGGCTGCTCATGCCCATTATCATTAGAGTAAATTGGTAGTAGTTCCTCAGATCGAGGAGACGAGATATTCTAACTATAGAGAGGATTATCTATGCCAAAGAACGGACTCTCCTTTTTTTTCATTATTTAATTTTATATACATAATTTCTATATAGGCAAATCTTTAGATATGAATTATCACTAAATGAAAATGCTTATTCAAAAGAAATGAAAATTAAATATTATCAAATTTCACTTCTGCCTAATCGAAACTTATTATTATAATATATTTATGCCTCCAATAAATCAAAGATAAATAAATTACACCATTCTCGATCTGTTAATCCATATCAAGTCGACTGAATAATTACATTTAAATCACCTTTAAATTAATATTAATAAATAATATTTACAAAGCTATTGGTAATTAAATATTGTATTTTATTTATTGAATCAATATACGAAAAGCATTTATGATACCAAATTTATTGCCAGGTTTTTAGGCGCATTTCAACAAATCTTATATTTTTTTAGATTTAATTCTTAACACAAATTTCAAATTTAGGACTACGGTTCTATATAGAAATATAATGTTATTGTTATTAAAAAGGGAGATTGTTAAAATTAATCAGTTCGATTAATTTTAGAACTATCCAGACTTTACTAAGTACTGTAATTTAATTAAAGTAAACAACTTAAATAATTTTCAAAATATTTAAATAAATATCTTTAATTATAGCAACATCCACATGGTATTTAGGTCTTTGCATCCTGTGTATAGTGTAATACTTAAATTATGTAACACATTACCCTCACGAATCACATAATATAAAGTTAACTAATTACTTAAGATGAATGAAATGAAATCAAATATTGAAATAAATTATAATTATTCATTCTTTATAAAATACATAACAGAATTGCAAACTTCATTAATAGATGCAATACTACTATTGGTTTTCTGTTAAGCACATTGGTGAATTTCAATGCAGCAACTAGTAAATAGCGTAATTACCCTGCCCATATTAATACTTATTTAAAAATTATTATTCTTTTTGCATTAAGACAATATAGTTCTAATTAGTCTTTACAGGATTATTGATCTTGATATTTAATTTAAATAGAGAATTCATAAATTACCTGTTCATTTTCACATTAGAAAATAGTTAACATTGTTAATCAAATATTATTTTACATGATCAGTAGGGACATTCTTAGATTTTACCCCAAAATACATGATACTTTACAAATTACATTAATTTTAATAATTTGTAATGTCTACTCCATCGTATTTAGTCTTTATCGGACTTATCCATTTTGAGAAGAAGGATTAAGAGAGAAAAATATTAAAGAAGGTAAGCTTAGCTTAAGTAGATGATAATGACATAATGGAGTATTTGAGAAATGAATAGGAATACGAGAGAAAGAGGAACAAAGCTCAATCTCCCTTTTTGCATAGATTAGAGTAAAGTCCTGAGTATATATTGGTATTGTAGCCATCAGCAATGAATCAAGCGAGTTAAACATTAAGAGGACTAGAGGATCACATATCGTTGCACTTGCTTACTGAATTGCCTGAAGANCACTAAATGAAAATGCTTATTCAAAAGAAATGAAAATTAAATATTATCAAATTTCACTTCTGCCTAATCGAAACTTATTATTATAATATATTTATGCCTCCAATAAATCAAAGATAAATAAATTACACCATTCTCGATCTGTTAATCCATATCAAGTCGACTGAATAATTACATTTAAATCACCTTTAAATTAATATTAATAAATAATATTTACAAAGCTATTGGTAATTAAATATTGTATTTTATTTATTGAATCAATATACGAAAAGCATTTATGATACCAAATTTATTGCCAGGTTTTTAGGCGCATTTCAACAAATCTTATATTTTTTTAGATTTAATTCTTAACACAAATTTCAAATTTAGGACTACGGTTCTATATAGAAATATAATGTTATTGTTATTAAAAAGGGAGATTGTTAAAATTAATCAGTTCGATTAATTTTAGAACTATCCAGACTTTACTAAGTACTGTAATTTAATTAAAGTAAACAACTTAAATAATTTTCAAAATATTTAAATAAATATCTTTAATTATAGCAACATCCACATGGTATTTAGGTCTTTGCATCCTGTGTATAGTGTAATACTTAAATTATGTAACACATTACCCTCACGAATCACATAATATAAAGTTAACTAATTACTTAAGATGAATGAAATGAAATCAAATATTGAAATAAATTATAATTATTCATTCTTTATAAAATACATAACAGAATTGCAAACTTCATTAATAGATGCAATACTACTATTGGTTTTCTGTTAAGCACATTGGTGAATTTCAATGCAGCAACTAGTAAATAGCGTAATTACCCTGCCCATATTAATACTTATTTAAAAATTATTATTCTTTTTGCATTAAGACAATATAGTTCTAATTAGTCTTTACAGGATTATTGATCTTGATATTTAATTTAAATAGAGAATTCATAAATTACCTGTTCATTTTCACATTAGAAAATAGTTAACATTGTTAATCAAATATTATTTTACATGATCAGTAGGGACATTCTTAGATTTTACCCCAAAATACATGATACTTTACAAATTACATTAATTTTAATAATTTGTAATGTCTACTCCATCGTATTTAGTCTTTATCGGACTTATCCATTTTGAGAAGAAGGATTAAGAGAGAAAAATATTAAAGAAGGTAAGCTTAGCTTAAGTAGATGATAATGACATAATGGAGTATTTGAGAAATGAATAGGAATACGAGAGAAAGAGGAACAAAGCTCAATCTCCCTTTTTGCATAGATTAGAGTAAAGTCCTGAGTATATATTGGTATTGTAGCCATCAGCAATGAATCAAGCGAGTTAAACATTAAGAGGACTAGAGGATCACATATCGTTGCACTTGCTTACTGAATTGCCTGAAGAGGAATGGAAATAGAGAGCAATAAAAATACTGTTGACTTGGAATCTGTCAGAAAGGAAGGAATTAGAGGAATTTGTCAAAGGCAGTGAGCAAGTTGAGAAACACTTTATGGAATTTGGAGTTTTCTTTTTAGTATCTGCGGTTATTGGATATGTGATGATATTGGTGATGAAACATATGATTTGAGGAAGAATAGACATTTATAATTTTAGAACAATATTGAATTCAACAGCATCCTCCTTCTTTTTTCTTTTTTTTATTTTAGTCTTCTACAGTAACTTTGACACTAGGATTTTAGGGCCTTTCTGCTTTCTTACCTTCAACTAATTTGTTTTGTTCTTCATATAAAATCTGCTCAGCAATCGAGACAAACAATTCCTGGATTCCCTTGTTCTCCTTGCAACTGGTGAGCTTGAGAGAAGCCCCAATTTGCTAGAATAAGCATTTCTAATTACTTAGGCATAATTGTTTGCTTCATCATATGACACTTTCTCGTCTTCGATCAAATCATTTTTATTTCCCACTAGAACTTAGACTAAAAGTGTAATAGGAGATCATACTTATCTTTTTAGGGCCATGAGCTTTTAATTCGTTAACCCATGATTTCAGCACATCAAAGGAATCCTTATGTGTAATATCGTAAACTATCAATGCAACTTGAGCCTCTAAAAATAAATGAGCACAAAACCTCTATAGTACAAGGGAGTGAGTGACTTGTACTTTTCTTGTCCAGCAGTGTCCCAAATCTGAAATTTAAAATTGATTCCATTGACTTCTATTGTTCTAGCCATAAAAGCTGCTCCCAAAGTGGATTCGTGAGTGACTTTAAATATATCTGAACAGAATCTAAGCACAATCGAACTCTTGCCTACTCCTGAATCTCCTAACAATACGACCTTAACTTCACGATTCATTATTTAATTAATTGAACAATGTTATAGAATATAAAAATAAAAGTCCTCATAAAAAAATGTGGAATAGCCGTAAATTACATCAAAACCAAGAATTGTTGAGTTCATGAATGATCATTCCATTATTACTAACTATTTTAATCACAAAAAAGATTTTAAACTTAAATGATTTATAAGTAATTATAAATTTGAATATTCCTAGAAATTAATATTGGCATGCCATTTAGAACATTTCATATTGATGATTACTAAAGATACAGTGTAAAAATTAAATTCTAATGATTTGATTATAAAATATCTAATAAATTAACTTATGATATTATATAGAGAATATAATTGATTTGAAGAATCAATTCATGGATGATAATTTGAATCTGATTCTATGAATTAAGATGATCTCTTTAATTATGAAATGATAATTAAGTATTAGATTTTTCTTTTATCACTTAAATTTTTCACAATTTCATGATGATAGAAAAATAATTAATCTATTGAATTCTTACAAATATTATTTAAATTAATTAATATATATTTATATATTCAAATAGTCTTAAATAATTAAATAAGTTCTTGTTGATTATTTAGATAATAATTCGCATATGATGGCATAAGTCCCTGGGAAACTGAAAATAGACTAGCATTCTATTAGATACAACAAAAAATATACTTCACTAAAATACTTTCTACTCTAAGTAATAACTTTAAAGTGAGAGAAGATATCCTCGTTTTGTATTCCCCTTGCTATAATAAGTGCGAAATCCAATTTGCCTCTTTATAAATTCTCCTTCTGCATAATGATTTCCAAAATCATTCCTTTATTTAGATTTTTAGGACTTACTTCTACTGAATGAGATCCTACAATTAATTAGAATGTTGGGTATCTATCCACTATGATTTAGACATTTTCAACTAAATCCTAGATCAGCTACTAAACGTATTCATCTGAATTCATAAGCTTCAAGCATATGGAACTTTCTTTGGACTCAATCAAAGCTCCTTCTGTTTTCATGGCATATTAATTGAATATCTTTCTTACTTGAATTAGACATTAGTAATCTAAATTAAATAGGGCATTCCACTGCAATTAGTCTGATCTATACAAAAACCCATTTTCTGCAAATAGACTTAAATTGTAGCCACTAAAAATAGAGGACAATTCATTAAATAATCCACCTGAAACAATATACACTTTATTCATCTTTGACAATTCCTTAATTCTGTTTAATAGCTCTTATTCAACTTATCTAATCATAACTGCCTCCTCATTCCCTTTCAAATGAGGACTCTGCTGAAGGAAATGCTTGGGCTTGTAATCAATAAAATATTAATCTGTAACAATTGTTTCAAACTCTATTATAATGATTGGCTTAGTCGATTACTAATAAGCTTTTGCCACAGAGGAGATATCCAGATGCTGAAATTTCAAATTATGTGCCACTTTAATCATCAATCCATCTTGAATACGTAGACTAATCTAAGCAAATTTGAGCATTGAAACAGCCTTCTTGGCATCAATAAAAATATTTTCAATCCATTAAGATGTTTAGTTTTGTCGAATTATCAATTAATCTTTATCGACTTTAAGTTTGTGCAATTAAGTAAATTAATATTATTTGTTTATTACTTTTATTAATAAATCTGTGAACTTCTCTTTAAAATCAATATGTGAAAATACATTGAATGTTACTATCGATTGAAAGCCACGATGATAACAACTTGAATCACTAATCAAAGCAATGGGCATTTTGTTTAAATGAATATACTCCGATAAATAAAAGTCATGTCTACCACTATATTTACATTGCAGATAAATCTTAGCCTTTGCAAATACTTTGAAACGATGTTTAGAATCCATTTCCTCTTCGATCAATTTGACAAAGTAGTTGTCTCTATTGGGGTATAGATATGAATTGATTTGTTCAATCTGATTTAACAATGAGACCCTTTGCTCATTAATATCGTGATCTTCAAAGGCCTTCAAGAGAATCTGTATGTATTTGATATGAGGATTCTTCTAGATGATATCAGTTTCCTTAATGAATTTGAAAAGATGCCTAAATTTCAATTCAACTCCTGATTGATGTCCATATGTATCGACTCCCACTATTTTTATTTCGTTATTATTTTCTACCTTATCATAATGAAGTTCAGCAATTTCATATCGTTTTTCTCCACAAGCTGTGAGTTCTATGCCTGGATTTTGTAGTTTCACCAAGATTTCTCTTCCATAGTAGTGGAATGCCAAATTACCTTTAAATGAGTGATACTCAACCTTATAGATATCCTTCATAACAGATAAGAATTCATTAGCAATTTTATAATTACTAAAACAAATGACATTGGCATGTAGAAATGAGTTGATGATTTCATGGAAGAATGGAATCAATTTCAAATTGTCTAGATGAGGGAACAATCTATTGTAAAAGATCACCAAAGGCAATCTAGTAAATTTGTGATTCACAAAGATTTGACTCAAATATAATAATCTATAATCTGCTATCAATGCAATTGAATGTTGATTGATGTGAGGTTTGATTTCCTGAAAGAATTCATCATTGAGCTTTTTAAAGCATTCTTGCATGTAATCTGAATACTCAAGGGCTGCTAGTTTTGTAATACTGACATCATTGTTCATAATGGGTTGATATAATTTGCTACAGAATTCTTTGTTGAAATAATCCAAGCATTCCTGATTGACAAACACAGGAACAAATCCAAATTGTTTTAAAAAATTCTTTAATTCCACACTTTAGTCAGTAATCTTCTCTCCTCCTTCATTCAATACTATGGGCAATCCAAACCAAATTCTTTTAAATTGTTGAACTCCGAATAACAAATGCAAACTAAATGAGTGCTGGAAATTACTCCTTTAGTAAGATCCATCAGTTTATTTAATTACAACTATAGGTAGATAATATGTTGATATCAATAATGAATCCTCGTCACTAAGTCCAATCAAGGGGTCATCATTTATTTCATATAAAATGTCATTTTAACTAAAATTCTTCAGTTGTCTGAATTTGGGATTCTCCGTATACAATTAATAAAGTGATGAAAATTCGCTATCCTTATTTAGCTCCACAGTTGGTTTCTTTTTGTCCTCCTCCGATTCCGAGCTGTCTGAATCGTTTCTGTTTGCTATCTCCTTGGCAAAACTATCAAACCCATCCACAGAGTCCTCTGAATCGTCATTGGCCTAATTGAATGGATCGAATTGATCACTCAATCTTGGCTTAGTATATTAACTCAATATTTCCTGATCCAAACACACACTCGACTTAAACCTCTTTTCAATGTATTCCTTCCCTTCGTAATTATTCCATTCGGCTGTCAATATTACTTTCCAGTATCTGCACCTGTACTTTCGATTCTAAGGTAATTCTTCCCAAATTGCTGTTCCATTATCTAAAATCACAAATTTAAACTCCAACTTAGTCCCTGAATCAATCACAACACCTTACCTTGCTTAAATGCTATAGGTTTTTCAGCCACCCATTTCGGAAATATTTAAGGATCTGTTTTTAGAATGCACGTGCATTTCTCATTCCAACTACCCAATTCAGCTTGGTTGCCAATTACTCCAACAACCTAAGAAAGAGTTGTTCTTACAGACACATGAAATAATACTGAACATTCTGTATTCATTTTATTATTTATTAATGATATCATATTTCTGTTACAAAGTCAATCTCATACATATTTATATTCAATTAGCTAATTTTATATATGTTTATTTCAATTAATCAGCTAACAAAATCTTTGAAACCCTTTTGTATAACAAAGATGATTGAATCTCAAAATTATTGAATTATCCAATTGGAATCATTACTTTTTCAGATTTTCACATTTTTTAAAATAATTAAAATTTCTAATAAGATTTTGGGAGTGAGATAAAATTAGACAAGAATTTATTGTTCACTTTATTTAATTATAGAACTTTCTTTTTACTAGCTTTACTTCATTTTTTAATGTTTAAAATGTTAATAAATATTTATGTTAATTTTTTCATCAACATCCATTAATAATTGCTTAAAATAAAAGAAGTAAAAAGAATTAATGATTTTAATAGTAGAAAGAATTCTATTATTTTATTTTCTCCATTATTATCCTTTCTAAATTAAATTTTGCTTATTAAACTATTTTGTCTTGCAATTCAACTTATCGTAATTTATTTAATGTTCATAAAACTTACATCCATTTTACCCAATATAATTAAATAC
This sequence comes from Paramecium octaurelia, assembly GCA_905182995.1. Taxonomy (NCBI): domain Eukaryota; phylum Ciliophora; class Oligohymenophorea; order Peniculida; family Parameciidae; genus Paramecium; species Paramecium octaurelia. Next base: position 235,984 of record CAJJDP010000088.1, read on the forward strand.
ACACCTATTTTTTATAATATGGGCCAAGTGCTTTGGGTCCATTTTCTCTATAAAATTATCAATAAACATGAACATGCTATTATCAATAAAAAATACACAAATAAAGAATCACAAAATGGGCTACTTTTCACCCACTGCAGAGAGGATTATTTTGACATCTTCTTCTTGAATGGAGAATGGCGAAGCACCTTGATAGATTGGCAATTCAATATTTGATTAATTTTAACTTTCATTTGTGTGATGATGCTTTTTGTTATCAAAATTATAATTGAAAGTCGCCTCTTCACATGATGGCTCCAACATTTCTGGTTCCATAAGGTCATTAACATTGTTCTTATCACTAATAATAAAAAAGGGGAATAGTTACTTCTATTCTAGTTCAGTATGTCTAGATATAGCATCGTCTGAAAATTGATTCTATTTGTTTGATAGCTTTCTTATGAGGATCCTGCTATATGATTGCCAAGATTTGAAGAGAATCAACACAGTAAGATAATCATGGAGAATATTGAAATTAGCCTTTAATTAAAGTGCCGAACTGATGTTCGATCTTTCAATATGTCTATTTTTCCTGTAATACATTAGACGTAATTGCATTTCTTTGTTGAACTACTTAATTTATTTGATAGAATCGTGACTGCCTTCCTTGAATACATCATCATGGAATTTCACTCTGAACAATTCATAAATCAATTGATTGTATTGAATGTAACCGTGAAGATCGCTATAAATAAATCTAAAGGAATTACCATTTTAATTTAAATGATGATGCAATCTTAGCAACATCCCAAAGATTCTCTTCCTCTCCTCCCCCTAGTGGTTTGCCAATATCTAACAGGAATTTGCATAAGAATTTATAATGCATGGTTTACCCTTGCGTTTCAGAGGAGTACTTGCACCAAATAGTTTTAATTTTATCAATATTTTCTACATAAGATTGAATGGGTGAGTCTTATAATTGGAAAAAGGATTCAAACTGTTCTACCAAACTTAACAAAAAGAGTGTTAAAAGAACATAAGTGGAAAAGAACATGAATAAGAAGAAGTAGATTTGACTAGCAAATGATCCACAATATTTAGGATCTTCCCAACATAATGGATTGTAATGCATTGTGTCTGTCATAACTGTTCTCCAATCATCACCTGATGCACATTTGAAGAGTGTCATCATGGCACTGGCAGCTGTCATAAAGTTAAGTTAGTCATCCAACACTTATCCTTTATCTATTGTACCAAATAACTGACAACCAAATAAAGCAAATACTAGCATTGTGATTATCAAAATAGAAAAGATCTTGCCCAGATATGGCAATGCAAATAGAATCACATTAATCAATCTTTGTAAATTGATAAATCCTTAGAATATCAGTATGATTCTTAGACTTCTTAAGGAGAAGAACAACCTAAGTAATTAGTATCCACTATCATTAGGAGTTGACTTATAATATATCATAATCCAATCCACTGAGTAGTCTGCAACGAAATCTATGATTGCAATCACTATTAAGAAGAAATAAAATCTTCTCCAATAATTATCAAAAAATCTATTCACTCCCAAGGCCAAAAACAATAGGATAATCCAAACTAGATATATTCCACTTAATGCATTATGGACATCATTAATAGCTCTGAAGTACTCATCACTCATTTCTGATGTGAACATCAATAGGATGATGAAATCAACCCACAGAAGTAGAAATAAACATTTCTAAAGTGTTGCACTACTTGTAATATCAGAAGATATCTTTCTTATTCCACTGGTGGGCGGAGTTGAGAATTACGGAAAATCCTTTATTAGCATGGATGATATTTCTTTAAATTCCTTTTGTGATTGTGTGACTTCAGTGTTTTCAATTTCCTTCTGATTTTTCTTGAGATTTGTATAAAGCACTCCTGTGAAAAGACTCAAGAAGAACATTGAGCCAATGAATACAAAAAGCAGGAAGAAGATGTAAGTAACCACATATGAATTGAATCCCTAAGGACCTATCGAAGCCACTTAACTATTCTCAGCAACTTAATAAATTTCTCCCCATCCATCCAAAGAGGCAGTGACAAATAATGTGGGAATGGCAATCGTAATGTTATCGAAATTATGTTTATAATTGACCCATATTTTACCTTCTCCTAGACAAGTTTCTTTATTCACTTCAAAAGCCATTTTATCTTCGCAATATCCAAATTATTATTCGAACAGTATAATGCCATACACTCCAAACATTATCCACACTGACAATAGAGTGATTAAGACATTGAAAATATCAAACAAGGATCTTCCAATGGCCTCTCTTAAATTTGTCAACCAACTCAATCTATACATCAATTTCATTGGTCTGAAGTAGCCTAAATAAAGTAGGATTTTGAGGATAGGCTTGAAATCTTCAGGGTTACTACCAAATGCTATGATATTAGAGACCTGATAGATGAAGTCAAAAACTTAGAATGTGGATACTAAGTAGGACCCTTTATCCATGAACAATCCCTTTGCAATTACATTGAATATTGTATCTGCCAATTGAATTATATTGCATGAGAATTACAGAGTGTCTGGATATGATTCACTATCTGTTTCGTAATCATTATAGGTTTTTAGGATGAAAGCTATGATAGACAGATACGTAACAATGTCCATTAAATAGACGTAAATCATGGATGTAGTTATGTGAGTTAATACAGTACGAAATAGATTGTCTTTCTCAAATAAAAACAGAGATGATTCGCATTCTATGCCCTCATATAATTTTGGTGTTCTTGATAACAGTCTTCTATTAATTTATTCTAAAAATATCTTGATTTTAATATTTACTTATTGACTTAATCAAGTTGTAGATTAAATTGGGCTTAGATTTATTGAATTCCTCATTGGTCAAATTCTTATTCGTATATATTGATTCCTAAAAGGTCTCAACTAATTGCATTTGTATTTCATCCGAGTTCTGTGTAATATGCTACAATTATTCATTAATGTTCTTCTGCATTTCATTTTGAATTTCCTCCACTGGCTAATCTAAATACTTTCCAAATCCATCCAATAACACAGCCATAACCAAACCATAAGTTAGATAATTTAAAATTAGAACCATGGAAAATGAGTAGATGATGGAGAATGTAAAATCAATGTCACTTCCAATCACGTACACACCATACCAATCATCATTTGTCATAATATTGAAGATTGTCATAAATGACTTAAAGATATTCTCATAAGAATGCAATTATCCAAGGGTATCATTTTAATCGAATTTCCCGACATACATTTCCATTCCAGTTAGAGCATACATGAATATCACTAAAAACATAAGGAAAGCCAAATAGATGTATTAATCGAAAGTCATAGAAGCAATATGACCAATTGTGATTGCCATCTTATTATATTTAAGACATCTATAGAACAGCAAACATTTTGTGCCTCTAATTAATCTCAAATTCTATTCACTCAAATAGGTTGTCATATAATCACTGATAGTCAATTCAAAAAAGTTGATGATCACAATTGCAGATTATAATATTAGATCAGGAGACCTTAAAAGATCTTTGAATCTAAAACCCAAAAATCTCATTACTAATTCAAAGCATAAAAATATTGTTGAGATATCCTCCACTTTTGATATTATATTGATATCAACAATTCCTTAAAGCGATAGAAATGTAAAATTGTTAAGGATTACTAAATCAAAGAAGAATTGACTAAATCTGCTAGTAGCTATTATATATGCATATTTTTATGACATTATGTACAATCCTGTAACTCCATTAATCCAAATAATTATATCAACTTTGTTAAGCAATTATAAAACTATATGAAAATACAGCAATCTCTTTTTATTGGTTTCAAGCACATCTTTACCAGACCAATTATGTTTGGTAATGGTTTTGTGATTTTAGTACTCCTTCATTCTCATGCCCTAATATTTGAATTTGTTTGACACCTGATTGTGAATTACTAAGGGGATTTTTTAATTCATTTTTTCATTAACTCTTTTATAATTTAGGTAATATCCTTAAACATATATACAATGCTATCCATTCTTTATAATAGAAAATTCTTTATATTAGGTTTCAACAATCTAAGAGGCTTTCATTTTATTAAATAATTTATGCCCAACCTTCTCAAAATTAATAATAGAATCTGTGCTCTACTCAGCCTTCTTTTGATAAATGCTCAGAAAGGGAGATGAGGCCTTGCTCTTTGTAGGAAAACTAGATTTTGCAAATTGAGTTTTGCCATACAGTTTTTCCTTCTCAATTTTCATCTGATGATAAACCATCTTGAATTTTGTGGATCTTATCTTTTCTAGATTAAAGTTCTTTTCCTTCTGAATTAAATCCTACTAATCACTAAATATAATCAAAATGATAATTACATAAATCTGAGTAAGATTTCATTCTACGAACTATAATTTTGCTTGACATCCTTATTCACTTGGGGTTATAATCTTGAAAATTTGATAGTTTTTAATTTTTCAATAACCTTCATTTTGAATTCATTATCAGTATAATTTAGTGCTTTGATTTTCTTAATTAAGGCATCTAGAAGATCAAATTTTGGTAGTAGGAACCTCTTCCAAGTGAAACTGGTTATATATTCAATGAATGGTAGCTTAACGATTCCACTTTCCATTTGTTTTTATTTGGCAGATAAGGTTCTTTCAGTTTGATATGACTTCTTAAAGCTAGAAGGATCTTCAATAGAATATTTGACAAATGATGCTTCATTTAAATTGGTTCTGTATTTCTTGATCACCTTATAGATACCAATTTCTCGCAAATGTGCAACATCCAGTATTTCTATTAGATTTTTTTCTGGATATTCCTCCTCTTCCTTCAATCTCTTCTAGATTTCCCTCTCCTCTTCTCTTTTCTTATTTTCTTGCGTTGCCTCTGAATAGTGAACCTTCAACACTGCAATTACGATGTTGAATCCGAAGAACCCTCCAATAAAGATGATCAGCAAATAATAGAGCCAAACCCAGGGATGAAATATCCTCATTGTAAAAAACATCACCCAACTCCAATCATCCATTGTAATTGTTCTTAGAATTTATCCTAAAGAACCAATCAAATTATTGAATGAAGTTGGCATCTTGGGAGTGTAATCACTATACATACAATGCATATCGGAGGGACATTGACCTTAATTGCATTATATCCAACCCTCAGTTTCATCGCCATTCTCATATTGACATCTATAATTGAACAACCCTTGGAATAGAAATATACCCATCGATGCGAATATCAACGAAAACAGTATCACTATCATCAATGCTTCCACCAAGAACCTAAATGATTATCTCAGTGCAGTCATCATTACATTCAATCCCTGGAATATATTTGTCAGATACATCAATAGTGTTACCAATCTTAGAGGTGATATATCAATGATGATGATTTCAGGGTAGTAAAGATTCATTGCAGTGAAGAATATTAGTACAAAATCATAGATGTTTTCCATATTTCTAAAAAAAGCATAATCATTAAAAAACACTCCACTTGCTATAATTCTCAATCCTATTTCAGAAATAAATAGTATCATAACTACTTCCTCTATGTTATCAGTATCTGTTCTTCCGTTTGTTTTTACAACTATATACAATACAACATTAAATAAGATCAGAAAAGTCATCAAAATTTTGAATAAAAAATTGTTAACTATTTTTCTTGCCATTATTGGAATACTGTATATGAGATATATAAAGCTCTTTCGTAGATTTAACAATGGTAAATTGTCATTATATTTCTTTTTAAATTTAAAAAAATTACTTGCAACTCATAATTTAATCTTTGAAATTCCGATAGTTTCACTAATCTTACATAGTATGGGTCCTTCATGGTATTCCTTTTTATTAGTTTTGCATGCCTACGTGTGATTTTCTCGTATTCGATATCATTTAAATTTTCAGGTTCTACCTCTTATTAGGGATTTAGTGCATTTAGGAGATCCATAGCAATTCTTAGTTTTTCAGGATCTGGCTCTGGTTTTTATTACATATTGAGTTGATGGGAGGCTGAAGATATAAATTTGGAATAGACATGGATGGATTTATGTAGTGTGTGATTATTAACTCTGTCTTCAACCATGTCTTCTCTTTCAATGCTTTGGAGTGAATACTCAGACATTTTTGAATTATCGAAATTTCTCTCATAATTACTGTCTTATGGGAATGTTTCCCTACACAATCAATCACTTAATTTACTCGTGAAATTGAATTCGATTAAATTGATCAAAAGAACCCTATCGTTATTTGTAACCTCGGTCAAAACTTGAGTTCTTGAATTTTTCTGGTGTTTAATGCTCATTTGAATGATGACTACTATATATAAATAAAATAACTGATCGTTATCCACATGACTCTGCACTACCTATTTCTGTTTGTTGTCATCTTCAATGTATTTGAATGACTCTACTTTTCTCATAAGAAAAATATATTAAAATATTAAAATAATATAATAATGCCATTAAAATGCATAATCACTTACAAAATGTGGATTTAATCAAATCGTGCAATTACTTAAAGTCATCTTTAACTTCATTTGTTTCGACACATTCAATCTTATGTTGTTCACACTCTTGTTCAATCTTCTTAGAGTCAATCAAATTAAAGACTTATTTCTGAAAACGCTTGCTTATTGAATGTTTCTAAACTCATATTTTGGATACATCATACAGCCTCTAAGAACTCATCAACATTCTAACTCATCTCTTCAGCCAATACCCTCTTTCTATTCGTTGACTATTGCATCTATTTTAAAATCTCATTTCTAGTTTAAGTAATCTGGAGTGAAATGTCATGCAATTTCTGTCCCTTCAACCCATCCAGGCAATCATTTACATTCAAGTATGTTCCTAATATTCTGACAATTGAGTACTTTGAGTATTGATTGGTAAAAACATAAATATATTATATCAAACTAAATATTATTAAATTATACCCTGTAAAGATTTAATATAAGAAAGAACAAGAAAGACTATTATACTAAAAGTTGAACTCTATTTGAATACAATACGAGGACCTACTCATTATTCATTAGTTTTATTACAATGCCTAAAAAGATGATTAGAGGATTATAATTTAAAATTTAAGAAAACACGAAATACCATGGAGATACATAAAATTTAATTGAAATTGAATGATTATGATAAGATGGTATTGACTGAATTATATAATTCTTATTTATGTCAAAACTATTTTAATAGTAATGGATAGCTAGTATATGTATTGAAATCTTGAGAGATTTAAATGGAAAAAATGTTTTTAATTTGTGATGATTGATGTTTTGAAGTGTTCAGAAAGCGATACTATATTTGATGGATGTAGTTAAAATTAAATTTACAATCAGGAAAGATTTATTCTAATTTTAGAATGATTAAAGCAAATATGACAAATGTTTAATGGTTCTGGGAGTTTAGCTAAATTGTTATGTATCTAAATTTAGAAAATGCTTATATTAAAGTTTTATTTAAAATCATGTTATATATGATTTATTATATTTAATTTTATAATGGACAAACAAAAATTGAGAGTTACTTGGCAATCAAGTGATTGGAGTTTCAGTAGACAGAAGAAGTTACAAGAATTACAACACACCTAATCTACTTTGAGATTCCAACTATAAAGAGCCTAAACAGAGTCTAAAGAAACTCTAAAGAGAATCACAAATCCTCCCAATTTCCATGAGTATGTACAATTAATCGAAAAAAAATATCGGATACAGAATTTGAGTAGACCCTAAAGAAAGGTTGGAAATGGAAGAAGCCTCGTTCAAATTTGTTCCACAAAATCTCTAGTTCTATACGAATCGTTACCTAATCTCAATAAATGAATTGACAAATACAATCGATAATAATATAATATAAAAAATACAATTTAAATGTAGTCAATTGAAGATCAAATAAAATCTTGTATGTCTATGGGGAATCTAACCTAGGATATTACACTAGAATTACGCACAGAAGAGTAATCAGAATCAGCAGAGTAATAAATCTAAATGCAATAAGAATGGAATTAGGATCAAGCCGAATTTAAACAAAATCAACAATAACCTTCAAAGCAAGATATCAATCAGGCCTAGTAATAAGTCTGGAATTGCCCCATTTTTAATTCGGCAGCCATAACTAAGGAATTGTATCAAAACCTAAGTGAAACCTATGATCTTTTAAATAAACTTCACTTGAAGGCTATTGATTTGACCAAAAGATTTAATGCCGTAGCAAATTTCCTTCCCAGATTTTTCTAAGCCATAAAGATCACATTTATTGGTATATTATAGCTTGAACAAATTGGTCTTATCACAAATGACAAGGACATCATGAGTAAATCAGTCAATGAAGAATATAACATAAATGTGAATAAAAAGAAATTCAACGAAAAGTCAGTGTGCATATTATTGGAATTCGCAATCACTCATATTCTATCGCAAATTTCAGTATTGTTTGAAACTATTGAAGTGAGAAGAGAGAAACAAGAGTTAAGACAATTAGTTATTTACTTATCTAAATTGCAAACCTGTCTGGAACAATTGCCAGGAGCTGCAAGTTTGGATATCAATGATATATTTTGCTTCGATAGAGGACACTATAGATGGTAAAGTCTAAATAGTATAACTCAAGAAGTCCTGTTGGGTTCAAGAGAATAAATATCAAAATCCTATGGGAAAGTGGCTGAAGGTATATTGTTGGCCAATGCCATGATTTCAAAGGGATCTGAGTTTAATAATGAGGCTGCTAAGAATGTAATGTAAGGATTTGGAGCATTGTATTATTTGGTAGCCAAAAAGGATGCGAAATTGAAGGCTGATCATTTCATGGCTGAACCAAATAAGCATCTAGCATTTAAAGCTTGGAATTTGGGAGAAAGTGGTTTTCTTAGTAAATTACTACCTCTTCTCTTTCCCATGATTACTTACAACAAAAAGATTTATATTCCCTAACTCTTTAAAAGGTTAGTGGAAGACAACATACTTCGATAATACAAGGAAAACAAGATTAATTAGATTTAGAATGATTGTGGAGAATGTGTAAGTACAAACCTACCAAAGAGTCCAGAATTATTTACCAAAGATAAGGAAAGAATACCTGTTAGAATCTTATGTCATTATAATCTACAAGAGATTCAAACTGACAGTTTTGTCTAGCAGTCTCTAAAGTTGATACAAGGGTAAAAAGTATTTGACAGGATAATTATTCATATTCATGGAGGAGGATTTGTGAGTATGTCATCTAGATCACATCAAACATACACTAGAAAATGGGCTAAAAATTTATAAGTGCCAATATTTTCGATTGACTACAGAAAGGCTCCTGAGAGTCCTTATCCCTTTGGTTTAGATGATTGCTGGTAGGCCTATATGTTCATAATGAATTATATAGATAAGTATTTCAATGTTAAGCCTAAGAAGGTTGTCTTAGTTGGAGATAGTGCTGGAGGTAATTTAGTAGCTGCTTTGACGGTTTAAATCATTAAATCTGGGGCAAGAATCCCAGATGGCATTTTAATGGCTTATCCGGCATTATGTTTGGATATCAAGTAATTTACTCCCAGTTTACTGATTTCATTAAATGACCCATTATTACACCATACTGTATTGAAATTGTGCATTTCATCTTATGTTCCTTAAAAATTTGATGCAGCATCAGATCCATTGATGTCACCATCAATTGCGAGCGATGAAATTCTTTCAAGATTTCCTAAAACTCGAATTGTCTTAGGTACTAATGACCCATTGCATGATGAGAGTTTTAGATTAGCCAATAAGTTATCGAAATTAGGAAAAGACATTAAAATTACTGAATATAAATGGATGCCTCATGGATTCTTATAATTTGATGTCGTTTAAGGAATGAAAGAATCTGAACAAACAGTTCTTGACGCTCAAAATATTCTTCAAGATCTACTCACCTGTTGACGTATAGTTATTGATATAAATCTTGAAACATAAATAAATGTAAAATTAATGACAAAATAATGGAGTCAAACATATAATCTTAACAATGCCTATTTATTTTTTTATCTGAAGTCTTCAAATTGAAAGCTTTTACGAGGTTATCGCAATTGAAGTTTATTAGCTACATGATCCACCGTATCTGAAATTTTCTCGGGTATAGGTGGCAATTAAGGTGATTTCTCTGAATTTCCTAAAAGTAAAATTATTCGATTCTTACTTTGACAGTAATTCGTCTAAAATGTATGCGATCGATCCCTTCCTGAGTATTGTTAACTCTCCTCTTTGGTAATCTCCTCAATTTAAGTAGGATTGCATGATTTGTTCTGTCTTTCTCTTTCAGATCGCAACTTTCTTGCAATCTCTTGGTTTCGAACTGCTTAACTCTGCAAACTCCCAGGAACTGCTCCATCAATATCCTTTGTATTTAATAGTCTGTCACACCAAAGTTGCCCTTATCAAAACTAACTAGTACTTAGATTAATCTGGATAATTTCCAAAGGCCATGTGCTATTTAACATCTCCTTTTGGAAAATCATTATTTTTTTTATTTCTTTTATCGAAGTATTAGTTTTCTGAAGGCAGGCGTATATTACAAAAGTGATGAATATCATTTTCATATCGTCTTCTACCAAATCGAATATCTTGAGGAGGCATTTATTTTCTATATTCATTATTTGTAATACTATAATCTAATCTATTCTTCTTAGGTCAATTGATTGGGCAACAATCTATTCATGTAGACATTCCTATGTTTTGGTTGAGCTCCAATAATATCTTCAGTTAACAAAGATCTGTCATATTGCATTGTAGATCTGGCGTATTTACTTTTATATACTTAATTTAATGAGAATAAAATTTTCATTTGCGTACGTGATTTAACAAATTTTTCACATCTCTTAAGGTTTTGAATTCCACAAAGTCCTTGTCCAAATCATCTAGTTTCAGAACCACTGGTTTCAAGACAAATTTCTATGTTAATCGCATATCTTACCTTAGGTAATTTAACTTAATCGATCATGTTAACACTTTAATACAAGCATTTACTTTCCAATTTACAAATCTCAATAGGAATTTTTGGAAATTTAGGATCTATTTAGAATATACTGAAGGGCGTTGATATCCTTATGTAATTCTGGATTTTCAGGAATCCCAAATGTAAATTAGGTTTAAGCTTATGATTTGGATCAGTTATGGTCAAGAATACCTTAATTGGACTCTGATACTTCTGAAAGGCTTTAACTCCCGTAATAGCCTAGGAGTTAATGAGTTGAACTTCTGAAATCCATACGTGAGATGGCTTAATTGATATTTCTTAAACATGTTCAACAGTGATATAATCAATGTCCACTTATCCAAGGGTGTTATCTGCAAATACGGTAACTTCGGCAGTTTAACCAATGTGAAATTATTATTCATTGACATTCACATCCATACTAAGAGTCTATTGATTAATAAAGGCATAAAGATACTCCATAGTTGCTGAATAATGATTCCAATTTTAGTTCCTTGACAAGACTGAATTCCTTAACCTTTGGCATTGATTATCGTATCTCTAAGTTTTTCCTTAGTATTTCTAAATCAAATATGCCATCAGGATTCAATTCCACCTCTAATTGATACTACAACCCTCCCCTCGATTTAATTTATTCGTAATATACAGAAGGCGGAAGATTATTGGACAGCTACAATTCAAATTCAATAACTCCAGTCTAGTTTCTGATTGTTACCAGATCTTCTTCCTCAAGCTTACTTTCGTAAATGCAAAATTCCCTTTAGACAGACTCCCCCTCTATTTCCAATGAGACTTGCCCCCTGATACGAATGATGAGGTTCTTAATAGCATTAATTTTAGATTTATCAATTAGAATCTTGCCAGACACCAATTCTTCTGCGTAATAAAACTTATCAATAGCAATCTAGACACCAGAGTAGCTACTTCCCATAAGATATTTAATTTATAATGTAAATAATATTTTTTATATTAATATTGTGCAATTGATCATAGTTTTACGACCTAACAACTATTTAAATATTTACATCATACAGATGGAATAGATCTTTAATCTGGTTGGTTTCATACTTTAAATCGTTTGATTTGATTCTTCTTTGGAATAAATTGATAGGAATATCGATTCTTAAGTCATTATTGTTGAGGTTGAACAATGTTGAATTGGCTTGTATCCTAATTAAATAATCCACCTTAATTTGTTATCCAGTAGTGGATAGTTCTATTTTGTTATTAAAATCAAAGAGCACAATAGACTTTTTGATTGTCTAAACGATTCCTTGGACAATTCCAGGCAAATGATGTTTGGAAATTTATTCTATGATAACTTTTGGTTCTCTATCATTGATAGTGGTTCTCTTATTCAATGAAATCACGATTTCCTATATGTATTATTTGCTTTCCCTTAGATCCACCTACAATTCCAAGTGAATTGAATCACCAATCGAAAATTCCTCGCCACTATATTTGCATTCCAATTTAGCAATCTAATATCGATTCTCAATAATACTCCTTAATAGGTATGCCAAAATCCTCTCATGGCATGACTATTAGATATGCTTCGACTGATATTTTGTCTCACTGCATATTGGTTTACAATGATGGGCAATTTTTTTAAGACAATCCTATCCAATTTAAGGGTCTCAGCAATCAAAGACATAGAGTAATCGATCTTTAGTTTATAACCCTTTTCTCTTTTCATCGAACCAGGGATGTTGTCAGGTAATGCATAAGTGAATGGAATTGCGATCGTTTTTTAGATTTTCAATTTCTAATCTTCTGGGTTTCGTTCCTCATTGATGTCTTTAAGCATCTTAAATTGAGAATGGAAGACATTAAAATCACTTGATTCAAGACACTCAAAGCCTTTATCCCAAGCTTCCTCGCCTTGTAGATGAATATAGAGTTTAGAAAACTCTTTCAAAGTATCTTGAGAATCCTCTATAATCACCATTCCTCTAATAGATCTGACAAATACCTTGTATAGTTTAGTTCGGAAAATAGAATTTTGAATTGAGTTGGATTTAGATTTTATTTCCCATTAATATGAATACAGAAATTTCAAGAGCAGAACTATTATAATGGGTTAATGATACATTGAAACTCTCCCTCCAAAAGATTGAGCAACTGGGAACAGGAGCAGTCTATTGCCAATTAGTCGATGCCGTTCACCCTGGAAAAGGTTAGCATTTATTTCCTATCAACATTATAGTTGCCCTTGGTAAGATTAATTGGAAAGCAAAACAAGAATACGAGTTTGTTAATAATTTCAAAGTTCTCCAAGTAGCCTTCTCCAAACTTGGAATCCAAAAACCCATCGAAATAGAAAAGTTAACGAAATGCAAATATCAAGATAATCTGGAGTTTCTCTAATGGTTAAAGAAATACATGGATTAACATGTTGTACCCAAAGACTACGACCCTTAAGGCAAAAGGGGAAATGTAGATCTAGATGATTAGCCAACTATTATACCAAAACGAAATCCAGAAAGATCAAGAACTAGTGTAAGAAGAGACACTTTCGGCAGTCCCAATCAGATATAATCAACCAGCATCCCAAAGACCAATTCATTTGCCCATATTGAACCATACCAAAAAAAATAACCTTCCATTTAGGATCTACTTATACAAATAGAAACTCTGAAATAAGAAAGAGATTTCTATTTCTTAAAATTCAAGGAGTTAGACCTCTTTATTGAAGGGGCTTCCCAATTGACATAGGAATAAATGTATAAAGGAATCAAGGATGTCTTATATTGCACTGCTGATAAGTCAGTAATTGTGTTGCCAAATGGTGAACTCGAAGTACAAGGATTACCTCCTTCATCCGAAGAGCAATCCTCATCCTAAGAAGTTATGCAACAAGAAATCGATCTGTGAGTGAATTTTTATATCAGTCTTAAGTTAATTGAATTTGCATTTATATGCAAATATTACTAAATCCAATTTTAATGGTTTAAGATATAGATTCAAGTATTTCACGTGTATTATTAACTTTACTATATTGTTCAAATAAATATCAAAAAAAGATCTTAGTCAGACTTCTTAATATCTTCATATTTTTGATAACATAAATCATTTCTAAACTATTATTATTTTCAATATTTTTATAATTATCATATCTCTCAAATGCATTTAAATTAATATAATTGAATATTGATTAGACTTATATATTCAATTATTTACTATTCACATTAAGAACTAATACTCTCGATTAATTTATCCTATCATAGCAATTTCTTCTTAATTATAGCATTATTGATGTTGTAACTGTTTATAAATATTAAAGTTATTTAATCGACAATTTATAAATTCAAATTAATTTATTTTATCAAGTAAGTTTTCGTAATAAATCTAAATCGTTATATTTAATAATCATAATGTTAAGTATTATATTTAATACATCTGTTCTTTTTCATAAATAGTGTGATAAACATGCGAGATACCATTGGTATTTTATTTTTAATGGATAAATTGTGAGAATATAATAATCTGTTAAGAATAAAATAGTATTTAAATTAATTATAATAAGAAATGCAATAAATTGAAATACCTGATTTAATATTCATTGAAAATATCGATGAAGTACAAAAGTTCGAGGATGCTATTAATTTTTGTTTAAAGAGGAAAAATGAAATCGACAATGTGAATATTAATTTAAACTAAAAAATAAAGAATTACGTAGATGGCGAAGTAACTATGCAAATTATATGCAGGATCCATATTACAGAGAAATTCAAGTTAAAAGTGAAGAGTTACATTCATAGGCACTTAACTGCACAAAAATATTTGAAGTAAGATGATATTGATTAACCATTATTTTAGTAATTCAAACTGCCAACTCATTTAGATTAAGAATTATCAGCATACTAAAAGGAGTATAAATAATTGGAATAATAAATTAAATAGTAGGAGGATAAAAAGAAATGGGGTGCCTCTGAAAAATAGAAATCAAAAGCAAAGTTACTTAAATTAATAGAAGAGATACAATTATCAATTTTAAGTATCAATTGAATAACATAAATTACAAAGATAAACTAGAGTTGCCAGAGCCTGAAAATAAGAGTTGTATCATTTTCAATTGGATTGCTGGATGTTTGATAAAGGCAAAGAAAGGTCCTGTATAATTGGCTGAAGAACTTAAATTGAAGGTGGAGAAAGTATAACTTTAACCTGATTCTATAATCAATTAACCTGCTCCTTCTTAAAGTGGAGGCATATTTGCTTGTGGTGGAAGGAAACCANAGTCTTAAGTTAATTGAATTTGCATTTATATGCAAATATTACTAAATCCAATTTTAATGGTTTAAGATATAGATTCAAGTATTTCACGTGTATTATTAACTTTACTATATTGTTCAAATAAATATCAAAAAAAGATCTTAGTCAGACTTCTTAATATCTTCATATTTTTGATAACATAAATCATTTCTAAACTATTATTATTTTCAATATTTTTATAATTATCATATCTCTCAAATGCATTTAAATTAATATAATTGAATATTGATTAGACTTATATATTCAATTATTTACTATTCACATTAAGAACTAATACTCTCGATTAATTTATCCTATCATAGCAATTTCTTCTTAATTATAGCATTATTGATGTTGTAACTGTTTATAAATATTAAAGTTATTTAATCGACAATTTATAAATTCAAATTAATTTATTTTATCAAGTAAGTTTTCGTAATAAATCTAAATCGTTATATTTAATAATCATAATGTTAAGTATTATATTTAATACATCTGTTCTTTTTCATAAATAGTGTGATAAACATGCGAGATACCATTGGTATTTTATTTTTAATGGATAAATTGTGAGAATATAATAATCTGTTAAGAATAAAATAGTATTTAAATTAATTATAATAAGAAATGCAATAAATTGAAATACCTGATTTAATATTCATTGAAAATATCGATGAAGTACAAAAGTTCGAGGATGCTATTAATTTTTGTTTAAAGAGGAAAAATGAAATCGACAATGTGAATATTAATTTAAACTAAAAAATAAAGAATTACGTAGATGGCGAAGTAACTATGCAAATTATATGCAGGATCCATATTACAGAGAAATTCAAGTTAAAAGTGAAGAGTTACATTCATAGGCACTTAACTGCACAAAAATATTTGAAGTAAGATGATATTGATTAACCATTATTTTAGTAATTCAAACTGCCAACTCATTTAGATTAAGAATTATCAGCATACTAAAAGGAGTATAAATAATTGGAATAATAAATTAAATAGTAGGAGGATAAAAAGAAATGGGGTGCCTCTGAAAAATAGAAATCAAAAGCAAAGTTACTTAAATTAATAGAAGAGATACAATTATCAATTTTAAGTATCAATTGAATAACATAAATTACAAAGATAAACTAGAGTTGCCAGAGCCTGAAAATAAGAGTTGTATCATTTTCAATTGGATTGCTGGATGTTTGATAAAGGCAAAGAAAGGTCCTGTATAATTGGCTGAAGAACTTAAATTGAAGGTGGAGAAAGTATAACTTTAACCTGATTCTATAATCAATTAACCTGCTCCTTCTTAAAGTGGAGGCATATTTGCTTGTGGTGGAAGGAAACCACTCTCAAATTCAAGGCCCTTAAAAAGAGCAGCATTACCAGAAGAAGAGTAGAGATACTATGAAAATTTATTGGCATGGAAAGCAATAAAGTAGCATGTTTTTTCATAGGAATTCAAATTCTAAGAGAAGGTTTCCACATTCACTTAGGAATTCGAAAAGTTGGAACCCTTTCAAGTAATGTTGATTGAAGAGATAGTTTCAGAGAAGAAGGAGATAATCAAAGCAATATTTGATATTGATATCAAGGATTAGGTTAGAGTAATAATTGAGATCAATGAAATTGTGTTGTTTTTCTTGAAGGACAATTAACAAGGTCAATAGAATAAATTAAAGGCTTAAGAAGCTGAATAGATTGAATAGAATATGAGATAAAAGGAGGTAGAGATTTAAATGATGTAAAAACAAAAGAATTACTTTGCTGGAAAAGAAAAAAGGTTGATGAGTCTAAAAGCCACATTTTCAACATTGTAAGTAACTTCAACTAAGATTGCTGATTTTGTTAAAGAAAAAATGAATACAAATGATTAATTATTTGCTCAAATTGAAGTCTAAAGAAATTCTGGACTTTCTAAGGAATTAAAGGTTAATTTGGAAGTCGAAGATGTTTATAGAAGAAAGAGATATGAATGGGAAGAAAATATGAAAAAGTAACAGGCAATTGAAGAGGAATAAAGAGAAGAGGAGAGAAAGAAACTTGAATCTTAGGAAAGAAAGAAAGAGGATGATAAGAACGATCAATCTGTTATAGATAATAAAGAGGGAGTATGAATATTTGTAATTGTAGGAAAACAATGTTTCTAATATATAATAATAAGCTAATGAAGAAGATTCTGATTATCAAGAAGAAGAGTCTGATGGAAGTTAAGATGATGAGGAGGAGAAATAGGATTGGATAGTATATTTTATATTAAAGTATTCTTTAAGGTACTAGCTGATGATGCTGACACCAAGCATATTTAAAAGACTTTATTTCCTGACAAAATAAAGACAGCTGAAAATAAGAATTTAGCCAAACAAAAAAATCAGGGAGAGTCTTTAAAGCAATTAATGGCAAAGAGAAAGAAAAATTGAAATTGTCATTATTAAAAGATTATAATTTAATAATTATGCTTTTTTAAATAGAAATATTTCATTATTTGAAAAATCTCAATAATGTGCATTAATTAGTGAAGTTTTTATTCAAACTTTTAGTTTCCCCAAAAAGAGTTTTATGTGTTTTATTAACACTTGAATCGTCATCAGTTTCTGTGAATTAAGATTTTAAAAGAGTTGTATTAAATGTAGATGGCACTTTTTGTGACTCTATTATTTTCTAAGTTGATAACGATCTCATTTCAGAAGAGATGCCACAACTTTGATCAGGCATGCTTTAATTATTCTTCTTATGTTTTTTACATGTCTTAGTAATAAGGGAACTAAAGTTTTTCATTATATTTTCTTTGTTATTATCTGAATTTCTTTCCTAAGACACTTTTTTTTGTTTTAACTAACAATGTATATTAGGCTAAGATGCTGTGTGAGTTTGCAACACATTCTTAACCTTACTACTTATTAATAGGTTGTTAATCTTATCATCAATATTGGATGAATTTATTTAGGTTATTGAAGCTGATCTTGCTTAAGTCTTTTGAACTATTGAAGAAAAGTAAAAATTAGAGAAAAAAGGAGTGAAAACATTTTCATTATCTGAATTCAATGATTTTTAGAGATCCCTCTAAAAATTATTCTCTCCTTTAGTAATTTCATTTTAATCAAAATTCATCTTCATGAGATCTGGTTTGAAAGGAGGTTCATATTATCTATTAAGAATTTTGTAAAGTGATTTATCTTACAACCAAGGATGCTTTAGAATTTCATAAATCCCATATTCCTTTCCTAAACGATTAAAAACATCCTTTTGTAACAACTTCTACATAAGATCTCTAGACTCTGCACTGCAATTTTTGTTTGGTAATGTTAAATCATGCTATAGGATATTTTTATAGATCTATTCTGGATTATTTGAATAATAGGGAGGCAAACCAGTTAGTAATTCATAAAGTAGAGCTCCCAAACAATAATGATCAATCTAATAGTTATGTCCTGACTTTAGTAGCATTTCAGGTGCCATGTATTCTGGAGACCCACAAAATGAAAAGGCCAATAAGTCATCCTTCATATTTGGTCTGGCTAAACCAAAGTCAGCCAATTTGATATTGCCATCCTGATCTATCAGAATGTTCTCTGGTTTGATATCCCTATAGATAATACCATTTTCATGTAGATGATGAATAGCCAAACAAACTTAACTAAAATAAAACTTTGCTTATTGTTCATCCATCCTCTTCACTCTCTTCAATTGTTAAAACAACTCACCTCCTGGACAGTATTCCAAGGCAAAACAAACCCAACTTTTTGTTTCAAATACACTTAATAATTTACATAGAAATGGATGTGAGTTGCTCTATTCTGCTAAAGCAACCATGATGTTTCTTTCATTCTAGATGATTTAGAATTTGTCATGTTCTTAAATGAATTGTTTTGAAATCATTTTCAATGCCATAAATTAACCATTCGATTTGCATCTCACCAAATAGACTCTTGAAAATCCTCCAACACCTATGCATTACAAAAAATAGAACGAGTCCAATGATATCAGAGCTTGCTGTATTGAATGTAAGGGCTTTAATTAAATTGTCTAATTGGTTAGAAATCCTAAATCTTAATTCTAAGTCAAATAGAAATCCAAAGGTATGTTTTAATCTAATGTTTAAAATCCGACTACTAATGGCTAATTTAACAAACCTTTTAAATGATTAACTAAATTTAATGTGGTTTGATTTGAAGTTGGAAATTAGATTGAATGCAATAATTCATTGTTCAAATAAACTTTTACATTCACCACTCCTGATCTGTTGATTTCCTTCTTTACATAATTGTTCATTAATGATTAAACCTTTTATTTTTGATCCATTGCAATATTTGTCTGTTAATTAAATAATTTACTATTATTCACAATATTTAAAAATACAAACAATATTTTGGGGTGTCGAAAAATAATAATTAATACTCCATTAAATAAACAATTTGTTACAATTAAAGACTACAAGAAGTGAATTTACATTAAGAACACAGCAAAACAAGAAAACCCGATTAAGGATAAGTATTAAATGTTTGAATGACAAATTCATTATCAATTTTGTATTAGTTTAATTTACTTCGATTTCATTTTCTAAAATATATAATCTCTTATTTACTGCTAATTCTTATTCGAATTCTTTGCTCATTTTCTCTTTTAATTTATCTGCTTCCAATCTCAATAATTGTTTCTCTCGTTGTTATTGCTCTTTCAATTTCTAAAGTTATTCTACTTTATTCAATTTTTCCTCAAATTATTATGCCTTGTGATCTCTTAATTATTGTAGTCTCTCTTAATGTTTCTAAACTAACTGTTGATACGTTTCAACTTTTATTTTTTCACTTTTTTTTCGATCACTATTTTGTTTAGAAAGACTTGATAAGACCTGAATTATAGACTAATAGATACATCCTCGGACTTTTTGAAACGAAGTTCAAGGGAATTGTTGATTTTATTGATCTTATTTTCCAAGATGGTTTCATTTTATTATTACACACATTCAATCTAATGTGAGTGATTTGACAGTTTTCTGTGCAAAGAGGTTAAGTAATCTTTATGATATCCATTCTCGTATTTCTCTAAGTTATCCAGAGTCTTAGCAATTTTCTTTTAATATCCCTAAACAATCTAAATTATAATTAATACATTCAACTTCTCTTATTCAATTTATTAACTTTGAAACAACGTGCGATCTATATGATTTTTCCTTAATTCCGCTTTGAGTCTGCCTATTTCTTTTTATCTATCTTGCTTTTGTTAAATATTATTATATTTGTCATTTTTCTGTCTTAATTTCATTTCATTCTAGAATTCTTTTTCCTTCTGAATCCTCTCATACTCCTATAAATGTTATTTATCTTTTTCTAATTTCATTTTGTACCTAGTTAAGGGATCCATATTATAAATTAAAATAAAAAATGCAAAGTATTAAAATGTTGCGCTTAACCAGGTTAAACATTAATACATCTAGCTATTCTCGATAATTGCAATGTTTTTGGAGACTCAAAAAAGCAAATAAATTGGATCATTGCCACTTGACTCCTGGTTAAAAAGTGCTTTTATAATATGACCATAAGCGTATTTTATAACGAGAGTTACTAAAATCCGTAAACATTTCAATTCCTATTCTCTATCATGTGGGATAGAGATCACATATAGGGGAATGTGTAAATTTGCTATGATTACCTGATTTTCACAGTAAATTCCAAGAGATTAAGCAAAGAGCATAAGGATAAGGAAGATCATTTAAATTTTTCTATCTATGTATAAGAGATTTACAAAATAATTTTCAATCCTATCGCTGAATTAATGTAAATTATTATAAGGAGTATCTGTGGTAACAGAGTACCCTAGAATCAAAAGAAACTACTGTGAAAGAATTTGTAAGGCTAAACTCAGTATGAGTGAGGAAAGTAGAATTATTTCTATGAAGTAAGTATTAGAAATAACAGACGGTATGCCATTCTATTTGTAAACGAAGCCATGGTTCTTATTATATTTGATAAATAGACATGGTCAATGAGCTTTAATATGTAGGTAGTTCTTATTAAGAATTTTTGAGGAGAACCGAATACGCTGGCCCTCATGTTATTCTAATAAAGGATTCTGGGAAGAAGGTGTTTGGTGGATTCTTATTGAGTTCGTGGAGACTATCTAAGAATGAGTTTTCAGATAGAGAGAAATAATTTTGGTTATCAGCCTATACAAATCACACAAGGATTTTCAAGAGGACTCAAAAAAACAGGCGTTTATAGATGGCTGATGAGACTGGGTTCAGTATTGGAGCAGGAGAAAACTAAGTTAGTGATAATATAATTTAGATATGGTTTATTTGTAAGCAGTTCCTTTAGTAAAGGGGAATCTAATTGGAGTGAAACTTTCGATAATGAAGTGTTGTCGAGTGAAAGTGATTTCTAAATTCAAGCATTTNAGTAATCTTTATGATATCCATTCTCGTATTTCTCTAAGTTATCCAGAGTCTTAGCAATTTTCTTTTAATATCCCTAAACAATCTAAATTATAATTAATACATTCAACTTCTCTTATTCAATTTATTAACTTTGAAACAACGTGCGATCTATATGATTTTTCCTTAATTCCGCTTTGAGTCTGCCTATTTCTTTTTATCTATCTTGCTTTTGTTAAATATTATTATATTTGTCATTTTTCTGTCTTAATTTCATTTCATTCTAGAATTCTTTTTCCTTCTGAATCCTCTCATACTCCTATAAATGTTATTTATCTTTTTCTAATTTCATTTTGTACCTAGTTAAGGGATCCATATTATAAATTAAAATAAAAAATGCAAAGTATTAAAATGTTGCGCTTAACCAGGTTAAACATTAATACATCTAGCTATTCTCGATAATTGCAATGTTTTTGGAGACTCAAAAAAGCAAATAAATTGGATCATTGCCACTTGACTCCTGGTTAAAAAGTGCTTTTATAATATGACCATAAGCGTATTTTATAACGAGAGTTACTAAAATCCGTAAACATTTCAATTCCTATTCTCTATCATGTGGGATAGAGATCACATATAGGGGAATGTGTAAATTTGCTATGATTACCTGATTTTCACAGTAAATTCCAAGAGATTAAGCAAAGAGCATAAGGATAAGGAAGATCATTTAAATTTTTCTATCTATGTATAAGAGATTTACAAAATAATTTTCAATCCTATCGCTGAATTAATGTAAATTATTATAAGGAGTATCTGTGGTAACAGAGTACCCTAGAATCAAAAGAAACTACTGTGAAAGAATTTGTAAGGCTAAACTCAGTATGAGTGAGGAAAGTAGAATTATTTCTATGAAGTAAGTATTAGAAATAACAGACGGTATGCCATTCTATTTGTAAACGAAGCCATGGTTCTTATTATATTTGATAAATAGACATGGTCAATGAGCTTTAATATGTAGGTAGTTCTTATTAAGAATTTTTGAGGAGAACCGAATACGCTGGCCCTCATGTTATTCTAATAAAGGATTCTGGGAAGAAGGTGTTTGGTGGATTCTTATTGAGTTCGTGGAGACTATCTAAGAATGAGTTTTCAGATAGAGAGAAATAATTTTGGTTATCAGCCTATACAAATCACACAAGGATTTTCAAGAGGACTCAAAAAAACAGGCGTTTATAGATGGCTGATGAGACTGGGTTCAGTATTGGAGCAGGAGAAAACTAAGTTAGTGATAATATAATTTAGATATGGTTTATTTGTAAGCAGTTCCTTTAGTAAAGGGGAATCTAATTGGAGTGAAACTTTCGATAATGAAGTGTTGTCGAGTGAAAGTGATTTCTAAATTCAAGCATTTGAGGTTTGGATGAGGAAGCAGTGCATTAGATTGAATTTTAAGATTAGAAACGATCATAATTTACAAAATGATTATTAATAAGTTAAATGAATAAATAATAATGTTGTTAGTAGTGCGAGAACGATGAAAATGTTTTAGTTTGTGTTAAGTGTACATAAGGGTTGTGTGAAGAATGTTTCAAATAGTTCGGAGGGTAGGATTTTGAAGCCTTGTGTCCTGTTTGCTAGATGCTCAGTGTTTTCAGGTAAACTTAGGTGGAGATCTGTGAGGCTTGTGCAGACATTCATGAGAGTGAGTAGGAGGAGATGGAGTGTCTTTATAAATCAATGAATTTAATGAAGGAGAAGATGAATTAACTATTTTTAGTTGGATAACAAAGGTTGAAGAGAGTAGAATTATTGAAATAATAAATATAAATAAATGAAAATGAAATTAATATGATCAAAGCACAAACCTAGATTTTATGATAAATTGACAAATATTATATCAAATAAATATATAGTAATAATTAAAATTTAAACATTAATATGGGAGTTTGTTGCACTCATCCACATCAAAAATTAGAGAACCCTATTACTCCTGAACTTGTCAAAGAAGATATTAAGTATGACCAATTCGCTCTTAAAATTTAAAAACATTATAAAGGATACAAAGCTAGAAAATTATATCATAAAATGAGGATTAAAACTGAAGAATCTCCTGTTGTTCACCATCCCAAACCAGAGATTGCTTAAAAACTAAGCCAAACTCCCACCGATTATGCTTTAACTGTTTAGAAAGCCTTATATAAACTTGGACCATTTCGTTATAATGATTATATTAATTCAGATGATCCACAAAAAAGATCTACGAATTTTTAATTCAAAGAAGAAGACAAAAAACTACCCTTTTTAGAACCGCACAGACTAATTGATGGAGCCATCTACATAGGTTAATGGAAAAATGGAATGAAATGGGGAAAGGGAAAATAAATTTGGCCAGATGGTTCAGTTTATGAGGGATTTTGGCAAAATAATAAAGCATGTGGTATAGGCAGATTAATTCATTAAAATGGAGATGTTTACATAGGAGATTGGTTAGATGATAAATGTCATGGTTTTGGTGTCTACACGCATAGTGATGGCACAGTCTATAAAGGTAATTGGGTCGAGGACAAACAAGAAGGAGATGGCATTGAAGAATATCCAGATGGCACTGTTTACAAGGGTTAATTTCTCAATTCAATGAAACACGGATATGGAGAATGCTTTTATTCCAATAAAAATTAGTACTCTAATTATTACTATTTAGTTACAAAGGGGAATTCCAGTACAATTTCATACATGGCTAAGGCAAGTTTGTCTGGAGTGATGGAAAAGAATATGAAGGAACCTGGGAAAATAATCAAATGCATGGATAAGGAGAATTTAAATGGCCGGATGGTAGATCCTATAAAGGAGATTATAAGCATGATTTAAAGGATGGAGAAGGAGAATTTATAATAGATGAAAACACAAAGTATAAGGGCAGTTGGAAGAATGGAAAATAACATGGGGATGGAGTGCTTGTTGTTAAGGAAATTGCAAGACCAGGAATATGGTGTGAAGGCATACGAATCCAATGGAAGGATAAATTCTGAATTTTCTTAATTATTTTAACTATTATTATCTGCTATATTAAATAAAATCAAAAAATTTGTTGTTTGTCAACCAATCAAAACAGAATATGAGAATCATCTAACTTAACACAATTTCAAATATTAATTAAATTTCTTATGAAATTCAACAATAAAACAATCCTGAAAATTCTATTCATAGATACTACCAATGAAAAGAATAATTGAAAATGAAAATTCGAAAGGAACCTGAAATTACGTCTAATATATATAAAGAACCCTTAAATAATGATTTCTTTATTTCTAAATAATTACTTAAAACTATGATAGATTTTTGCAAACACCTTAACTCAAATATAACAAGATATTTAAGGAGCTCACGAATAACAATATTTTATTTGAAAACACTCGCATTACATATTAGGAAAAGGATGATTTGTGAAACTCACAAATTGTATGACTATTAAGAATTCGGATTATCAAAATTAGATCCTTTATGAAACGAAAATGCAAAAATTATTGAATCAATATTATTTGGACAAATTTACTTATAAGAGATTTAACATTTTTATTTGTCATTAAACTCTTTATAGACCAATACGGAAATATTTGGATGGATTTTAAAATAGTTAATTCTATTTGTAAATTTCTTTGAAGAGTATTTTTTATATAAAAACTAATTTTTTCAAAAACTTCCTTAAGTGGAATAATTCTGCATTTTTAATTATAAAAAGATGATCTTTCATTTAACATAATAATGTGTTCCAAAACTGAATAATGATATTGATATAATATGAATGGTATTTTGAAAAATTTATAATAAGATCATTTCCTCTTATAAACAAGTAAAGTATCTAAAAGATTATTAAAGAAAACGGATTTACTTTAATATTTGATTGCGTTCAATAAAATTTTAAGAAATGTCAAATTATATCAGAGATGAAAACTAAATTTAATTCAGTAAAAAGGCTAACATTGTACTCATAAGCAGTAATTTAAGTAAGGTCAGAAATTTTTATTTAAAAATATCAATTATAATAGATCCTTATTCTTTAATTATATATAAGTATATATTTATAAACAGAACTAATTTAACAGAATTTAATAAAATTAATTAAAAATAATTAATTTTTTATTAATAATGATATGTCTATTTTCTTGATAAAAATTAATATAAAGATATAATTATTCAATAAAACTAAATATTTATTTAGTTATAAGTTATAAGCTGTGATTCTGAGAATCCCTAGCAAATATATAATTATATGAAAAAAAGGGCAATTTTAAAAATTCGAAATATCTTTCTATTTGCTTGATAATACAATGTATGATGCATTTTATAATAGTACTCAATTGATGTTTAAATTAGAGTACATTTTAATAATTAGTATACTAAATATTTATATTAACATTCTGAAGATGAAAAATTAACTTTGGAATTGCCCTTTAAAGTAAAGTACTGTCCATTTCCTTATAAC
Source organism: Paramecium octaurelia (assembly GCA_905182995.1). Classification (NCBI taxonomy): domain Eukaryota; phylum Ciliophora; class Oligohymenophorea; order Peniculida; family Parameciidae; genus Paramecium; species Paramecium octaurelia. The sequence goes on from CAJJDP010000088.1 coordinate 262,030, forward strand.
TAAGCACTTGAATATTTTGACTTTCCATTAAATTAGGCAAAAGTAGAGTGGTTTTTCTAAATTTAGATTCAACTTTATATTACAATGATATGTAATTAATTAAGAATATTCTGATTTATCCAGTTTGATTTTACTTGAGTCTAATGATCCTGGTTGAACTCTGCCATATTTAAATATGTTATTTTGCTCTCAAGTCTTAATGAAAATTATGCGTTATTGGTTTGTGTTTAATTTATATTTGGAAAAATGGAGAACATAAATAATTTTGGAGTGTAAAAGAATAAAATTCTCAATAACTTTAGAAAATGGCTAACGAAACGAGATATATTTCCATTAAAGAGATCGAATTTAGCATTCATTAATAGAGTATTTCGGTGTATTTTGAGGAAATTTATATAAAATTAGAATGGCTTTGTACAAATCTAGGCAGGCTCATTTGTTCAGTCTCTTTTGGGGGATAAGTTAATTATGTTAATATGAAATATGAATAACAATATTGGTTGTCATTACGAACTATGGTAATCAATCATCATCTTCTATTGGTTCTAAAATATCATCATCAAGAAAGTCAGGTGGAGCTATTTCGTCAAATATGACACCTTCTACTTCGACATTATATTGGTATTCATGACCTTCTTATAGTAACAAATATGTACTGTTAGGATTGTAGGGCAGAATTACTCGTTCTTAAGGTTACTGCAGATATTTATTAATCCATGGCATTCTCGGAAAAGCTTGAACTTCAACGATTTAGCTTTATTTTGATGGAGAATAGGGTAATTGAATTTTTTATGAGGAGCAAGATCCCATTGCAATTTTTTTTTAAATTAAAATGTTATTTAAAAATAATGTCACACAGCATATGTTCTCTAAATCTTAATCATGCTACCTTTAATTAAAATTAATTAAATGTGATCCTTCGAATATTTATGCCAAATAATTAAATTCTACATGGAATCTCTTCATCCTTATCCACAATCTAGGGAATTATATGTTAAAATCTGACTGGTTAATTTTAGGATTTTGCTATATAATTTTATTACTTGAAAAAAACATGAAATTTTACCCTTAGAATACATTATATGTGTCATGGAAGAGAGTTATTTCAATAATTGTTCCTTAGTATTCTCTCTAAATCCTTTGTTTATCAAATGGAATAATCTATTTTATCAATGTCCTTATAGGCTATAAACTGTTCATCAATGAAGCAGATCTAATCTACAAATACTCATAGAAGGATGGTAAATCCTTATTATTGGTACTGAGACTATCTAAACTTTCATCAAGTCTTCTTTCTATTATTAATAAATGAGATTCGATATACAATTTATTGGAGTATGGTATCAATAGACTATCATTTTTCATTTTGTGAAGCTAATCTCTCATTTGAGATACAGAGTCTTGTAACCTAAGTATTCATTATCCAGAGATGAAATTAATTGTTTAAATATATTAAGAATAAGTTTCTAGTTTGTCAGATAATATAATAATATTTCAGGTTATAAGTATTATTCATATTTACTATAATAAATATAACACTTTTGATTTCCATTATGATCTTATATATTTAAAAAGGATAGATACTTCTGTTAATATAAAACATTATATTGTAATAAATTTAATAAGGAATTTAAGAAATACCATTCTTCGATATGAGAAAATTAGAATTTCGAAATGGATAAAAGAATTCATCTTAAGATCTGATTGTAGAAAGAACCAAAATTAACGTCAAAAATATTTTCTTAGATATTAAATAATTGATAGGATAATTACACTTTGACCCAGAAAATGCAAATTATATATTGAATAATAGAATAGGATTTTGGACACACTTCTTTAATATCTAGGAGGTCTTTAGAAGAGAAGAAAGAGGTTAGAATGCGATTATTCCTAGTAATTATATTTTAGTAAAATAATAGGATAATATTAATTATGAGATAAATAAACTTTAGTGAACAATTCGTTTTCTGGAATACTCAATGTTTATATTATATAAATAATTGGCAATTAGTATGATACATAATTGATAATTTCGTCATTTAAGATTGCATTTGGTATAATAAATATTTGGAGAGACAAGTTGTTAAAATTTTTGTGTTTGACAATGAATAAATGGGCAATATAAAAATATAATAAATTTATATATATATGCAAAAAGTACTCAATTTTAGGGAATACTTTTTAAATCCAAAAGGAATCAAGATTGTGCCTACTTCAAATTTCAAAAGAGCAACACCGATTGAGCGACTATTTGATTAATCTGTTGTTTTGCACAGAGCCGAGAAGTAATTAGAGAAAAATGTTGTTGCATTCAAATTACAGCCATACAAATATTCATTGAATAAACCTGAAATAAAGCAATATTTTACGTAATGTAATGTGATCTAATTATAAGAAAGTGTACGGATTGAATGTCGATAAGGTGAGCACTATTAATTATATGGGAGCAATAAAGAGATCCCCCAAAGGAGGTCGTTATAGAGAGAAGGACTTTAAGAAAGTGTATTTATAACTAAATGAAGATATTGAACCATTCTTTTAGAAAATAGAGAAGTGATTTTATAAGCATATATAAAAAGTATAATAATTATGAATTTAATTTAATATTTGCATAATAAAATCACTCTGGTTTATACAACCATCCAGTTCTACAAAAAGCTCCAGCCAAGACCAACGATAAAATAGCCATCAATTTAATCAGGATATTTAAAGATGGTCCTGAAGTATCTTTGAGAGGATCACCAACAGTATCACCTATAAAACTAAATTCAAATTGATACCAATAACAGCAGCCTTGTGTTCATCTGATCCCTTCTTCTTCACTTCTCCAGCTTCGTTTCTATAAAATCCAGCCTCAATGTATTTCTTAGCATTATCCCAAGCTCCTCCTGTATTGGATGCTGAAATGGCCATTTAAACACCACTAACCAATGCGCCTGGCAACAGACCAGCCACTGCATAGGGTCCAAAGAATAATCCAACTGCAGTTGGAGTAACAATGACCTATGATTTGTTAACATAAATACCAATAACCCAGGAGGAATCATCTCTTTTAATGAAGCCTTTGTTGAAATAGCAATACATGCTCTGAAATCTGGTTCTTCTGTTCCTGCATAGATACCTGGATGTTCATGTAATTGTCTACGAACCTCTTCGACCATTTGAAGTGCAGCTTTTCCAACTGATTTCATTGTGAATGCAGAGAAAGCATAAGGCAACATTGCACCAATCAATAACATTGCAAATATAATAGGATCATCAATTTTGGCACCTTCAGCAAATGGGAATTGATCACCAACTTTGTAAGTCTATATTCTTGTCAAATATCCACCATAAAGTGATAATGAGACTAAGGCAGCAGATCCAATTGCAAATCCTTTTCCAATGGCAGCAGTTGTATTACCAGCTGCATCCAAAGCATCTGTGGATTCTCTTACGTTTTCTCCCAATTCACTCATTTCTGCAATACCACCTGCATTATCAGAGATAGGTCCATAAGCATCGATGGCTAATCCAATCGTAAGATTTGAAAGCATTCCTAGGGCAGCCAAAGCAACTCCGTAAAATGAAAGCATCTTCATTGACAATAAGGCAGTTATTGCAATTGCAATTATGGGAACTATGGTTGACAAATATCCCAAAGCCAAACCGTAAATGATATTGGTAGCAGCACCAGTTCCACAAGACTTGGCGACTTCTCTGACTGGTGTGTAAGAATGAGATGTCATGTATTCTGTGAAATATCCGATTAATAATCCTGACCATAATCCCATTAAGGAGCACAAGAAAGCATGCCATGGTTTAAGATCTGCCAATTGAATAGAGTTATCTGCAGCGACCATTACAAAGTCAGCAGGTAAACACCAATATGCAATACCTATGATAATTGGAGACAAAGCAACTGTTGATAACAACAATTGGAATTTCAAAGTGGATTCGATCTTATTAATGTGATTTACTTTTGAAATATAAACAGCGTAGGCTGATACCAAAATACAAATTCCAATACCAAATGCTGAAACCATCAATGGATACATTAATTAACCGATTTCAATCACATAAGTATCTCCTGATAACACTCTTAATTATGTAGATGAAACAACCAATGCTGCACATGTTGATTCTGCAAAAGAACCGAACAAATCAGCTCCCATACCAGCAATGTCACCTACATTATCACCCACATTGTCTGCAATTGTTGCTGGATTCTATTTATATATACAATAATAGTACTTTAGGACTGTCTTCTGGTAAGTTCTTCTCTACTTTTCCTACTAGATCTGCTCCAACATCAGCTGCCTTTGTGTATATACCTCCACCGACTCTACCGAATAATGCAAATGTTGATCCTCCTAAACCATAGGCTGCTACGTAATCGAACATTGTGACTAAATCTTCAAAATTGTTCTCATCACTCTTTACTATTATTGCATTATAGATTATTATTATTAATGTTAAAATTGAAAGTGAGATTGAAACCAACAAAAATCCCATTACGCAACCACCTCTATAGGCCATCTTTCATAGCTTAAATACTTCACATACTTAAAATGCATTTGCTAATGATGTAATTGCTGAAAATGCTGTCCTGAAATTTGCTGCTGTTGCTATCGCCATACCCAAATATCCGCAAAGCATTGAAGTTGCTGCTCCCAATACAAATGCGAGTGAAGACCATGGAGAAATAAACTAGATCATATAGAAATTCAGTTTACTATTAATAAAACAGCCATGATTGCTAAAAATACACTGCAATCTGTGTATTCCTCTCTTAAAAAGGCTTGAGCTCCCTTTTTTAATCATTATCAAAATTTACATCTTATATATGTTCTCCTATCTCCAATAGTGTCTCTATTTTCTCCTATTCTGCTCCTTACAAAAGCTCTGTCAATCCCTCATGTTTGTGATGAATCTCTATTTTGTGAACTGCCATCCAATTAAAGATAGCCCAAACTATACCACAAGCACAAGCTATGAAAATAAACACCAAAGCTGTCACAAATTCCATGATATTTAAATTTAATATGAAATCTTAATTTCCTTAGCTTTATATATATTTTTATATTTTAGTATGTATTAACTCACCAAAAGTGCGTAAATAGTCATCGAATAATAAGCTATAATTAATAATATATCACTTTATAATTGAAAATAATTGCAAATCATTAAAAACAGATTGAAATCAAACATTTTTGTCTCAAATTGATTTTCCTTAGATCTAGAATTTGATGTGTATTTAGTTTTGATCATAAAAAGGTTTCTATTATATATGATAGAGTATTTAAATATAATGGTGAGATAAAAATTAAAGTGAGTCCTTAAACTTAGATGCTTTGAAATATTAATATATATCTATATTGATCAAAAATGAGATAAAGAATGAAAATTAGCAATAATAGATAATCAAAAAGTATGAACTAACCTTATAAAAGGATTATAAATCTAAGCATTTTTTCATAAATAAATGAGAATAAATTGCTAGATAAGAATTATACAATTGTCAAGATATTTGAACAAGATTTCTCTTAATATATCCTTAACACATACTTTGGTTTATAGGTCAGAATAGACTTTAAATTAGTGCTGTTAAAAATAAAATTAATTTTGTCAACGGAAATAAAATTGATATTTGTATTCAAATAAAATCAAAATGGTATTATATTAGTCATTTTTAAATTGAACCAAGATACTAATTTTTCACATTCTAATCATTGAAACTATTTTATTTCTTAGATGAAAGTGACATGAATCTAGACTTCTATTACATTGTTATAAACTCACCTTTGAAAATATTGGTAAGAGTTTATAAGTTTTTCAATTACATCTTGAATTGTAATAAATGCCCTTTAGGAACTTCTCTTTACATTCATATATATATTTAAGAAAAATTTAAAGTGTATTCCCAAGAAGATATAATTTAAGAATATTTCTAAAATTAGAATTTTGTTATTAATTTGTTAAATTAACATACTGAGTGATTCTTATTGTTTATATATAATTTATAATAATCATCGGTCTAATTTGCTTCTGTTAATATATTGGTTTTGTCCGCACTTTGTACATTTGTCATAGAAACAAGTCCTATGAAATATTTTCTTGCATTTTCTGCAGTACTAAGTTCCAATTATATCAAAGATGTAAATATTACCTTTTAGACATTCAGCACATTTAACACTTAATTTTTGACACTATGGACATTTAGAGATGTGTTCTAAGCCATAATCATAGGCACTAGTAGCAATTTTAAATAAAGTTTTATTATTAATGTCGATGAAATTTTATATACTGAATAGGTTAATAGGTAATAGTAAATGAGAGTAGTTTTAGGTGAAATTAAAATCAAAATTAAAGTCTTGGCATAGTAAATCATACATCAATCTCAGAGATCGTTTTTTAATTAGAAAGTCATATAAAATTTGATTCTAATAAACAACATTATCAAAGTAGTTGATTTGAAAGATGATTTTCTTCATATTCTTTTAAATGGTCTCATANCTCACCAAAAGTGCGTAAATAGTCATCGAATAATAAGCTATAATTAATAATATATCACTTTATAATTGAAAATAATTGCAAATCATTAAAAACAGATTGAAATCAAACATTTTTGTCTCAAATTGATTTTCCTTAGATCTAGAATTTGATGTGTATTTAGTTTTGATCATAAAAAGGTTTCTATTATATATGATAGAGTATTTAAATATAATGGTGAGATAAAAATTAAAGTGAGTCCTTAAACTTAGATGCTTTGAAATATTAATATATATCTATATTGATCAAAAATGAGATAAAGAATGAAAATTAGCAATAATAGATAATCAAAAAGTATGAACTAACCTTATAAAAGGATTATAAATCTAAGCATTTTTTCATAAATAAATGAGAATAAATTGCTAGATAAGAATTATACAATTGTCAAGATATTTGAACAAGATTTCTCTTAATATATCCTTAACACATACTTTGGTTTATAGGTCAGAATAGACTTTAAATTAGTGCTGTTAAAAATAAAATTAATTTTGTCAACGGAAATAAAATTGATATTTGTATTCAAATAAAATCAAAATGGTATTATATTAGTCATTTTTAAATTGAACCAAGATACTAATTTTTCACATTCTAATCATTGAAACTATTTTATTTCTTAGATGAAAGTGACATGAATCTAGACTTCTATTACATTGTTATAAACTCACCTTTGAAAATATTGGTAAGAGTTTATAAGTTTTTCAATTACATCTTGAATTGTAATAAATGCCCTTTAGGAACTTCTCTTTACATTCATATATATATTTAAGAAAAATTTAAAGTGTATTCCCAAGAAGATATAATTTAAGAATATTTCTAAAATTAGAATTTTGTTATTAATTTGTTAAATTAACATACTGAGTGATTCTTATTGTTTATATATAATTTATAATAATCATCGGTCTAATTTGCTTCTGTTAATATATTGGTTTTGTCCGCACTTTGTACATTTGTCATAGAAACAAGTCCTATGAAATATTTTCTTGCATTTTCTGCAGTACTAAGTTCCAATTATATCAAAGATGTAAATATTACCTTTTAGACATTCAGCACATTTAACACTTAATTTTTGACACTATGGACATTTAGAGATGTGTTCTAAGCCATAATCATAGGCACTAGTAGCAATTTTAAATAAAGTTTTATTATTAATGTCGATGAAATTTTATATACTGAATAGGTTAATAGGTAATAGTAAATGAGAGTAGTTTTAGGTGAAATTAAAATCAAAATTAAAGTCTTGGCATAGTAAATCATACATCAATCTCAGAGATCGTTTTTTAATTAGAAAGTCATATAAAATTTGATTCTAATAAACAACATTATCAAAGTAGTTGATTTGAAAGATGATTTTCTTCATATTCTTTTAAATGGTCTCATAGGCTTCTTTGCTTACTTAATATTTGTTAAAATCAAATTTATTAAGAATTAGATGAGGAATAACACTTAATTCATTGCTGATGCATTGACGACAAAAAAATAGACCACTATAATGACAATAATATGCCGTTCCTTGAAAAAAGAAATAAGAGTTCTTCTGAATTTAGGTTTAACAAGCATGACATTATCCTGTAAACTTACTAATTGGTGTTTATTGGCAATTCCAATATTCTTCAATTTGTTTATCTCTTAATTCTCTCAATAGTTTTGTCGATTTTTTGCATTGAAATGAAATATATTGAGGCATGGCTTTGTGTTACTCTTCATCAGATTCATCTCCTTTAATGGAATCTTACTCCATCATAGGACTGCCAAAATTGAGGTCTGGAGTTTCCATGTCTTATTTTCTATGTGTGGGTGCATGAGTGGCTGAGTCATCACAATCTAAAGAGAAGACATGCTTTATTGGCTGGATGTCTTCGAATTGTTGGAATCTCTCAAAAAGGTCTCCTTACATATTGTTTGATATATTGGGTGGCTGTGGAAAGAATGTTTTTGTATTAGTTTATTCTCTATACAAAGGTGTTGGTATATCGTAAATCTTATCGCCTATCAAAGTAATATGTTTGCAATAATAACTATCGAGGATGTCTACCAATTCTCCTTGTCGGATGCATGCATTATTTTAATATTTCTCTTTGGTCTCATTGGATAATATGAATTCCAAAAGAGTGTTCGAATTCAACTCTAATAAGATCCAAATAGGTGCCTTGAGTCTGTCTACTTTAACGAATTTGAGGCATTTCTAGATGAATTTGGTTGACTTTCTATTCTCGATGATTGGATAGAGATGACTGAAAAATCCGCTGTGAACTTCTGAAAGTTGTGGACTTTAGATTTGCTAGAGATTTCTAAATTCTATACTAACATATCTAATCCGCTATTAAATATCTTAACTAAAACAGCTAATAGCTCTAATATATATTAATCATTTATTGGGACTTCTTGATCCTAATAGGGTATGTGATCAACCAAATTCTTCAGTTTGCGTAGAATCTGTTAATGATTGTTTTTTCTGCCCATCAAATCTGGAGTAGTCGTTGAGCTCTCTAACTCATATTTCATCATGTTTTAATAAATTTATATATTCATATTATGTTTTTCATCGTATCATCAATTTTTCTCATCAATTTGAATTACATTGTTTAAGAAATTCTTATATTGGTTTTAATGGACATATCTCCATAAAAATTTCAATTTAATACAGAGTTAATTAGTTTGAATGGATGAACACATCAGTAATTTCAAAAAATGTGATGAACATTAGTTTAAGAAATTGGTTTAATAATTTGCTACAATTATATTGTAAGTTCAATTTTCGTTGACTCTAAGAAATATTAGAGAAGATAAAGATATATTAGTTGTTAATATAATTTAAATGTAAATGTTTAGTAAAACAGAAAATCTAATGAATTGATGAAGACACAATGAAAGTGAATATCAAAAAAATCATTCTATAATCATAGTAGAAGTATTATTGATCAATCGTGTTTCTAATAAGGTTTAAGACACTCTCTGATGTAGTAACTTAGATGCATAACCGTTCAGTGTTAGTGATTATGTTGACTCAGTTAAACACAAAATTGATAACATCTTTTTCTAAGTTTCCATTCTTTTCGTTCTCCAATATTCTTGTTCCTTCAATAGAGGATCTGTTTTTGTTTATATTCCCAAATTGTGAAGGTATTTCACTATTTATATTTCGGTCTTCTTTTCTTCAGTATTTAATTATATTTCTATAGAATCATTCAATTCTCTTATATTCATAGGACTATCGTAATTTGCATTTGAAAGCCTAAGAATATCAAAACTTTGATTGGGTTAATCAATTTTTGATTTCATCAAAGCAATATTGAGAGTAATCTAAAAAAAAAATATTTATGAATTATATAAAGTTTGTTCCCTTAAATACTAAATTTAATTGAAAGTATATTTTAATAAACCAATCAATTCATAAAACACTCATTTCCGTATTGTCTAAGTCGCCTTACCTAATATCAAATGCTTGTGTATGGATGTTTATCAGAGCAGGGATTTATTTAAACAAGATCCATATTATTTAAAAATCTTAGTGAATAATAGTATTATAAAAAATAATTATAATAAAACTTTAAAAAAATTTTTATTAATCAAAGAAATTTCGATGGGTACATAAAACAATGATCATTAAATGAAGGCACCAAATTATTTTACTAATTTAATTTTTCGATTTTATCATTTAGCACATTTTCATCCTCATCGTTTGAATCTACAAATGTCTCTGAACTGATCTTCTTCTTTTACTTTAATAACATAAAAAGCGAATTCGGATCTTACACCTATTAAATGTGTGGAATATTTTCCTCAGAAAAGTTATTCGTAGTTTTTTTTAAGTCACACTCACTATCCTTGATTTCTATAATTGTCCTTAAACTAGGAAGTGCCATTTATTTAACCATCAATTTTTATATCTTTTTTTCTTTATTGTTTATTAGCCAAACATGTTTTAATGCATCATTTATGCTTATTCTAAGATTATGATGAGGTTATATCATTTTTTTTATTAGATCCAATTAGCTTATACTAAATAGTTATGGGTACTCTTGAGAAAACTTTTATTTAGTTATCAAATTTTCTTATTCTATTATAAGATTCATTAAGTTTTCTGCCTAACTTTAAAAGTAATTCATCTTGAATGGTTAGGTGTAATTGAAAAATGTGATCAAACCTAAAATAACTCCTAATTAATAAATATCTGTTGATGATGATGGACATGCTCCTCTGTGTATCTCAGGAGCTATCAAATAATTTGGAGTCAAATGTTTATACTTAAATAGGGTATTTTCGTCGTAAAACTAAAATGAGAATTTAATATACTTTATATTGCGAATTAACCAAATAAGTTCCAAATTCGGTTTTTTTATCTTAATAACAAATAATGTTTTCAAAGGAAACTTTTCCATGAAATAATTCCTCATCTGCAAGTGATCTCAGGGCTACTAATATTGATACGCATATTGTTGCTATTTACTATTAATTGAAGTATGATTTTTTTGATTAATTATAAAATAAATCAAGAGAATTTCCTTTAAAATATTTACAAACTATAAATAACATTTATTTATCTTCAAAAACGCCAATAGTTTAAATATAATTACTAATAGATGAATTTCTTAAGATTTTTAAATAATTGTCAAGTAATTCTGCCTGGTCATAATTTTGAATGCTAGTTAAATTAATCACCTATGAAGCAAATAATGACTTTTGCTTTTTGTGTTAAATTACATAAAAGTTTTAACAAATCAGCTCTACTACTTTGAATTTTTTATTAAAATTATTTCTTTTGCAATATTTCTTAATACAGGTATTCCATTATTTTAGTGACATCGGGTGAGAAAATATTAATACCAATTGTCCATTTGGATTTATGAGCTTCAAAAAGTAGGCTCTAAAATGTGAGGATTAGTATTTCTTTTTTTCAATAAAACAATCATTTAAAACTAGGCAAAATTGATTGTCATAAATCAATAGTCCTCTGAACTGTGAAATCTTTTTTTGTCCAAACCAATTATCCGCCCATATCGTTGCTACTCCTTCATGCTCTGGAACACAAATATTGAGAGACAAAGAATCTTTAGGAATCATTTTAATATCAGATTTTAATTCCTTCATCTGTGAATTTCTCATTATCCAATCAAGTTTGGTTTAATTTTCAAGTACAGCCAATTTATCAAGCCTTTCACTTGAAGCTCTCGGTCTAATATTATTTTTTATCATTTAATTATAAATCAAATATCATGTTCCAGAATTTAAAAATCTTAATAAGTGTTAATTAACTAATATATGTAAATATGAAAGGAATAAATTAATTAAAATATTAGTGGCATGTATTATGTCTGAAATAATTTTGAATTCTACAACATTCCGTCGAAATTCTAAAGATGAATAAGAAAAAATTATAAAGCAAACTCTTTATTAAATATTCTAAGTAATATCAAAATGAATCAATTATTATTCATTGTAATAAATTAAGTGAAAATAAAATAAATCAATAAATAAATAATATTAATTAATTTAATTTCAAGCTTTTATTGTCCGCATTCAAAAAGAAAAATCAAATATAATTATTATAATGAATAATAAAATTTGCGCAAAAATGAATTCTAATGATTTCTCCTCAGAAATTCAGATTATTAACTTATTTACTAAATTCAACATTTTTTTAGTACTAGTAATAAAACTCTACATCTACACCAAATTTATTACATTGTCTAATTTAAATAAGTATGTTTTGTAAGTATAAAGAAAATTTTATGCCAAATGTAAGTCAGATAGGAATTTGATGTCTTCTGCTATAATAGCTTCCTTTCATAATTAACCTTATCAAAATTATTGAAAAGGATTTGCTTAATTTACTATAATGTAAGTTTAGAATTGCTTATAGTAATAAACAAAAATATTGAAAAATTCTGTTTCGTGGTGCATTTTAAATTTGAGATCTTAATTGTAATTTTTAATCAATATTAAGCATCATAATTTGCATTTAAGTAACTTTTTTAAATAGTTTGTTTTTATATTTATTACAAAAAGTCTGACTCTTTATGATTACAATCTCAGGTTTAAACTACTCTATCCTTATAGTAAGAACCATCTAATTAGATATCAAATTAATTCCATTTTTGTTATTATTTTTACTTCCTTATATACTTAAATAACAATGCTACATAATATATAAAACTTAGGTAAAAAAGAGTTTTGCGTATTTATTTGAATTCAAACTTGTCGAATTTCTTAAATTTTGATTTTAAAATTAGGGTAATCATTCTAATACTATAGCATAAATTTTTTTAAGGATTAATCATTTAAATTTATTATTAATGGTTTTTATTGAATTAAATGATATTATATAGTTTTTTATTTGAATTCTTGAAACTCCTAACAAATAAGGGAGTCGTTATTCTAGAGGGCTTCTATTCTCTATCGCTTTTATTTTTATTAATCAATATCTTTAATGTATGGTACATTTAAAATATAGAAAATCAAAGATATTATGACCCTATAAAAAAATCAAGGAATATCACTTTCTGATGTAGTTGAACCTAAATTTAGTTAATAAATCAACTTTAACAAAGCTGATCATTGATCATTACATAATCAATTATAAATTACCTCAATTTTTTAAAAGTATAATCTAATTAAACCAAACATCTAAATTTTAGTCTTTGATTTTGAGCAAATGAGATTCAATTAGTAAATGTATATCTCCATAATCAACACTATATTAGAACAGATTAAACATTTTAAAGTATTAATAAAGAAATAATAATATGTAATAATTAAATATAATAAATTTGAGAAGAATAGTATTTGTCTAGTATTTTTAATTATTACTTTATTTAGTCTAATATTATTTTGTTCTTTTTCATAATTTTCGTAATAGGACTATTTTGTTGTAGTATTTATCTATGATTATAGTGATTGGTTCTTCAAAATATAGGTTATAATATCAAAGTGAAACTCCACTGACTATAAAATCTTATTTTATAAATTCAGTAAGGAATTTCATCTTAGCAGGACATCCTGATACAGAGTAGAATGTGATTAGGTATTCTTCCTTTTAGTTTTGATAATGGAAGATTTCATTATCATAGAAATTGGCATCCATCCTTGAATGTGACAGTTGATTTATTTGTTGGATTGTAGGAAATTGAATTAATGCCTTCGATAGTTTTCAGTTTGGGAATGCTGTTAATTATAGTTTGGAGTTGATGAATCATCTAGAATGATCGAGATTGTTCATTATTAATAATAAATTATATGAAAAAATAAAGTGAAGAGATTGTTAATGAAATTCGAAAAAGGCAACCCGATAAACCGTTGTCTTTAACAGAGTTAGCTATGATCAGAGAAATACAATACATGTATTTAAAGAAGGAGAAGTGTGTTTTGGATCTAATAATATAATATTGTTGTGATTGTAATTTGATTTTTAAAAGTATGATTAGAACGATTCCAAATAAGAGTTTGTGAGAAGGCATTCCTAATGACAACAATTGTTCCATTGCTGCATAGTGAAAATCCAATTGATACAATCAAGAGCGGGACCATTATTATTGCATGTTTAAGTGAGAATCAGGAAACCCATAAGAGGATCATCAAGAGTGAATGTCTCCAAAGTCTCACCACTTTGACAAAGAAGAGATTGCATTTCGATATCACAAAATATGCATTGCAAACAATAGCCAATCTTGCAAAGGTGGCTGCTAATTTTCGTAAGATCTTGGAGTGCAAGATCTTTGAAACCAATATCTCTGAAAACAAGAACCCTGAGAACTCCGATAACAAAAATCCTGAATAGAACATAAAGGAGAATCTCTCAGTTATAGATTAAGTCTTGCCCAACCAATCAGAATTGTATGTTCTGTAGATCATATACGAGATGACATCTCAATAACACACCTATATCAATTAGATGTGCAAGATGATGTTGAAGAAGAGATTCATCAAAAAGATCATCCACAGCATTGTTTCTGCTGACGTTGATGTTGCTACCTAAGCAATTCTAATCATCAAGTACTTAAAACCCTTATTCAAATAGTTAATTGATCATCAACAGTAAGAATTTAGATAGACAACAGAACATTGAAAACAAGAATCAGGAGAATATCGAGAGTTCTCCTTAGATCGACAGTAACAACAATAAGAATTTAAAAAGACTGCTTAAATTGAAACTGCCTCCCAAGTTGCTCTTAACTTACAAGTTATTCCAAGGCCACGAGAATTCCATCAAGATTACCAAGTATAATTCCATCTCATCACTTTAGAGCCATTATGCAAACTCTAGAGAATCTATTAAAAATCAAGGACTTTCAATAGCAACTGGTAATGGACAGTTACTATGTCTTGTGTTTGCAGATGTTTGATACCAATGTTTATGAACTCAATTACTATGGCATTTCGTGTTTAGCTTATATGAGTGAATTGGTTGAATCGCATGACAAGTTGGTGGAAAAGAAGATTCTTGAATTGATGTATCAAATACTCAAGGATTGCAAGGACCAAAAGATTAAGTAATAGGCATTCAAAATCATATCTTGCATTTCCTTGAATCCAAAGTATCTACAGAATTTAATTAATATGGGTATGATTGATTTATTAGTTAATTCATTGAACTCAGATGAAAAAGCATGTAAGATTTATAGTATTCTTTCCCTTAGTAATCTTTCATGCTCTTAAAATTTTCATAAATACATAGGCAACATCAACATCAAATTATTAATACACATATTGGAATTATCCGATCCTTCTAATCACGCAGTCCTGAGAGCTGCTGCAAATACACTAGCCAACATTTCTATTGATCACACTTACTAATAGAACTTTCTAAAAGATCCAGAAAAAACGATCATTCTAAAATTAATCTATTCTGCAACTGATATCATCCTAATTAAATCAATCATCATTATATTCACCAACATAAGCACCAACAGCAATCTAATAACTGATTTAGCATAATAAGATATATTGAATTGTCTCTTTCTATTGTATTAGAAAGACTATGAGGAGTTAAGAGGGTATCTATCTCGTTGTTTGAGTGCATTGTCAGTGGTTCCAGAATGCAAGAAGTTGATTTTGCAGAAAGGATTCATGAAATCTTTAGTCAATTCCATATATAAATCGAATAGGGAAACTAAAAGAATGATACTCTTATCAATAATGATGATGTTGTCAATAAATGAGGAATTCCAAAAGCAATTCATAAATGAATAAGGAACTGAATGTCTGTTGTATTTGATGTCATAAAGTGACAACTTTCATGCCTACATAGCTGCTAAGAGTTTCGTGTTGATAAGTAGAATGGAATCCTCGTTATCACAAGTGGCTAGAAAATCTATTTGCGAGAGTGTGGCTAAATATTCTCTTACAAGGGAGAGAAGAATCTTGAAGGAGGGTCTTCGATTCTTTGTCAACATTATCATCCACAAACGTCCCAAGGCTTTCATCATAAATCATCTCTGCTACCTTGCTCATGAAGTGTTGAAAGGTGATGAATAAGATGCCCAATAATTAGGAATGTTTGCTTTCATGTTGTTATCAGAGTAACAAATTTATCATGAAACTGTTATGGCACATGATCAACTACTCTAGACTATTGCAAATAAAGTATTCAAAAGCAATAGTACTAATGATTTAAATCCTTAAAATGCAACCTTTTTAAGTATTGCTATAATGAATTTGTCATTAAATCTAAACAATCTAGAAAAACTACTGAATTTCAAGTTCATTAAAGTCATGAGGGATATCTGTGTGATGTTAACAAAGAACCCAGAAAAGGATCCTGAATTCGATTTCCGCACTTACCTCTTTACCTTCATACGTTAATTACTAAAAATTACAAACCTGTAGGAGAAACTACCAGAAATCTTCAAATAGGGAGCTACGTAGATCATTTAAGAATTGATTCTATCTAATAAAAGCTATTTCTTTAGGAGTCTGTTAGAGAGCATCAACATTCTAATTTCTATGTCTGACAAATATCCATCAGACATCCTGAATGTGATTGTTAAATTGGCTGATCCAGATTATGAGATAGAGGATGAGGAATCATTACCGTTGAGAGTGTATGTGTTGAATAGGATGTCCTACAATCCTCATTCTCTAGAGTACTTCAAATAATCAAAGATTGTACCATTTTTAAGTGAGAAAATGCAATAAGATCTTTCATTCTTAAACATTTCCTAATATTTCTGCTCATTATTAGCAAATATTTCAAAAGAAAATGAAATTCTGAACCAGATTTTTGAAGCTCAGATTCTTACATCGATCTTTAAGTTGCGTCAACAGAAACATAATATTAAGCTGACTGATATCATCCGTTTATTGGCACATTTAAGTTCGCATCCCTCCTTTAAACCAAAGATATTTAGTGATGAAATCTATGCCAACATCTTTGATCATCTCCAATAGGTCACTTTCTCAGAGAAATAGGATCCTCAAATTTGTTACCCAGTTCTGATATGCATACTCAACATGACCAAATCAGATTATGGATTAATCAAAGCCATAGCCAGAAGTGACATTTTGAATTTTGTTAAGGTGTACATCAAAGAATAAAAGGGACCATAACATATCACTATCTTATGCTTTCTTACTCTTTCCAATATGCTAATTGACCCTGACATTCTGAAGAAGGAGTAAGACATCCCTTCCTTGGTGAATCAATTAAGGTAAACTATTTAGGAGAATGAAGATTAACTTGATCCAGCATAACCCGATTACGTGGTGGTTTCATTCCTAAAAGTCATGCACAATATGGTTCTCTAACATTACTCAGAGATTGAAGACAATCTAATTATGATTGAATGTTTGCAGGACATTTAGAAAATGTTCATCAAATTTACATCCCAAGAGATCTTAGGACTCATCCTGTCCATTTTCTGCGTCATGGTTGAATCATAGAAAACACTACAAACCTTCAAGTCTAATTATCCAGTCATGATTAAAATATTCGATCTCTTGCATCACAACTATGAGAAGTTGGAATAACAGGAACAGAGATTCAGATCCTCATTACTCTTGTTACTAGCCAATCTGGCTTATCATGAACACTCCTTTGACTTCTTTGAAACCTTCCTCAATATCGAAGATTTCATGATCAAATACAGAACTGCTTATCTCAACCTCACTTAAGCTCCAGATAGAGAATTGTTATTAACCATCTTAGTGAATCTAACATACATCAAAGAAATTCAATTGATTATGCCCAAATATGAGAAAACTCTTTAATTGATCAAAGAGATACTTTTATCCGAACATGATGAATCTACTATCAAAAGGATTGTCTAATTACTTGCCAACTTATCCTTAAATCAGGATTTGCACACATGGATTGCAAGTGAAGATATCCTTAAAAGATTGCAGAAACTGTTCTCTGAGAGTGGTACATCCAAAGTCTTGAAGGAGTAGATATAAATTCTATTGGCCAACACAACTTTTACAGAGGAAGT
This sequence comes from Paramecium octaurelia, assembly GCA_905182995.1. Taxonomy (NCBI): domain Eukaryota; phylum Ciliophora; class Oligohymenophorea; order Peniculida; family Parameciidae; genus Paramecium; species Paramecium octaurelia. The sequence continues at coordinate 279,984 of CAJJDP010000088.1, forward strand.
TCATGAAGTGCTTATTAATAATGATGCCATCAAAATATTTGAATAGATTGTTAATAAAAAGGAATCAATGTAACAAGACACTTCACATTAATAGGTAGTCTCACTTGTCAATCTGGGACTCAATCCCAGAACTTATGCACTCATTGAGAATCAATTGAGTATGGTCAATACGCTATCTCTTTTGGATGAGTGCGAAAAACCTTTGTAAATCAGATTGTTAAAATCTTCTTTAGAATACGTAATTGAAAATTCCAGTTAAAATTTACAAAACAAGAAGGAAATCTTATAACATATTATACGAAATATCAACTTTTTGCTGGAGAGTAAATCCAAATTTTTAGTATGTAAAATCGATCCCTTATGGTAAATGATTCTATCGACTGAATTAATAAACAAAGCCGTCTTCAACCAGGAGTTATTGGTTGCCAACTTTATCACTATAATAATATTCTTCGATATGCTAGAAGTCAAATGCAATTATTACAGTCACCTATGTGAATTGGCAGATCGAATCCCTCTTATTCTTGATTTCCCCTCTATGCAAATGCATATTGAAAATCTATTCATTTTCAATTAAAGCTCCTTGAATAATTTAAAAGAATTAATTCAACAAGTAAAACAGAAACAACAAGTCGAACCTCTGCTAATATCCAAGTATGAATAATTGGTCAATCAATTTCTTCGACTCCTATCAAATGTGGCCTTTGCTCAAAAAACATAGCCAGGGTTACAATAGTTCATGTAAAAAAAGGAAGTAGAAGATCATCTCCTAGAAATATGTTAATTTTCCCATTAATAGGCACCCAATCTCATCTTGCAATCCCTAGCCACCTATGCGAATATCTTTCAAATTGATAGTAGGAATTATTAGTAAGTCTTTGAAATCATAGCTAAAAATTACAAATAACAAATCAAATAACATCCTCTCTATCAAACCTTTTTAATTGGAGTAATAGTAGGAGTTATGAAGAATAGAAAGTATTTATTATTTGAGGATGGCAAACAAGACATTGGCGATCTTAATGATTCAATCCAATCATACTAAAAAAATGCTCTCTATTCAATTCAACAATAGTAAACCAACAATTTCTTCCAAAAGAGAGTATCTTCATAACAAACCTTCATTAGTATACGCTCTCAAGACAGTGAGTATCCTGTAAATAAAGATATGAGTTTGATAATCTCTGTCTTGTTGTACGTGTTGAAGAAAGGCCATCCTCCTACCTATTAATCTGCTCCCCCATTATTATTACAATGTTTGACCAATATTGCATATCATCAAGAGAATTTCAAATTTCTATTTTCAACTAAATTACCTGAATATTTGTTCACTTATATTTGTCAAAAAGAAAATATCTAGGCTGATGGTTATGTCCATGCATTGACAGCCTTTATCAACATAAGCACTAATAAAGAGTTCTTCTTGCGTATTCAAGCTGAAGAAGTGTACAAATATGTGGTTAAACTGAATCAAGTGTCCAAACCATTAGTCATTTAATATAGCAGCAGTATCTTCATGCAGATGTTTGAATACAGCACAGAGAATGATGAGAATCAGCATCTTGTAGAATTCACATTGGATTTTATGGTTAATGAGGTTCTGTCCTATGTTACATTTGAATCAGATCATATGGATTTATTTTTGGCATTCCTTGAAAGATTACTCAAAATATAAAAACTAAAATATGTAATCATTTTTATTGATATCCTTTTAGAAAATCGCAAAAATTGAATCCTTATTCCAGAAGTTCTAAAAAACCTTGGAAACTCAAGATTTAGCAAATGATAAAAAGTTTGATAAATATTGGAGAATATGGAATATTTATAATTTCTTGATCACTTCCAAAGAATGCTTAAATTATCTAGTTAAATATGGGTACTTTTCTTTACTCAAATCAAAATTAACTTACTTTACTTCTTCTTAATTTGATCAATGTCTAAGTTACAACACTCAAGCAGAATATCAAGAAAAACATAAAAATGTCTTAAAATAATTCCAATTGTTTTCTATTGTCTTGTCTAGTATTGAAAAGATCTTTAAAAATGATGTGAACTTGAAACTATAACCTCCAATTTAGAAATTGATTTATTCATAGAAAAATGAGAAAGTATCCACAGATATCATTAGAATAAATGACAGCGAAGCCCTGAAGATATCATTCTATGTCCCCTTTTTGATCATTGAGAAAATCTTGGTCTCAGAAGAAACATACTAAAACTAGAATAATATTCTAATTGTTGTTGAAGTATTAAATCAAATAGCACTGATTCTAACCAGAATGGACTCAAATGGGGTTGGGACATTAAAATTTCTGATTGAAATATTAAAAAGAACACTTAAAACTCAAGTAGATGATAAAACACTTTTCTATAGCAATGTTGTTAATATATCAATCAAGTTATTTGAAAAGTTTGGAGTTGAAATATCAGGTCCCATTGAAGAGATACTAGTTTTGTTTATATAACATTGGTAAGGATCAGAATTTCGATTCATGAATTCAGAAATTTATTAAAACTTTTTAAGATTATGTGTACTCTTTAAGTTTAAGGATTGTTAGTAGGATAAGCCTTGTAATTTGGCTAATAGTGTATTGTAAATAATGAACATCAATCAGACAACCTTTAGAGAACATGAAACTCAGTTGTTGTTCCAAATGTTCCTTAAAAAACTCATTGCAGAAGTGGATCCTTCTGAATCATAAGAGCTAGAAGAAACTATTTCTGAATCCATTGACTTTTTACTGGATTATATTTAGAAACAATCTGCAAACATAAAAGCATAATTAGAGATGGGTGACAAGAGTATCACTGAGTATTAGAAAACACTTCAATAGTAGAATTTCACAATGTCAATAGAAATATTGACAATTCTAGTTTCCTTCACCTCCTTTTAAGAGAAAATTTTAGATTTGGAATTGCTAAGTTCAACTGTTTAATGTGGATTGTTGATTTAAGAATTACTTAACTTTTTTGAAAATAAAGAACAATAATCAGAAGACTTAAAGACAGCTATTAATCAGTTGCAGAGTTTTCTTAAACATATCAGCATATTTTTAAGTTATACTTCATTCTTGATAAAATTTCATGATGAATTACAAAGTTAACCTTGTATATAATTTATTTTTGAGAATATGCTAAAGAGAAAGAAATAAACTAAAATCTTTTGTTTCAATATCATTGTCAATTTGATTGAATCTTAAGGACCTAATTTTATATTTGAAGTCTTGTAGAGTATAGAGGAATAAATCGATAAGATAAATGCTAATACTTCGCTATAAAAATACTCTTTGGATGCTATAGTTAGTTTAACAGAAGAAATCTATTAGAAAATTCAACATTATAAAAATATCGCTCCAAATGAAGAGGCATTTTATTAATTATCAGATGATATTGGACTGTTGTTGACAAAAATACTAATTGGCAAGAAGCATACCTTTTCATTAAATGGATCAGCTGAAATATTGATGAACAGCAAGTTGCAATAAGTTTAGATTAGGACACTGTTTTTGATGATTAAGAAGTTCATCAATTGTGATAATGATATTTCAATTAGAGACAAGAGTATTTAATTGTCATTTGATATCAGCAAATAAATCTATGGAATGTTGTCCTCAATGGAATAGATAGATTGCAATAATGAGACAATATAAAATCAGCAATTCTAGAATAAATTCATAAACATTAAATACACTTGGGATCAAGTGAGGAAAAATTAAACCTATTAACATTTAGAAGATATGTTCTTCTGGGAGTAATTGGAAATCAGTGATTACCAGTTTAAATTAATATTCTTAATAATTTGTTTTGAGAATATCACCTGCAGATTTAGAGGGGAATAGAACAATAATAAAATAGCATTGCCTAATTCTGCAGTAATGGTAAATGATGTCTTCCTATTAATTGATCCTAACTTGGACACCTTCTTGGAGAACTATAACTTATAAAATCAATTGAACTTTTTACTAGTATACTACGCTGCTTCTATTAGTTATAGTTCTTTAGGAAATAGAACAAGGAAAATAGAATTTTAATCATTGGCCGAGAGAGATATGTCATTTAGAATAAGATTAAACACCTTTGTTAGAGTACTAAGTGATAGCAAGATCAATATCCTTGCTAATTTTGCCGATTTAATTAGGGGGCCAATATAAAATTTATGATTATGATATAATAATTAATAATATATGTACTGCTTATCTTTCATCGAATATTTCAAAGTGAGATCAAAAGACTTTATTGAGTTTATGAATGAGAGTTAAACAGAAATAAATAGCACGTTGATTATGATCATGTTTTCATTTCAGAGGATTAGTCTATTATTCGATTACGATTATTTTGCTGATAAACCATATATCGATTTTAAATTGCAAATTCTGCAACAAGTATTTAATTGGTTTACATTACAAACTCCAATCTAATTAATTGGTAGGGCGAACTTAAACAAAGTTTTATCTTACATTATTTGTGTGTATTTATGGATGATCATCATAAACATATTTACAACGTTTAAATTAAAACATACAATTAAAAGCTTCTTTACTTACTACCAATTATTGGTGCTCATACCAATAATTCAACACTTAAACAATTAAATGTTAAAAGAAGAAGATTTTATTATTGGTTTAATTATCATTTTCGCCATTTTCATATGCTACATTCTTTATTTCCTGGTGAACAGGAACTACTTTTTACCTCAGAGAAACGAATTCTTAAGAAGATATTCCTATTTTAATTTTGTGTTAATAATTGTTGATATTGTATTCATGATTACGAAGTCAATGGTGAGCGAACTTACATCCTCCATCATATTAGTGATGATGAATTTACTCTTTCTCATCGACGCTGTTGTAATTTAACCCTACAGTAACTAAATAAACACTAAATATGTGAGTGCAACTGCGTTAATGTTATTTGTTTCTCTGATAAAATTAACGTCCTTTGAAATTTCACAAACCGAGGTATTTTACTTCATACTCTTGCTCTCGGCATTATCAGTTACCATAATCACATAATTGTATAACAAATAGATGAACAACTAAATATATAACTCACCTATGACTCAAGAAAAGATGCTTGCCGTTGTGGATATTTTGACATAAACCAAAATGAGCCCAATCTAATTGTATTCCATATTATGTCATATTAAATTCAAGCATAATATTTGGGTAGAAAGTGACAATCTCTTTTAAAAAATACAGTAAACTGTGTTGAATCTCATGAATTTAGTAATTGAGTAAATTAAAACAAAGGATTGGGTTGTTATGGAGAATCTACAATTATACAAAATCATGTATGTCATTCACACTTGCAAGAAAACATAGCTAGGTTACATAGAATTGAAATAATACATGACTAATTCTTAGAAGTAATCTTTTTATTTCCTAGTTATATCTAATATCTTACAAGAGAAAATGGCTGAAAAAAAGAAGTAACTTTAAGTTGGAGGAGACCAAGAGAAGAAATTGCAATTAAGTGACATCCGTAGAGCAGAATTGTTATATGAAGACAATTTGAGTTTGATGATTTCAATATTAGATACTAAAATTAAATTTTGGATTGATTTAGATAAAGGATATTAAAGGATTGAAGATTTCGCATTATGCACTTATAAATTGAGTGAGAAGATTTGGAATTTGAGAGATGCATTCTTTAATTGGTTTGCAATTCAGCCAATGAAATTGTAAGCGAGATTAGTACACTTCAACATCTTAGAATTAAAATTATTGTCTATTTTATATTCAGCTATCCTAAATGATTATCATGCTACATTGGACATCGAATAAAGAATTGACGAAATTATGCAATATGAAAGGAATGTGCAAACTGATAATGTGAATAATTTAACACTATTTAATGATGAATTGGTCATGATTGCTACGAGTTTTGCAAGACAAAAGAGCTTAATACTAAATAGGAATAGAGGATAATTGGCACAATTCTTTGGATATAAAGATGAGAAGGATTTCTAAAATATACTTTATATAGAATAATTGATGCCACCCTATATCCAATAGATCCATGATAAAATTATATTCAGATACATGAAGAAAGGATATTCATTATTGATCGAACACTCCAAAGAAGTATATGTGAAAATGAAAAATAATTTTATATAAGCAGCCAATATTAGTTTGCTGCATATGTTTGAAAATGACTCAGATTACATAATCACAGGTGCATTATAAAAAGTAAAATAGAGTTATGATTTTCTTATTTTCGATCGTCGAGGCAAGATCTTAGGGATAAGCGAATAGTTCTTCTCCATTTTAGGTTAGGGTTTCACTTTGGAACAATTATTAAGCAAAGGATTTGTATACTTTTGGTTTTAGACTATTTTTGATTAAATTACTTTGGAAAAGGAATATCTTTTGTAATAATCAGAATTGCAAGGAAGGGGAGTTCCGAAATCGATGATATTATCTCCCATCAATAACTTTAATCAATTATGTGTAGATCATGAATATAGTAGAGCCAACAGTACTGTTAAAAATCATGAATCTTAAAATTATTATACTGAAGTAAATGAAACTGAATAATAAAATTATTAAACATATGGCAATCAAATAAACTCCATTCATTTCCTAAAAGAATAAAATATATCATTTATCAATGATTTTATCTCAAGAATCAATTAACCTAAATATATAGATAAAGATACACAATATTCAATCAAGTTTTAGTTGACATTTAATGTTTTAGGCAGTGATATCCTTCCTCAATTTGTATTGTAAATTAATGATATTGAAAAACTTAATAAAAAAAAATCCTTAAATCAGCCGTCTACTAGTTTCTATTATAGTACAATAAAAAAGAGTCTTACAAGCGATCCCTTTAATGAATCTGATTTCTAATTGGATCAAGAGGGAATCGAAAATGCAATAAGTATCAATCCTCCAATCATAAATAAAATCAATCAAGTGTAAAATCCAGACATTGAGGATAGTCAGAAAAAATAATCATATTTAAATGAAAGTTAATAGTAATAATAATTAGTTTCTCCAAGAGGAAATAAAGAAATCCTCATCAATGTAGAATAATACGATGAAGAAGATGAAGATGATCAAAAATAAGCCTTTGAATTTGCTAAGAGTAGCTCTTAGTAGAATTAAAATAAATAGAATGTAGAAGAAGTCATTTAATAATATAAAGAATTAGAATTAGAGTTCAAAGATAATGCTAAATAATCTTAATCTAGTGCTACATCTGATAGAACTTAGATGTCTGTCTTCAATATTCTCAGAAATCTGCAATATACTTAACGCTATTAAACAACTCTTATTAAAGTTTTCATCAATACAGTAATTCTCTTTCTTGTGTTGCTATTCTTAGTCGTTCTCGAATTGGTTATTGCAAGAAGCAACACAAGCATACTACAATATTAAATTCCACTTGTCAGATTACCTGATAAGTTTAATCGCTTGTATTGCACATTTACTGTATTAGGATAAATCGACTTAGAAATTAGATTGCTTGACTTTGATTATGGTGAGTATTATGTTTATAGAATAATATAGGAAAGCCAATAATTGAGGGTGCAACTGTTAGAATTAATTGTACAAATAGAACAAGAGTTCTCTGTTCTTGATTAACAAGGGAAATTAACAAAAGCAGAAATCAAAATAGTTAATTAGTATATTTACCAAGTGTAAAATATCTCCTTTTTGTAATTCAATTAAATGGTAAATGAATATACATAAGCATTAAACAATTTATTTGATGAAAATGATGAACAATCTGCAATTAATGAATAAATAAGATTACTATTCTTGAAAGCAAATCTCAATAATATAATTGATTTTGTAAGCAATGTAGTTGAGAATATTGTGAGCGAATTTTTTGCAAATATTGATAATTATGAATTTTTGTATCTTGTCTTTCTCTTTGTTTAACTTTTGATTATCATAATCGCTATTTTACTTTAATTTAAATTATGGGTAGAACCATATGGTTATAAATAGAACATACTTCTTATGATTTGTAGAGTATAAGAAAAGGATGTTGAACTATTAATATTGAAGTATAAGACTTTTAAGGATGTCCTCATAAATGATATTAGTAGGTGGAAATAAATCAATTATTTTAAAGAGTTCTTTACTTGTAGAATATCACAATTAAAAAAAATATAAAAACTAGCACATTCCCATTAAGTTGATAAAAAACAATTAAAGTAATAATAAAGAGCTAAATTGAATTCAAGAATTTAAGAGACTCAATATTCTATAATGCACATTTATCTGATGCTATTATTTTTATGGTTTATACTAACAGCATATGTTTTATCATCTTATCTATTCTAAAATATCAACATGAAGGATTCAAATCCTGAATTAAATTTATGTATGTAATTTGTTAGATTTAAATAAAGATTTGATAGTTGCATGATTATTAGTTAATTGATTAAAAATTAATTATTATTAAGTTAACATCAAAGGAAAAGTGGTATTTATATACAAAATCCGGAATATAATAAAACAAATGGATTTTTTTAAGAGAATAATAAAATTCTACTGACTCAATTTAAGATTAGTTTGGATTTATAGAAGGAATAATATAATTCGATTTATGATAATATAGTGGCGTCAAAGAAGATCAATGATCAAAATAAAAACTTATTGTTAGGCTTGTATTAAGATGATCTTTGTGATTATATTGGTGATTAGTTGCCGTTTTGTTTTTATCAGAATGGGAAATTTCAATACTTTCCAGACTTTCCTTAACCATAGGAGATTAATAATAATAGGGAACATCTTAAATAAGGGTTTAATGGATTGTATTAGGAGTAAGATTAAATATAAATATTTTAGAATTTAAGCGCTTTTTTCAAGCAAATTTGTAAAGGAATTGAATGGTGAATTGGAGACAAATACAGATGAAATAGTTCTTTTTATGGAAACTGCTGAAAACATTTAACTATTAATGCCATATTTCTTTGATCTTAATAAAGGAATAGTAGAGTTCTATTAAACTATAATAGCGACATCAGTTGACATTTTAGAGACTGATTTCTAGAATTACTTAATTTATTATATCATTTTTGGGATAGTGGCATCAGCCATTTTATTTTCTGTTGTTATCCTTGCAACTGGAAAATTATAACGATAAATTAGAGCAATCAGATAGGCATTAGTATTGTTACCGCATGAAAGTCTATTGGATGTATAAGTGTATAATGCAATTAAGAGATTTGAGCAAAAGATGTGATAAATCATATTTAAATATAAAACAAATATTTTGAACTAGAATATTCAAATTTTGTGTAAGTAAAATGTTTCAAGTTCTTTTTCAATTTCATCAAAATTATTGATGTGATACGTTTCTTCATCTTCAAAATCATCTTCATTAAATTAATAAGGATAGTTTTGATCATCTTATAAAATTGGAGGCAGCATCACTATTTACCTATTTTTTTAAAATAATTTTTCATTTCTCTCCTTTTACATTTTCTAATGAAAGTCTTGCACCTTCTAAAACCTATATGAATTAGTATACCATTTTGAGTATTTGCTTTGTCTCTTCTGATTATTTCTTTTCAGTCTATAGCTCTTCAATTAAGCTATTTTCGTTTCGAGTTTATAATTGCATGAATTAAATAATGATAAAAACAAATAAGATAATATCACAAATAATCTAGTCACTAATATATTTACTCAATAAATCAGCCTAAATACATTTTAGAATTGCTCTTTCATAAACTAATCGAATTTAGTATAATTATAATACCAATATTATTTCCAACTTAGTATTAACCAATAATACCAATGTCTAAGTCTACATTCTTATTGGAATGTTTAATAATTTTATGATCAAATTTAACTTCATTCATAGAGTTTGGTAGATAATATAATCTCAAAGGTCACCGCCTTTTTGTACTTCAGATTCAATCATCGATATTAGAAATTCTGAGGAAATTTATCTATCACAAGGATTGCTATCAATTTTCCTTCTCATTAATTATTATTATTCACGACTACAATTTTCTACGCATCAATATAAAGTGATATTATCATAAATCAGCTTTTTTATTCGATTATAGCCATAATGAGAAGGAACTTTGATTCCAAAAACCAATTTAGATTCTCAAATTGAATAACTATTATTATGCTTATTCTAGTAAATACTCTAAATTCTAAATGATTCCAAGTTTAATCAGATCAATTTTTTTTCTCTATCTTTCTTGAATCTATGAGAATATTCTTTGATCTCTATTGATTCCATATTTAAAATGGAGTCTTGAAAACAATAACCAATTATTTTGCTATCACTAATGCTTTCAATATTTAAATAATAAGTGAAGATAATGCAAAATAACCATAATCTTCTAATGACCAAATACATTTTGTGTATGCCATCAATAAATCAGAGATATTTAAAAATTTCTACTTCTATTTCAAATGATCAACCCTTTTCATTTTCTACATAGAGTGCTACTTCCCAATTAAAATTTCAATCCAACTCAAGAAAAACAATTCTATATAAGCCACCAAATAGTTCCCTTTAAAAAATGAATGAATTGTTTAGATATCTAAATTATTATAATATTTTATAATGAATTGTAATTAGGAACCCTAATCAATCAAAGTTGTTGTAGTTGGAGATAGTAGTGTTGGGAAGACATCAATTCTATTGACGTAATTTAATTGTGAAAACATAGGTACACATAGGATAAATTTCCTATTGATTATGTGCCTACTGTGTTTGAAAATTACTCAAATGTTATTAGCGTTGATAATATTCAAGTATAATTGACTTTGTGGTATATAAATGCAATAAGTGTCAAGGGATACAGCGGGTTAAGAGTCTTATGAAAGATTGCGTTTATTGAGCTATTAGTCTGCTAATGCATTTCTGATTGTGTTTTCTGTAGACAATATGGATAGTTTCAATAATGTTTGGACTAAATGGAAACCAGAATTGGAAATGGCTGGCAAAAAAGATCTGCCTAAAATAATAGTGGGCAATAAATCAGATAAACTGAATGATCCTGATAAATTCTAAATGTTTTGGGAAAGATGTGAAGAAGAGGGATTAAAATATAGATAGTGCAGTGCATTCTTGAATAATAATATCAAAAATATATTTGAGGAATTGGTTAGTATGACTATCAGTGAACGATAACCGTCGACTATTTTACGATCTACAATAAGAAAAGATAGTATAAAACAATTGAAATCAGGATGTCAATTACTATGAGAGATTATTTGTAATTAATAACTTATATATTATATTATTATGAATACTTTAAGTTCAAATCCCAAAAAAACTATGTTTTATGCTGCTGCCTAAAGTATTAGTTGTCTAAATGTTGTAGATATGCTAAATCAGCATTCCAATCAATCATCGATGTCAACTCTAAAACGAAGTTTATTTCAGTTGGCCTTGGTTCCACCCAATAATCCAAGAGAATAACTGAATCAATCATTGAATAATAATTCAGATCGAGCCAAGCAAAATATATCCCTCCCCAGAAAAAGCAACATTTTTTAATAGGATAGAGATAGATCCCTCTCTTACAAATTAAATAACTCCATTGAACATAATACTTCTTTGGAACGTTTACAGAATGCCTACAATATTAAAGGTAATTTTTAAATTGCAAATGAAAATCCAAGCTTGCTTGTTGAAAAAGAAATTAAAAAATAAGAGTATTTGTTAAATCATTATATAGATTGAAAGAATATTTATTAAAATAAATACAAGAAAAATAATTATAATCTAAATAAGAGTAAGAGCGAATTAAAATTGAAGATCTTAAAGCTGAGGAGTTAGTTAAAAGACAATTAGAAGAAATTAGAATTAGATAAAGGTCTAAATTTGAAATCCCTCAATAATCATAAATCTAAGGTAGTTTTTGATTGATATATTATTATATAAGAAAAATCTGGAATTACCAAGAAAATCTCAAAACCCACCTAAACTATCTGTTTCCCCTTAAAAAGATGGACTTTTCATGTAAATCTACAAATCCAAACTTACAAATAATAATCAACAAAATGATATACTTCAGAAATTAAATAATATCCAAGTAATACTCACTCTAATTTATAGAATAATATCAACAATCTTCAATAATCAACAATGAAACAAAATGAAGTTTCATCTGTTAGAAACAATATCAAATAAATGATTCGAAAATCAAGTTAATTGCTTCCTCAACATAATGATCAAATTCAAGAAGAACCTCAACAATAATCTAATGATAGACAACTAGAATGTGAAACAATCTTCATACCAGCTAATTAAAAGATTAACACAGATGTTGATACATCATAATATTAGCCATCATAAAAAGAAATAAGTTAATCCACTCATAACTTCATTTCAAATAACAGCTTTTAATATCACTAATAAAATAATATGTCTACCATTAGCAATCCTATTAATAATTCATAACATTATTCATCTTAAAATCAGAATATCAATTCAATAATAAATCATTCTAGATTAACAATAAGTCAATTGACTTAAAGGGAAAGATCAATATCTAATGAAAAATAAAATGAAGAATTACTAGCAAAAGTTGATGAAATCAAAGATGAAATTAAAGGATTGTAATAAAAAGTAAAAAAAGTAATCATTCATTTTATTTTCATAGCCTGAACAAGCTAATCTATAACTAAAATTACCACATAGAACTGCTATGTTAATGTAAATATCATCAAAAAAGTAATTATAATTATATTCTTTAGTTAAATTTAAGTATAAAAATAAGAAGAACCAAAATCCTCCCAAAGAAACTGATTTTTAAGATAATATTTTTATAATCCATATATATATATTTGATAAATTTGAAAAGAATGAATAGATTCTTATTATATTCACTTTAAAATCATTTTTTTTTTAGTTTTTGGTGTTCCATGATTTGATGAACATATTTAACTAGGAGTCAAATGTCTTGATCTTAAACTTCTCATTGAACTTTTCAGATCTTCAAAGTTTTTCTAACTATTAGCTAAACTAGTTCTTCCTTTAACAAAAAAATTATTTTATTATTGTTTTTCAATCTTCTTTTTTGAGTTGCTATTATTGAAAGTCATTTTTGTAGAAAACATTTTTTTGGCCAACTCTAATAACAATTCATTCTGTTATGGAGTATTCCTTGCAGTTGTTAAACAAGATTTAGTCATTTCAATATTTCCTAATGAAGCCTACCTTGACTTTAATTAAGGTGGCTTCTTTATAGTTTTTATTGGAATTTCTATTTTAGATCTTTGCTTCTGTGCTGAAGTCTATCTGGATGTTTAAACAGGTTTTGGGATTCTTTAAGTTAGAGGTGGAGATTTTAATTATTGTACCTATCTTAATTACATCTCAATAGTTTTTTTTAGAGTTCCTTGGCAATTCTAGTACATCTATTTTTGAGCATCGATAGTAGGTTTTAAAGATTTTTAAATTAGTTTATTCTAATTGAATATCTAAAAAGGCTTTGGCTGAACTTTTGTATCACCAATCATATGAACCAAATCTCTGAGCACAGTCGTATTGCTTATTTTAGATATATCAGTTTAAGTAGATTCAATTTTGAGATCTCTCAATAAATACTTAAGCTAACTAACTGAACAGTCTTCAGAAGTGTCCTTTACTTTTGATTGAGATTATTATTTAACTTCCTCAAATAAACCCAACTCCATTTTTATTTTGCAATACTGGATTTCCCTATTTTTTTCCATTCTCTTATTAATGACTTTACAATGAAAATTTCTGGGAATATTTATATGATACTTATAGTATTCTAAAAGAGCTGGTATTCTATCATCGCTCTCAAAAAATCTATAAAATCTTTTTCATTATATTATTATTTATATACCTTCTCATGAATTCAGTATGTTCATCTAATTAAACATAGTCTTTGAATCGAATAGTAGATTTAACTTATTTATCATCCAATATTTCATTAATGTCTTTTTCATAATAAAAGTTTTATGACTGAGAGTATTTGCAATAAAGTGCTCTTGTGAGAATTAAATGAAAAGATCCATCATTATTCAACTTATCACAGAACATGCACTTATTAACTTACATTTTATTTATTTCCTCTATATATATAAATAAATTATATAATAATAGTTTTTAAAAATAATGTAGTTATGATAAATGATTATTGATAATAAATAATAAAAATTAATTTAGTGTTTAACTTAATCTTATAAATATCGTTAACAGTCAATTCCAAAGAGTTGTATTAATTATTTACTATTATATTTAAACAGCATTTATTAATGAGAAATGAGACTGTTTTTATTATTATAATTCAATATGATTGTTTACACAGTTCTTAATATTTAATAAAATTTCTTCATTTATTTTAGATAACTATTTAATTTATTAAAAAAAGTAATTAATTAATAATATTTATCTGAAAATAACTGAATTTTTATAGATAGATATTTTGAATTGTTATGTCTTAATATTAGCTAATTAAAATCATACTCGATATATTCCAATTTTCATCTACTTTTAATTTTGATCGTAGTAAGTATCAGATAATTAGATTGCCTCTATTTTTCATATATTTAAGATTGTATAATTTTAATAACACTTATGCATTTTTGAAAATATCGTCTTTTGAAACCAAATATGCTATTATATAAGATTGGAATATTTATAAAGTATTTCAATTTTAATAATAATATTATGTAAGTTCACTAAATAATAGAGTTAAGAATATTTATAAAATAATTATTCTGAATATTAAATATAATTATGGAATTCCATAAATATTGAATGAATCAAAAGTATGGTAGAATTTAAGATTATAAAGATTAATGTTGTTTAACAATTTAATAATTATATTATGTTAAATAAATCAATAAAAATAACAAAAAGAGTGATTATCATAAATCAAAAGTATTAAATTGTAATATTGATAAGAACTGGGACTATAAGTGAGAATACAAGTATAATAAATAGAGAACCATTGAAAAATGGTTTAGAAGTGGAGAGGAGTGATCAAAAGAATTCAAAATAGAGATTGATTAATAATGAATTAGGCGAATGTAAAGTATGTGTAATAAGGAAAGAGAAGTGTGATTTGAGACAGTTACAGGAGATGCTGAACATATATTTAAAAAACAATGAGAAGATTAAAGAGATCAAATCGATAGTGGATGCATTAAAAAATAGAACCAACAAATTGGAATAACAGTTAAAACAGTAGGAAGCGAAGTGCAAAGAGAAGAGAGTGAGAAGAACATCTACTGAAATAGAAAAGAATTATAAAGTTTAAATTGGTTATTATCATTTAAAGTGTTATGGTAAGAATTGTGATAAGAGTTATGGCTCCATGGTTTCATTGAATTTACATATGAAAATAAAACATAAAAGGTAGAGAAATGTTTAGGAATAATAAAAATGATAAACTTCTTTACTTATATATATATTTATTTTAATAACTCAATAGGTTTGGCCATCAGGTGGTTATTACAATTTTTTATTAGCAGCAGAACTCATTTCATTCTTTAATCCTGTCAAAATGTTTTCCAGAGTATTTTTGGATACCCAATTTTTTAAAATGGCAAATTTATTAATATCAATCTGAGTAGTAGTGAATGATAAATACCTATCCATTAGCTTAGACACAAGGAAGATTAATTTTAGTAACAAATCTGACTTGGGGAGCAACCTTTGGATATTGTGGACCACAAGTGATTTTAAGTGAATAGATTCTATTCTCAAATGCAGTCTACGATATAGAATAATATCATTACATTGTATGGTCCAAGGATTGTTCCATTCCAATTTGTCATCTGCATATCCTCAGCTACAAGTTTCAGATCAATAATTTACCATCTTCCAATCCATAGCTTACAGTTCCATCTCCAATACCTTTTTCTCCGTTTTAGAGTTCTTCAAGCAATCTAAATCTTCTTGGGACTTCTAGAAAGTATATAAAAACGATATAAAGTTACCTGGTGCTCCTTACATTAGGATTTGATTTAAATAATTATTATATGATATTAATAATATATTAAAATCGATATATAAGATGGGAATCGTCAGATATTTTGAATTCTTTGTTTGAATTAGTGTTCCTGAGTCATCGATCTCAGTTAATTTTTGAGTCCCTAAGGATTTTATACTTTATTCATATCAAGATATTGATGGGGATTGTTTAAAGCATCTAAAATAAATTTATCCCACATAGCAGATGGAATTTTTCTCTAAAGCATTTCTTTATGTAAGATACACAAAGGTATTTTTTGAGAAGGATGAGTATTGGGTAATTTGGTTTTTTGAGCCAAACATTTTGAATAAAAGATTCTCTATTACTAATTGTATTGGTTCGAATTGTTAGGATCAATTTCATTTTGATTTATTTCACTCTCATCAAATTATGATGTGGAAATCTTAGTAAGAATTTCACTTTTGATATCATTTAATTGATTCCTATCCTAACTTCCTGAGAATTTCGTAATTATAGTAGGTCTGCCAAAAGGGGGACTTTGAAATTAAGAGGGTAGGGGTAACTGAGAAGTTCTACTATATTCAGGTTATTATTGGTATCGAAATGATGAAGCACTACTGTAATTATTGTAAGGATTGTAATTACTGCTATTAGAAATGATAAGATTAATTTTTTGAGTTTGAGTTTAGATTTCGACTCTTGATGTGCGCACTTCCTTTTCTAATTATGTCTATTTCTAAAGGGCTAGAGAATGGAGTCGTTCAAGATAGAGAGCAATAGCAAGAGAACCTCTGTAAGATTCAGTAATTGTCTTCAATTCTTGATTTAGATCCTGTAATTTACGAAGTTCAATTTAATTAGTGTTTTGAATTGTGAGGATTTGTTCAGACATTTCGTCTGCTCTATTAAGATATTTTATGTTATCCTATTTAGATTCTTTTTGATTTAATTGCTAAATGGATTCTCTCAATTTTGATATCTTAAAATTGATTTCATCCAATAATTTATTGGATTTAAGGACTGCAGTGACACTCTTTGAAACACTTAGACATTTCATTGTATGAACATCGATTTCATTAATAGGAATAAGATTTTCACAGTTCATACAGGGAACTGCATACATAGTTGATGGGGCTGTCTTTGGAGCTCTTAGTTATTGAGTGGAATGATGGTTTTTTGCAGACTTACTTGTAAAATAATCTGACTGCATTGTTTACGATATTAAAAATAATATAAACGAATTATTGGATGCAAAATTGCAAACATATTATCACAACAATTAGAATGAGTAAATTCTATATCCTCTTTTCAATACTTTAAGTTATCTTATCAATAATACTTTTGATCTATGTATGAAATATATACAACTAGATTATGACAGACCCGATCCGAAAGTACTTAATCATTTTAATTACAATAGTTTACATCAATCAATTGTTGTAGAAGCAGAAGTGATACTAACCTTGGCTATCCTTATTGATATCTCCTTACGGATAATAGCAGAAAGGAAGGTATTTATTATTTCTCTATTTATTAAGCAATTTTTTAAAGACAAATGGAATCTCATAGATTTGGGTTCCTTTATTCTTATTTTAATATTACTTCTCTTTTTCTATATGATCACCAAGTACATAATAATTATGATATTTAAGTGAGTTTGCTGCTATTATTGATGATGTAATTGGATTGGTTGTCATGGTTTTGCGATACATAGTCTAAATTGTCAGACTAGCTCTTTTAATTAAATAGTAAGAATAGTATTAATTAGATCACATAAAGTTAAACAACTCTAATAAATAGATGATATCAAATTTGAATAAGTTGACAAGTAAAATGAAGATAGCACAGAAAAACAATAACCTGATACAAATTTATGATTATTATACATTCAATTATTTATTTATTATTATTAAGTTCTTATTTATTTTCTTGAAATTCTGTAATAATAGTTATATTTATATACACAACTGCATAATATGTTTGAATAAAAAGAACTTCGCATTTCCAATCAGAACTCAACCTACCAATCTATCTTATCAGGATTAAACACCTCATCCACTTTTTAATAGAAATCATATTCAATTCTTAATCATTCACATATAAATTTCAAGATGAAAAAAAACTACCAATATTCACATTCATACTAAATCACATGTATTAGATTAGATTTATCAGCTAGACATTGCTAGAATAAATATAATTAATTAATTTAAATATACAATATTCTCTTAAGGATTGCTTAATAAAAATAATAACCAAAAGGATGGTACTCAAAATTGATTTACATAATGTATTAAATATATAATTCAGCAACAAGTATTGTTTTTTTATTTAGTATTTTGGATTTTGCATTCCTAATTTGCCTATTTCACTTTTTTACTTATTTGAATTCCATAATTCTAATTATAAATATTCAAAATCTACTTTGCAAGGATCAATCTCTCCAGAATTTACCTTTTATAGTATTTTACAACTCAAATTTTCAAATACCTAATTCACGTTTAGTCCACTTTTTGCAGAAGTCTCGTAATACTCAAAATTATACTATTTTGCAAACTGCATTCCCTCCTTTTATGACACTTGACGCCTTAGATACTTAATCAATATATACTATTCTTCAAGGTCTGTTTTATTTCCTACTATAATCAGTTCAATCTCATCGCAAGCGTAACTTTATATTTTCTCATACCATTAAACCAATCCTTAGAATGATTATCTGCTTGTAACATCAAAGACAAGAATGCCTCCAATTGCTCTTAAAATTTATTGCATCATACCCCCTATAGAATGAACGAGTTAGAGAACGAAATGATTCTTATCCTGCAGTGTCCCAAATATGCAGATTCACATTTTGATCCATAACTCTTATCTCCCGAGAGCCAAACCCTATACCAATTGTAGCATCATGAGTATTTTTGAATCTGAGATCTGTAAACTACAATAGCAAGCAACTTTTTCCAACATCTAATCGATATGACCATAATTTAATACTAGTATCACCTACAATAATGATTTTAAAACAAAGCATTTTATAATTATTATTGATATCTTTGAGAAAGTCTTATGAAATACTAAATAATCAATATTAATATGTTTGATAATCATTTCTGCAATAAATTGTCCTAGGACATATTGATTTAATCTTAACTAGTTTATTCTATCATCATTGATTATTCCACTCCTTTAGTTTACAATTATTTTGTGTCTATTGGTTAAGAGGGTTTTTGTTCTTAAGCTTTTTGCTTTGGTTCTTCTTCAACTTCTTCCTTCTCTTCATAATAGTGGATCATTCTGATCAATTAAGAATCAGACACAGTCTCAAATTATTAGAGAATGATAGTTGGAGTCAAAGAAATACAAGATAGAAATATGACAATGAATACACTCTTTACACTATCTAAAATGGATTCTAAATGATGAGTATATTATGGGATGCTTGTACTCCAAGTTTCAGATGAACATGTAGTGAACAATATCAATATGCAAATTGTAATGTTGAACATAATTACAACTCTAAATTATAAATATTAATATACATTTATTCTTTGGAAAGTGTGCTTAAATATAGAATTGGCTGCATTTGGGTAGTTAAAAGGACAGTCAAATAGGAAACTAAGGAAATATAATAGAATCCTTCTATGATACCTTCTTAATTGTTAGCATATTACAGAATCTAAAAAATTTTATGGATAAATTACATTAGCAGGTAAATAAAATATGATGAATCCTTGATAAACAGAATCAAAGAATATAAGGAACAGTTTCTTCTTATTGAAATAATAATCCCTTTGACATTTGATGAATTCACTAGCAAACATTCGAATGACTCGATGATTGACATCTGAATAGAAAGAAAAGATCAAAAATCCATAGATTGGTGTGAAGTAGGTTTAAAACATGAAGTGAAAACTGGTTGTGAACAATTGTGTGCTTGAATATCCATTAAAAAATGAGAAAAAGAATTCGCACATAGTAATGAGGAAACCCTTATAAAGTATGAATAGTAAGAATCCAGCAGTTCTTACATGGGTTTGTCTAGCATGAGTCAAGATGAGTTTGGACAATCCATCTAAATTAACCAATTCTATATGACTCATGGCAGAAAATAATGATGGATTTTTAGCACTTTGGGATTGAACACTTGCTCTTACAGTGTTGACCTTGCATAAACATAAATCTTCATCATGTAGACCAACTGATACAATAGCTTAGTTTTTAGATTGATCTTTTTGGAATGTGATAAGTTATTCAATTTGAACTTTAGTAAGATCATGAAAGACAACAAAGGATGCAATCATAATGACTTCATAAAACTGTGATCTCATTTCTCCATCTGACAATGCTTAATCTAACACTTCTTAATTGATAATCAGAGTAATGAATTTGTCATCAATCTTATACAGATTATCAAACACTTTGAATTCTCTTGTCGATTATTTGAATAACGGGACAGCTTGACTCTTAACACTATTCATTTCATTATGTAAATCATCCTTAGTGAATTCAACACATTCCATATACTATTTCAAATATTGTAGAGTTTAATCTCTCTCTACATCTCTAATGAAGAACCACTGTCTAATAATAGCCAGATTCAGATCTAATAACAAATGGAAATTATGATGAGCAACAGTCTAGAATTAGAATACTCCACATGGTTTAATTTATGTCATCAATTGTTCTTCTGCAAATGGAGGCAATTGGATGTATTTCCTCTTAAAAGCGGATGATCCTAATTGTTTGTACAATCTCTAGTATTCTTATTCTTAGAATGTATACTCAAAAATGGCTTTTCCTTACATAAATTATGATAATTGAGGGTGCTCCTTACATAAAGTACTTTCAATATCCGCCTACAAAACCCATATATATCTTTTGCTATTCATTTTCTCAAACAATTCTCTATCCTTCTTAATTCTATCCTACAATTATTGTAAATCTGATGCTTCTTCATCATCTGATTCCAAATCCTTCTCCTCCAACAATGGCATCTCATATAAATATGCATCCCATTATTCAGTATTAACAACCAATTTTACTGTATAAGTTCTCAACACTTCCTTTGGTAATAAGACACTTCTTTGATTATCATCGTATGAAAATTGTACACACTCACCTAATTAACAATATTTTTAAATAGCCAATTAAGAAGAACTTAAAGTCTTATATGGTAGAGTTAATAATGCTCTTTCAAATACAAATGTACTACGCTCCTTATCATCACATTAAGCATCATATTCTAAATCAATTTACTCAAAGGCAGTTGATTAATTTACTTAAATCTAATCATCCATAATTTCCTTATTAGGTTTTGGCTCATATCCTTGTAATTTAACATCATCATTGTTCTTCTCAATATCTTTTTTCTCTCCTTATGGTCCTCCCAATAAGGTAGCCTTTCCAACTCTTAATCTTGGCTCATTTAATACTTAACCGTAATTGACAAACTTTGTATTTGCTATATTATCCAATGCTATATAGCTGTTTAACTTAGTTAATAATCCTGATCTTTAAGGATCCATTCCAATGTCACCATTTACCTTCTTTCTGGCCAACCATAAAAATATTGGTCGAAACACTTCAACGAAAATTGGAACTATGTTACTAAAGATTATCAATCTATCAATTAATAAGGATATAAAATTATAATTGCTCTATTCTCTTATATATAGATGCTTGTCCTTATTATTGCTACTCCAAATTGATCCGGCTATTGAAAATGTTATTGAGAGTATTATAGCAATTCCTATACTGAAAAACTCTGAATTCAAAGGATTTAAATATAACGGTAAATTGAATGATAAAGCTTCTCTCAAATACTTTTGACGGGTAGATGAATGAAGTAAAACGCCTATCAATTGAGTAGACTCAACAATTCCATTTTCTTCTACAAGGTGTTCCTAATTTAATTGCACATCTATTGGTTCCACCAAATCCAATCTCAATCTAGCCTTAGTATTTTCAGAAAATATAGGTAATTGATTGAATTCCAATTGACCATCAATATATGTTAAATCAGGTTCTTACAATTTTGGAGCAGCTACCCTATAAGTTTTTACATCATCTCCAAAATTAACTTAAGCATGTTCCTAACCTTCTGCACTTAGAATAATCATAGGTGCAGGTACTCTTTCCCCTTTCTTTAGTTACACTATGCACCCAGGAAATAGTCTAATAATAGTTCTACTACTAAATCTTTTTTATGCAAAATCAAAAACATTCACTAATTGTCTATCAAATTTGAATTCCAATTCTAATTCCTATCTGTAAACCCTATACCATAAAAATGTTGGCAATGTTGCAAGTATCAAGATGTAAATAATAAAGAATTAAAATTGCTTGATAAATAATGATAGAAAATTACATTAACTGACGTCATTGTATAATCCAGAATAGTAATGATTATAATAAATGGTAGAATTGGAGTCATGAAAGCACGTTTTAATGACATTTTAAGAGCATTCTAAAACAAACTACCTTTCTAGGTCAACAATGAAATTCCATAAAAGTCTGTCTTAGGATCAGTTGATTGGATGCCGATCTTCAACTGTTAGCTGAAAATAGTGTCAACCAACTCATCTCTATTTTCTTAACTGGCTGGGAATTATTCTGTAGTTCCTTTTCCTATTGGATGCACTGAAAATTCTAAGCTGTTCTCAATATTTTTTCCATCATATTTTTATATGACATCCAAAATACTTTCATCTTTCTTAGGAGTGCTCCTCTAGGAACGGTTAGATTTTGACTTAATGAAAACATCCCCTTCCTCTGGAGGTAATGGCTAATCCTCAGGATCTTCTAATTTCAAGACTCCAGGGTCATCATCCTCTTCTTGTTTATCATCAGGATTAAGAAAGAGTGATTTTGCCATAGGAGCCACATAAGTTGGATCTACTTTTAAGCCCTGTCCAGTTCCTGCTTCTTTACTAGTTTTGAACAGCTTGGTAAAATTGATAACAGGACCATCTTCGCTTGCCTCTTAAGCTTGTTCATTGCTTATCTCTTGTTATCTCACTTATTTATGCTTAAATCTGGTAGATATTTTTGGCTGAGCTTTGGGTGGCGAATTGTCATCATCTTCCTCAAAGGCAATTATATCTAATTAAGAAAGTACATACTATCATCTTCTTCTGTCATCTGATTATTTAATAATTATTATATAATAAAATATTATTAAGACTAATTGTCTACATTTAAATATTCTAATAACATTAAGACAATAAAATCAATTCGCACTATGAATTAAGTTCAACTTTCTGACTTCATTAATTTTACTCATTTATTGAATTTTGTTTGTAAAAAGCAATATTAATTGAATGTTGAAAATCCTACAATATAATTTGATCAAATTAGATATTTAATATAAAGAGACCATTTGTATAAGGGAAAAAATCTATTAATTTACAAGCCAATTCAATATAAATAAAATGTAAATTCAAATTTAAATGTTTCAAATTATCTTAAGAATCATTTTAATAACGATTTAATCTCTTAATAAATAAATATATAAGTAGTCAATTAAATAATATCTTTTCAATATAATTTATGCAATCGTCCCTACTCAAATAGGTTCTACTAGTGTGTAAGAATTGTTCTACATTTTAAGAGTATTCTCCAACGAACTTTGCGTAATTGCATAATAGAAATGTAAATAATTAAATCTTATGATTTTCATAGCCTAATAGAATTTAATATAAATATTCTAATTTTAGTTAAACTTATTACCTTTGATAAATGATAGACTTAAATGCTTAGCAAAATTACAAAACTATACTGAATATTCAAAATTATTATTAAAAATATCCATGAATTGCAGATCATTCATTATAAGAGTATAATTTTCGTTTAACAATAATTAGCATTCTTAAAAGTTATTGAATCCATCGAAATGTAATTCTAGAATTTGCTTTTCTATATTCTTAAATGTATCTCTTTGTTTAAAAATTTCGAAATTTTTCAACTCGAATTTATTAACATTTCCATCAATTAAACAACTTTTCAACTAAGTTGTTATCATCATTATATTCTTCAAGATGATGAATTGCAGCTTATATACATTAGTTTATTGAATAGTGACCTACTAATAGTCTAATAATTAGTTTCTTATATTTTTCAGTAATTACAAATATTCTAACTAATTTTGAATGATTTTTTTATTATTTGATTATTCATCATCCTCACTTTTTTTTCTAAAAAATCCCTTTTAATTTTCAGTAAATATCTTATTCCCACTATTTCTAGTGCTCTATGGCTAATTTCCAATACTGATTGTACGATCTTTCTTTTATGTTTCAGGAAGCATTACTGTTTTGCTATGATTAAACAATTATCGAATTTCTTATTTAGGCGATTCTACTTTTGATAATAATTCCTTTTAACTGGGTTTCTACTTATTGTAGATTTAAAGAGGATGTTTAATTTATGGAGGAGAATTGACTGCAACTAATTTTGCATTCATCATTGAAGAATCAGATTCATTTGTAATTTACGAGATCGAATGCTGAGATTTTTAATCTTACTCTTTCATTAAGAATTTATTGTCAAACAAAGGGTGTGTAAACACTTATTCCCATCCTAAACGCTTTTATTCTTCATATTACAAACATCCCAATATGAATTATTATGACATCGGTGATATCTTTTTGCCTAGAATTGATAAACATTTTTAATTTACTAAATTTGATATTGGTGTTTCTCTATTTATTAATTAAATCAAGAATATCCATAACATTCCATGGAGTTCTGCCTTCTATTAATTCATAATAAATAAGGCCTATACTCCATACATCACATTTGGAAGTGTATTATTTTCTTAACAGCACTTAAGGTGACATATATAAAGGAGTTCCTGCCAATGAATTCATTAGATCTCCTTCTAAGTGTTAGAATCGTTTCGCAAATCCAAAATCAGCTATCTTAAATATATTTTCAGAAGTAATCAAAATATTGGCAGGTTTTAAATCTCGATGAATGATTCCTCTCTTAAATGATTATAAAATCCCTTTTAAAATCTGAGTCAAAATTGGTAAAGCTTATTATTCTGTTAGACAACCATATCTTTTCATGTATTCTCTCAAATCACCTCCTGTGCACAATTCACTAACAATGTAACAATTATTTGGTGTTTAGACAACATCTAATAATTTAACAATATTTGGGCAATCCAAATCTTTCATTATTTCAATTTCTTTCCTCAGAGATTGCTGATCATATTACAAAGGTACAACTTTAATAGCAACAACTTAACTTCAATTTAAATTTCTACATACTTTGTATCGATTTTCATTCCAACATATACAATCCCATATGACCCTCGTCCGATTACAGCTTATTAACTGAAAGTATAATTGAGAATTCTTTTATCTGGTTGAAGTTAAGATAGCTATTGAATTCGAGTCTGCATGATCGTTAATTAAATTAAATATCATTATGATTATTCTTTCAATTCTACTAACTCATAACAAAATGTCTTAGTTCATAAAGAATATTTTCAATTTATTTATAAGGTTGGATTAGTTAACAAATGCGTAAAATTTTTTAAGAGATATACATATAAATTAAAATTGAATACAATATAATCTAATTTTTATTCATTTCTAACTTTGATAACGGATGATCAATTTTCAAACGGATTTCAAAATATCTTACTAATTAGATGCAATAAGTGATTCTTATAGTAAAATAAGNATAATAATTCCTTTTAACTGGGTTTCTACTTATTGTAGATTTAAAGAGGATGTTTAATTTATGGAGGAGAATTGACTGCAACTAATTTTGCATTCATCATTGAAGAATCAGATTCATTTGTAATTTACGAGATCGAATGCTGAGATTTTTAATCTTACTCTTTCATTAAGAATTTATTGTCAAACAAAGGGTGTGTAAACACTTATTCCCATCCTAAACGCTTTTATTCTTCATATTACAAACATCCCAATATGAATTATTATGACATCGGTGATATCTTTTTGCCTAGAATTGATAAACATTTTTAATTTACTAAATTTGATATTGGTGTTTCTCTATTTATTAATTAAATCAAGAATATCCATAACATTCCATGGAGTTCTGCCTTCTATTAATTCATAATAAATAAGGCCTATACTCCATACATCACATTTGGAAGTGTATTATTTTCTTAACAGCACTTAAGGTGACATATATAAAGGAGTTCCTGCCAATGAATTCATTAGATCTCCTTCTAAGTGTTAGAATCGTTTCGCAAATCCAAAATCAGCTATCTTAAATATATTTTCAGAAGTAATCAAAATATTGGCAGGTTTTAAATCTCGATGAATGATTCCTCTCTTAAATGATTATAAAATCCCTTTTAAAATCTGAGTCAAAATTGGTAAAGCTTATTATTCTGTTAGACAACCATATCTTTTCATGTATTCTCTCAAATCACCTCCTGTGCACAATTCACTAACAATGTAACAATTATTTGGTGTTTAGACAACATCTAATAATTTAACAATATTTGGGCAATCCAAATCTTTCATTATTTCAATTTCTTTCCTCAGAGATTGCTGATCATATTACAAAGGTACAACTTTAATAGCAACAACTTAACTTCAATTTAAATTTCTACATACTTTGTATCGATTTTCATTCCAACATATACAATCCCATATGACCCTCGTCCGATTACAGCTTATTAACTGAAAGTATAATTGAGAATTCTTTTATCTGGTTGAAGTTAAGATAGCTATTGAATTCGAGTCTGCATGATCGTTAATTAAATTAAATATCATTATGATTATTCTTTCAATTCTACTAACTCATAACAAAATGTCTTAGTTCATAAAGAATATTTTCAATTTATTTATAAGGTTGGATTAGTTAACAAATGCGTAAAATTTTTTAAGAGATATACATATAAATTAAAATTGAATACAATATAATCTAATTTTTATTCATTTCTAACTTTGATAACGGATGATCAATTTTCAAACGGATTTCAAAATATCTTACTAATTAGATGCAATAAGTGATTCTTATAGTAAAATAAGAAAACAATTAAGTAATATCATCACGAATGATATGATTTGCATACTTAAGTTAAATTGAAAATCAGATCAATGTTAATAAAATTTTTATATTAATATTTTAATTGGTCATTATAAAAATATTATTTATATATACCCAAACTTAGATAATTCTTAATAAACTTATAGGTGTTGTTTTGCCAAAAAGTGTTGTAAATCATTTTTCAAATATTATTTTTGGTAGTAGTTTGAAGCCAAAAAAGTATATTATTACGAACTTCCTAGTATATATATTATAATAAAGTAAATCACCTTTAATTCAGATATCAAATGAAAAGATATAGATTTCTTATGACAAAAACTTCAAACAATCAATTTCCTATTATCGACCTTCAACTTTAAATTCTAAAATGAAACTGAAAGCCTGGATTTTGGATTAAATAGCATCTTAGTGATAATTTTAAATAGTTTAGACAAATATTTTTAGATTATGCTAGTTAATATCTATTTTGTCTCAAAATATACCTAGACCTAATTGTAATAAATTATAGTTTATCAAGTAAGCATACTATATATCTCAAAAATAATAAGTCATAAATTCAAGATGAATAAGAAATTCAATCCCAAACTAAACAATTATGATTAATTACACATATTATCTAAAATTAAGTATTTAGTTATATTATTTGAAAGAACAAATATTCAGAATTATATAAAGATTTTATTGAATAACAAAAATGAATATAATGTAACTTTTATCAAAGTGGCTAAATTTATGTTTTTTTTATATGCAATTTATTTCTCAACTTTTTACTTTATTTATGTAGAGTTAAAAGTTTAGAAAATTTGGCATTTTACTCTTTTTTAGTTACGACTTCCTTTTTTATTTCTTTTACATCAAAACTATCAGCTTTCAATTTATATTTATGGATAAAAGAATAAGGATACATCAAATACTTCACAAAAGACTAGAATATTTTTGGTAGATCTAATTCTTATAATTTCACTTTATAAAATTAATTCTAAACAGTTAATATCTGATCTACATTATTATGAACACCATAAAATTTAAATTGCCTTACAGTTTCAAATTTTTCTTAGGTCTCTTCTAATCCTTGTTGGAGAGATAACAACACTTACAATTTCATCCTCAAAAATTCCATTTCTTGATAATCCTTATCAATACATTCAATATTATGATTTTAAATGTATTTTAATCGTCTTTTAATACCACTCAATAAAGATCTTTATTCTAAATCTCTATAGTTCTCACTACTTAAAGAAGCTAAAATATTCTTTGTTTGGGCTTTACTGCTCTTCTTATTTACAATTTTGTTTAGACTTTTGACAACCTCAACTACTCTTTTGAATTTTTTAATCCCTTTAAAAGGTTGTAAAGTGAAATCATCGACAAGCAATGATAGTGATTTTTTTGATATCATGTTTTATACAATACTCCTTCTTGATTATTAAGGTTATTAAAAAGGTTATTATTTAGGAGATGACTCTAATTGAAACTCTTCCTTTATAGAATCTGCCATTGTATAATTTATTGATCTTATAAATTAAGGAGTATGCAACTTTTGTTTATCTTTTTCAGAATCATCGTCAATTTCCTCATAAAATAAACATTATTTATAATTATCAGCTTAAAACAATTTCGCTGTTTCTTGAATCAAATCTAAATCATGTTTAACTGAAAAATATCCATGTTATCTTTTTTGATTTCTTCGAAATTTTAATTTCATTGATTCATTCCTTTTTTAAAATCTAGAAAATTAATATTTTTTTATAATGAACTCTTTGTCAGGAATAAAATGAACTAAAGGGCAATCAATTACCTTATGAGCTATGCTATTACAGGAAAAGCAAGCTAATTTAAGAAACTAAGAGTCTTCATTTAAAATTAAATCATCATGCATTTCTCTAAAGATCTCATAATCTTCAGGAAATTCCGGAATAATTTTCAAAAAGTCATCTCTGGATAATAATAATAGTTTTGAAAATCCTAAACTCTTGAATCTTTCTCTGGCTTTTACTCCAGTTATGAAAGACATTAATCCAAGACTACTGCCTTTAGAAACAGTATTCACAATTGAAATTGAATTATATGAAACATGGTTTTATAGCATTTCATTCTCAATAAAAATTTAGATTTCCCCTTCCTCAACAAAACATATACATTGATTCAGCTTCTATTCTGGAAAAAAATGATTGAAATCTATAATGTTTTCTGGCTATACAACAATCGATTTGATCTTTTTAACCAACTTTTTCTTTAATTATTCACTAAAATAATTCTTAAATAAAGGACAATTATTTAAAATCATAGAATTCGCTTCAAATTATAGGTTTTCTCTGAGGTTTTCGGATAATTAATTAATAATTTGCTTTTCTTCCTAAGTTTCTTCTTGTTAATTACAAGACCAATAGTAATTCAAATATTCTCTTATCTTAAATTATAATTAATAACTAATCTTTTTATTTTGCATGTAAGTATTTATTGCTTACACCTTCTTTCTCTTCTCTTTTGTATAAAATGATATTTTGTCTATGATCGCTCCTACAGTACTTACACTATAAGATAATTAAATGCTGCAAATCATCATAAACATAATGCATAATACTGTTTCTAAGCTACTTTACGGAGTTATATCACCATAACCTACTGTAAACATAGTAACAGTTGAAAAATAAAAGGAATATAGATACTATTCATTCCAATTCATTTAATCTAAGTTTTTTAAATGTAACCAAGTTTTGTGATTATTTTTTAATTAGTAATATCCAATCCAAAACCATAAACAAGAAAATATATGTAAGACAAAAAATAGTAAAAAAAATAATTTGCCTAATTCTAACAATGAACTCATCTATTTTGATAAATTTAAAGCTTCTTCAACTTATTCTGATAATTTTGATACATTCTTATATTAAATAAGAAACAACAGTAATAATAATTGATACCAATTCTCAGTTAAGCTTACTGTTTAATTTTTGAACACAGATATTATTAAAAAAATTATTAAGAATAAAATTGATACAATGTCTAATCCATAGCTTTTTGTTAAAACATATTGAACAATTTTACGTCGATCAGTTACAATAGACCCAAATTCATAAAATGCTTGATTAAAACTGATAATATAATCAATTATTAATAAGGCAAGCATAAGCGAAGTAGGTATAATTAGAAAATCAAACATAAATTATTCCATTTCCCAAGCAAGATCTAGAGGAATTATAAAGATGAAATAAAATCTTGCCGCTGTCACTATTCCATCCCATATCAATTTCAATTTTGATTCTGGATATATTAATGGAATTTTTTTTATGAATAATACCCATCTTTATTGAATTTAAGAGGTTATTTATTTAAATCTCCTAGAAAATTGATTTTCTATTTTTCTAACTTATTTTACAATAATAGGTGTTAATTTTATAGTGTTTTCTCTAAATAAATTTATATCAAATGAAGCACCCAGATCATTGATTACTTCGAAGTGATATCTATCAAATAAGGAATTTAGCTTCTTTTTAAATGATATTTTGTGAACAAACTTTTGAATTAGAAAATATTGGAAAAAATCTCTATAAACCTTTTCTTGTGTTGTATTTACACTTATTCTGTCTTAAGAGTGTGATTTTTAAGCAGATGAAAGATAGCTAGGTTTAGTTTAATTTATATTATTAGGAGAAATTGGAGTTGAATTTTCTTATTCTTTATAATTCAAATTCATTGAGTTTTCGCTAACATTTTTTCGATTGTCTTTAAATTTGCTTACTGAAAAATAAACCTCAGACAATGAATAGTTTAGAAAATCCTATTAGTCATCTAAAGGTTACTCTGTCATCATTAGCTATGGAATTTGTGTTGACATCAACTTGATTTTCAATTAGAAAATTTACTTTTGTTAAAATTTATATAGTTTAATGATTGAAAGTCAAAAGAAAAAATGTTCAAACTACCGAAATACTAATGGTTTATCATTTGTAATTTACCTAGCATTTATTTGATCATAAATATTTTCTCAAAATAATCATTATATTCATGTGTTTTATATGTAAAAGAATTTCCTTAAAATCAAGAAAAATAATATTAGATGAAAGAAAATAATTATTTTTTTGATTATTTTAAATCAGATTTTGATTGTTGGAAGATAAACATTAGTATACATCAATTAAATTTTGATTAATATATTCTTAAATTTAACAATCACAAATTATTTTAATTATCATTATCATTTATAAAACACATTTTTAATAATCACAATTCTTTTCTTAACAAGCACTTTTACAGAACTGAATACACTGATTCTTAATAATTTTTTAGATTCTTTTGTTTTATTTGAGAAAAGCAGCTGTGAATTTCTTAATTCAATTTTAAACTTGTACGACAATCTTGTTTTGATAATCTTCTTTTCAAGTCACTCCACACATACTCAATAGGGTTTAATTATGGACTATATGGAGGCAAATAGACATGATTAACATATTTTTAAAACCTCTTTAGTCAGGTTATTTTCCTTATGAACTGAAGCATTATCAAACACGAAGACATAATTACTCAATCCATATTGCTAATTACAAACATGAACTAATTTAATTAGGTAATTTTTAATGAGCTCTGCATTCACATTGCATCTTACGCACTAATACAATAAAAGATCCTTGCTGATTCCCCCAATTATGTTTATCCTATCTCTAATATCCATTCTATCAATAAAAAATGATTAATTTTTCTTACACCAAACTTTAGGTCTAATGTAATCCTTACCTAATCCTGTTTCATCAATATAAATTATCTCTTTCTATTGTTTTATATGGTAAAATATAGTTAATGCATATACATATTATTTACTTTTATTAACCCTTGTTGTGGCTTTAAAATTAATCTTTGATGCTAGCTTATAAGAAATTCCCATAGATTTGACTATTTTGATGAAGCTAGACTGTGATATCTGATTTTTACTTAATTTAAAATGATTTAAAAAATCATTAAAAATATGTTACATTGAACTCAATTAAGTTTAATTTGAGTTAACTAAGTATTGATTAATCCAATCGCTATGTTATTCTTCAATCCAAAATAAATTTTCGTTTGTTTGATTGCACTCTAAATCCAATTCGAAATTTAGTTATTTCAATTTTTTTAAGATAAGCCAGTGCAAACTGCTTAGGTGAAAATAGGAATTTTATTGTAATGAAGCTTTTTGATTATCTTTTTCATATTGTTGTGTTGCTTATATTGATTTTGAAAAGGCAGTGGGTGTTATTTAATTATCTTTTATTTTACGGTCTTTTGTTTTCGTTTGGCACTTTGTTGAATAAGTTAAGAACAAAATTATATTGCTTCATCATGTTAGAGTGAGTAATTCAGATTTCGTTCTTGAACTAATCGCAATTTATTTATTGTTCCAAATGATCTATAATAATTCAAACATTGGCCAGAGCAATCATGATCATTCAACAAGATATTTTAGCAGAGATAATGTTTAGAATCCAAGCTTTATCTGCCTAATTCTCTATCGCTTTCCAACTCCTCTACTTACATCTTTAATTAGAAATTAAATAAAAAATGTCTGTTAATAATGTAAAAAATTTCATAATATAAAAACATTATTCAAAAATAAACTTACTACTTCAATTATTACTAGCATTATTATCATGCTCTAATTAAATAATTCAAATTTTCAATTTTTAATTCAAAAATCCATTTGTTAATTCAAAAATCCAATTCTGAATTTGAAAATAAAAAATTATATTTACATTTAACGACCATGCAATTTCTATCAAGGAAGCCAATGCTGCCATAGGTTCTGTAGATTCAGCCTATAATGGCATCTTATTGAAAGGATACTACATTCCTAAAAGATCAAGCTCTCTAATAACAACTGATTATTTATTTAAGGTAATGACTAATAAGGTATTCCGCATTAAAATTTCTGATGTGAAGATTGGATAATTAATATAAAAAGCTAGTTCATAAAAGCTATTAGAGGGCTTGGAGTAATTGAATATTGGAAAGCCATGGGGATTTGATTAAGATCACCATCCAGACAATTAATGGATGGTGAATGTTTTATTCACATTAAACCCAAACCATAAACTGTTTAAAGATTCTGTTCATGAATGCTAATCTATATTAACTTAAGAAGACTTGAAGTAATTGTTTTTGTATTATTAATATAGAATGATATAATCTTTTAATACATCCAGCGAACGACAGTCACAAGGAAGGTTTTTTCAAAGAACAAAATAATAGACTCTTGAATACAAATTATAAATGAAATAGGTAAGAGCCTAAAATAAATAAAATAAACTTAAAAATAAAAAATAAGAGATCATTAAATTGAATCAATAGATTGAAGAACTAGAAGATGCTTCTATTTAAGAAGAGCACTAAACATGAATGTACTACAAGATATTTAATTATTATATTTAATACATATTTTGAAAAGTTATAACTATTTTAATTATAAAGTATGTCTTTAGCTCTCTATTAGTATTGTTGTAAGTAAGAGATCAAATCTTAAATTTACTTGCTTTTAGAATGCTCTTAAAGAATATTAAAACTAACTGGATGATTTCATTATTTTACTGAAAAGGGATAGAAATTATAAGTACCTTTATATTAGCATTTAGTTAATTGAATAAACACCATAATGATATATATGACTTTAAAAAATAGTTCATTATCATACACATGAGTTAATTAGCAAAGCAGTTTCAAATAATCATTTAATAGTAGAAAGTAATTAAATAAGGAATATTGGATATTATACATTTTAATATTGATTTATAGATTTTCAGTTAGTAGTACGTTAGTTGTAAAAAGAAGAAATAATCATCTCAGTTAAAGCAGTGATAACAATTAATTGATAAAATATAAGGAAGATTACAAAAAAAAAAAGAATAGAAAGCATCCTAGATGAATAAATCACATTGAGCTTTATAAATAGAAGAAAGTATAATAAACTTAAATTACTGAAGACTTAAATGATTAAAGTAAAAATAAATAATGCAGAGATGGAAATTAACTGTAAAATTTGACTGATGATAATAAAGTGAACATGATAATTTAGAAAATATAAAATTAAACCAATGAATATATAATCTAAATTTAATTCATGTANTCATAAAAGCTATTAGAAAGCTTGGAGTAATTGAATATTGGAAAGCCATGGGGATTTAATTAAGATCACCATCCAGACAATTAATGGATGGTGAATGTTTTATTCACATTAAACCCAAACCATAAACTGTTTAGAGATTCTGTTCATGAATGCTAATCTATATTAACTTAAGAAGCTTGAAGTAATTGTTTTTGTATTATTAATATAGAATGATATAATCTTTGAATACATCCAGCGAACGAACGACAGTCACAAGGAAGGTTTTTTAAAAGAACAAAATAATAGACTCTTGAATACAAATTATAAATGAAATAGATAAGAGCCTAAAATAAATAAAATAAACTTAAAAATAAAAAATAAGAGATCATTAAATTGAATCAATAGATTGAAGAACTAGAAGATGCTTCTATTTAAGAAGAGCACTAAACATGAATGTACTACAAGATATTTAATTATTATATTTAATACATATTTTGAAAAGTTATAACTATTTTAATTATAAAGTATGTCTTTAGCTCTCTATTAGTATTGTTGTAAGTAAGAGATCAAATCTTAAATTTACTTGCTTTTAGAATGCTCTTAAAGAATATTAAAACTAACTGGATGATTTCATTATTTTACTGAAAAGGGATAGAAATTATAAGTACCTTTATATTAGCATTTAGTTAATTGAATAAACACCATAATGATATATATGACTTTAAAAAATAGTTCATTATCATACACATGAGTTAATTAGCAAAGCAGTTTCAAATAATCATTTAATAGTAGAAAGTAATTAAATAAGGAATATTGGATATTATACATTTTAATATTGATTTATAGATTTTCAGTTAGTAGTACGTTAGTTGTAAAAAGAAGAAATAATCATCTCAGTTAAAGCAGTGATAACAATTAATTGATAAAATATAAGGAAGATTACAAAAAAAAAAAGAATAGAAAGCATCCTAGATGAATAAATCACATTGAGCTTTATAAATAGAAGAAAGTATAATAAACTTAAATTACTGAAGACTTAAATGATTAAAGTAAAAATAAATAATGCAGAGATGGAAATTAACTGTAAAATTTGACTGATGATAATAAAGTGAACATGATAATTTAGAAAATATAAAATTAAACCAATGAATATATAATCTAAATTTAATTCATGTAGACAAGTTCAATAAAAAAACACGCCAGCAACAAAATGTTTTAGGTATCTAGTTTAATTAAAAATTATATTTTACAAGTGACATTTGTTGATTAGAAATTATAAATTCTGTTTAAAGGAATTAAAAACTAACAGTGAAATGAAGATAATTATTAGTTAAAAAAATCTTAGAAAAAGAATTGTATAACATAAATCAAAAAAAATCATTAGTAATATAATAATAATCTTAATATGAAACAGATTTAATTCTTCATACTGAGAAGGGTATATATTATAACTATATATAATTTATAGTTTGTTTTTGAGATTATATTTTATGCTTGATTGAATATAAAATTTAATAATTTCAAAAAAGAAGTCAATTCAAAAATTAAATATATATTTGTTATGATAAATACTCATATAGATATGAGAATTATAAGAATCTTATAGCAATAGTGCTGTTTTTTTTTAATCTAAAACCTACTTTTCAAACACAAAAAAATTTTAGTGCTTAGAATGTTTTCATATTTTATTTAGAGATGATTTGCTCCTTATAAAATAACACATTTCAGTTGATGATTTCTTTCATAAAAATTCCCTTAGCATTAAGTTGTATTCAGAGCAGTATGAGTTTGAAAAATATAATCAAAATATTAAATGAAGATAATCTATTAAACTTAGTTTTTCTAAGTAGAGCAATAACACTATTAATATGATTTATTTTTTATAAAAATAACGATAAATTACTTGAATTTATTTTCTATATTGTTTCTAATAAAATCTAGGTTTATTTATATTTTTATGCTTGAAAGTTATTAATATAATCAAAAAAAACATAATTTAATGTTCATAATAGGACTTTTATTTATCAAATTTTCATCTGGATTGGAGATAGATGTAAATACATTTTCAAATTACCTTGATGTATAAAATAAGCATATCCATTTTGAATGGCTATTAAATATAGAAAAAAAATAGATTAATGCAACAGCTAACTATAAATTTCATGTTGCAGGATCATCTATTAACAAAGTTTATTCCAAAACTATGATAGATTTGTTTAGACATAAAGGATTTGAATATCTATTCAGTTTATATGGACAATGGACATCTTCTTCACCATATAATTGATTATCCATATGTGAATAGTGATTAAGGCTAAAGATTGAATATATTACTTAATCGGGAATATCGAAGGGGTGAAATTATTATGTTATCAATCAAATACTCAATCGATTCTCGATCTGAATCAGTTAGTTTTATGAATGTGTCATAGACATCAACGAAAAGTTAAAATTTATATCAATATTTCTAGGCATGCCTTTTTTATTTACATAATGTGAAGATGCTTATTGCAGATCTCTAGCACCATTATAAGATACGCCTGCAATAAAATAAACGTATTCTGCTTCTATCATTTACAAAAATACAGAAGCAACAGATGTTTTTATGTCAGCTGATGAAAGCTAAGAATAATTTAAAATTTAAAACCATCCCTAAATTGATCCAAATTTCACTTGGAAATATAAATATTTTATATAAAAAATTCCGATCCCAAGCTACTTAATTGCCATAGTCGCAGGTAATTTAAAAAAGGTACCCACAAGTAATGGAGATAGAACCTTTTTAATTAGCGAACCAGATAAAATTAATGAATACAAAGAAGAACTTAAAGATATGGAATAATTTTTATAGGCTATTGAATAATACATAGGACCATACACTTGGGGAACTTACACTATTGTGATATTACCTCCCTCTTTTCCTTATGGAGCTATGGAGAATCCATTATTAACATTTGCTAGCCCAACTATTATGACAAAAACAGGAAGCGGATTATATGTTGCCATCCATGAGATGGCTCACTCTTGGTTTGGCAATACAATAACATGTGTAAATTGGGGAAACATGTGGATTAATGAAGGATTTACTGTATTTTTAGAAAGAAAGGCTTCTTCATTTTATTATAAGGTTCCTGATGATATTAAATTAAATGCCATAATTGGAAATGCTTCAATGTATGCAGATATTCTGAATTTCGGTCCTGATAGCAATTTTACATCTCTTCATCCTGATACAACAGGAATTAATCCTTAACTATCAATTTCTGATGTACCTTATGAAAAAGGATTCTAATTTTTAACATTTTTAGAAGGAATCATTGGAGAAGAAGATTTTAAATTTATGCTAAGATCGTATTTAGCAACATATATGTATAAATCTATTGACCAGCAAGAATTATAAAGCTTTATCATTCGATACTTATATGAATAACGTGTAGATAATTATTCAACTAAAAGATATCAAATCTTAGAGCATTGGGATTCTTGGATTTTTCAACCAGGATTACCACCTATTAGATTAGATTTTTCAACTAATAAACTTATTGAAACTTAATAATATACTACTTCTTACATACTAGCTGATGGACGATAACCTGATCATTATGATGATTATTTTAATTTTTATCCATCCTAGAAGAAGGTTTTCTTGGAAGAATTATTTAAAAAAGCTCAAAATAAAGAATTAAAATAATAAGTTATACATCAAATAGACGAAGATCTAAAATTAACTGATGAAAATGACTATGAATTAAAATTTAGATGGTTTAAAGCCATTTTGACTGCTGGAGATCGAACCCGTTTTACTAAAATTTCAGACTTCTTAGGATCGGTTGGTACATGTGAAATTTCCTGCCCTGTCTACTAAGCATTAAATGAATTAGATCAGTATTTTTTTTATTTATTTAAGCGAATTTGCGGTTTAAACATTTAGAACTCATTAAGAATTCTACCATTAAATAGTAAGATAAAGCATTAAAAGAATTCTAGAAAAGAACAGTTAAATTTAATAATGAATAACATATATATTTATTATTATTATAAAATTATGGGAGGAGATTAATAAATCAAATAGCATTTATTTTGTTTAATCATGTTATGTTAATAATAATATAGAGTATTTTTAGAAATTTAAAATTTATTTTTGAATTGAGTTCATGCTTCTATTTAATTATTACAAAAATGATAAAATTATATTAAAATTTCCAGATGCAGTCTAAATTTTACTACATTTCTTATTTTATTAGTAGATCTACTTCATATATTAGAGAAAATTATATCTAAAGATGAATTCTTTTTTAAAATTAAAAATAAATAAATACCTTAGAATTAAAGGGTTAATTAATAATTAAATTCATTACCCTTTAATAGATGACAAAATAAGAACAAATTTATTATGAAATACATCATTCAACCTGAGGGAGCTAGTTTATGACAGTATAGTACTTTCAAGCGAAATTATTTTAAGAATTGAAGATGCCATTTTTGATTAATTTTAAACACAAAAGTGTGAAAATTTATATTAATCAGTTTAAAAATTATCCAAAATTAAGGTTTAATTTTGTATTCTTATTCTGATTTATAAAAGATTTCAAAACTAATTTAACCATAAAGATAATTGATAATACTTAAAAATAAAATCACTTATTTATTATTTTGTTTAATAACTATGTTCTTAATATTTTCTGTTCTTCAAAATCATCTTGTTCAAATATTGTCTCTTTTAAGTTTAATTGATTATATTAGTTTATTTTCATAAGCATTTTTGATTATTTTTTTTTTAATTATATTATTAATTCTTCTGATTTTACGTCCCCCCTTACAAACAAGACATCAACAGGTTAAAATATTTTCAGACTTTTTATTAGGTTTTCTTCATCTTCCTTGCTTTCACTTAAATGGAAATCAGTCACAACTATACTTATTAGATTTGCAAATTTCCTAAAGTACTTATAAACAGAAATCAATTTTTTTTTCATTAAATCAGTTCTTTCAAAATTCACTACAATAAATATTGAAGAAATTCTGTTATCAACTTATTTGAAAAATTCTTAAAATTTTTTGATTTGAACCTCTCTCCAATCTATCTCACTCTCAAAATCGAATCCTGAAGTGTCAACAAAATTGTATTATAATTCTTATAATTTATACAATGTAAATTCTTTTAGACTTTTTTCATTTGGAAATAATTTATGCATAATAAATGTTTTTCCAACTCCTGGAGCACCTAATAAAATTGCATTATGGTAATTGTTATTTTCAACCTTACCATTTTATTTTGATATATGTGAGTCAGATATAGGTTTCTGTTACATTTAGATAATTTTATTTTTATGTTTGGACGAATTTTCATTATTTATTATTTGAGGAAGTTTCTGTTAATTTTAAGTGATTGTTTTGACAAAAATTAACTATTATATTAGTTTTGATGTTTAATTTGTATATTTGACTACACTTCTTTTAAAAGTTTCATTTTTACAAGAATTAACTTTTTCTTGTTGGTTTACTTTCTGAATTGGGTTCAATTTTATTTATAGAGGTTTTCTGCTCATTTTTTACTTTTTTTTTTAAATCTCATTTTTTCATATAATTCGGGCTTAATTTCAATCTTAATAGAATTTGAGTGTCTCTTAAGTACCTAGCAAATTATTTAATTCGTTCACATTTCTTATATAGAATTATAGAGTAAATTATATATATAATATTTTCTAACTTAAATAGGTGACAGGAATAATTCAGATTCTACTATTATATATAAGAAATCAAATAGTTGAAATTATTTATTTTCTTGTGCTCATTAAAATGATGTTGAATCTCCATATCATTGAAGTACAATTATCTACAATTTAAAGCGAGCATCAACTTTATCGCATGAATTTCTGAATTTATAGGGTAGATTGAATATTTATGTATAAATATTGGGTATGATAAATATTCAATTGAAATGTTTATCCATTCATAATCTAACTGAAATTACTTTTGAACCTGGAATTGTAATTATAATTCTACTTGGTGATTAAATACTCCTATAAAATCGTTTTCTTTAATTATTTTAGAATTTAAATAACTTAGAAGCT
Source organism: Paramecium octaurelia (assembly GCA_905182995.1). Taxonomy (NCBI): domain Eukaryota; phylum Ciliophora; class Oligohymenophorea; order Peniculida; family Parameciidae; genus Paramecium; species Paramecium octaurelia. The sequence continues at coordinate 320,062 of CAJJDP010000088.1, forward strand.
TATAGCTAAATCATTTTTAATTAAATCTAATTCTATCGATCATTGTATTCCAAAAAATACAAACCAAAAATCCAATGATTTCTTCATTTATACAACACTCAATTACCTTGTGAAATACTTCTAAATTTTGAGGAAATTAATTCCCTACAATTTTATTTCAATGCATTTTGATATTTTCATATATATTTTTTTACTTAGAACTTTTTGATTAAATTAATGAAGGATTAGCAAATTTCTAGTAAGAAATTATTTGTTTGATATTTGTTTCTTAGCATTTTATCCTAAAACAAATTCTTTCGAATTCAATTATAAATTTAAAATATTTATAAAGAGTTTTCATTTTTAGAAATAAGCCTTCCGATGTATATTTGAGCTGATTCCATATCCCAAGTTAGTAATAAATTTCCATCATTGCTTTGGCTTCCAAATAAATATCCAATTGAAAATTCTATTGATTAATATGATGTAAATATATGCTCAGAAGGCACAGCTCTTATTACATTTATATACTCGCAATTTTTACAATCGATAGATTCTTAGATTCAATATAAACTGATGGAAACCCTGAATAGCAATGGTGTTTTCTTCCTAAAATTGGGATTTCATGAAAAAATAAAACTATTTATTAGATGAATCGAACCTAAAAATTGCTAAGTTTCTACCATTATTAAAAGAATTAGGTTGGAGTACAAATATATCATTTGTTATAAAAGACAGGCGAAATCCATATTATGTAATTTTAATTGTATGTCTTACCATTTTTGATAGTTAGAGCCTTTAATAGTTAAAATTCTCTTATCCATACCACAAGAGATTAATTTATTGCCATCATAATTAAAGACTAAGGAGTTCACTTATTTTTATGATCATCAAATGTCTATTAACATAACTATTGTGATGATGAGACCCAAAATTTAATTGGATCCAGAAACAACCATATCCTCATTTTAGGATGCAAAACAATCTAACTTACACAAGAGTATGATTCTTCAATTTAAAAATATCATTCCTATCGGAAAATGTATCTAAAGACCAGATAATTAATGATGAGTCAAAGGAATCGGAAACGAAGAAATTTTTTGTTTTAAGATATTTGAGAGTCATTACTTGACCTGTATTTGCTACTGCTATTTCCTTTTAGATGCCCTCTTAAAATTTAACATAATTGGATTGAATTTCCATGGTCAAATACTAACAAATTTTTAGTATCATTTATTGCAAGAGCCAATACTTAGTGTCTATAATCTAATTAAGATATTAGTTCATAATTATACTTTGTTTCGTTTTAAGTTGTTGCTTCTTTTACGCATAATCTCCCATTTGAGAAATTTGATTTATATTTTAATTCAATTAATTCTTTCTTAACCATTTAGGAACTAACTTTTTTTAATATTTTGATAATTAGCTTTTTTATATATATTGGATTCAATAATTTATTGAAGTTTGTTTTTGAAATTTTCAATAAATGTAAAATACAATTTTTTTCTACTTAAAAATCATGAAGGAATATTGAATTAAATGGTTTATGTATCCAAATTAATTACAAAACTATTCAAATGAAGAATTATATCGATTTAATTACATAGAATTCAATAAATTCTCAATATAATTATTATGATTTACATACAGATTTTGGAACTATAATAATCAGCTTAATTAATTATTATTTTAACTAAACAGATCAATTACTGAGTTATATTCTAAATATTTCAATTCATCAATTTTGAATTCAGATTTTGTTTCTCAAATTTGTAAACATATAAAAATTATTGTTAGGTAAAGTAAAATAATTATAAATATAATAAATCAAAAATTTGGATTTATTTGAACTTTAAAAATAAACCCTTCAAATTTATCTAAAAATATATACAAAAATATTTATCAAAATATGTTGTGTAAATTGTTTGTTAGGAGGACTGATTAAATTTAGTTATTATCAATTAAAATTTATTGCAAAATATATTAAGTTTGCCTTTGTGTTGATTAAAGTGAGAACATTGCAAGAATATCGTAGATTGTGAGTTATTATATACATAATTAAAATAAAATATACTTTCGATATTAATATTGATTATTATATCCTTAGACATCTTTCATATATCATTTTTCTTTGTCAATTTGGTTTTTTATTATTGAACTCAACTTTCAATTTAGTAGCCTCTTCTATTACTATACTGAAATCTTTAAGTTTCTTTTCTGATTTTTCTGAGTTCTATTGATTAACTTATTATATTTTATCATTAAATGATATTGATTCTTATTCAAACAACAACTCATCTGAAAAATTTGACGATTCTAATTTCTCTATAAAAGTTGAACTTTAATAAAATTATTTAAGATCTTTCAATTCCTTTTACCATTTTCCTACATTATTAATTAATTGATCATAGTTTTCAACTATTTGTTTTTTACCTGATTACAGTAAAGTCATAAAATCATTTAGTTTCTCTATGTCTAATATGATTTAATTTATAAACTTTTAACAAATAGGATTGGATTTAGCTTTCTCTAAATATTTATTTCTCTTGTGTTATTCTATTACAGCACCATTAATAATGGCTTATATTATTTGTTACACTGAATTATTATCCTTTAATGAAATCTAAAAAGATTGAATATTATCTGACTGATCAAAATTTAGTTCTTATACTTCTTTTAAGTTATCTAAATGAGTCCCTACTATAACGAAAGGGTATTTTTTTTTTTCAGGATCTAATTAACAAACACGAGAAAAACTTTCCATCCAACCCTTAACATTGTTGTAGTTCTCTGGATAAGTTAAATCATAAACTATGACACAGCATTCAGATTTCCTGTAATATGCTTAACTTATACTTTAGAATCTCTCCTATCCTGATGTATCCCAAAACTAGAAGATTTAATAAATGTTTTACCTATAAATGATATTAAAAACCCTCAATAGTGACTTCTTTTATTCTTACATCTATTCCAATTGTTGCATAATAATGAGGAGTGAATTCACCAGTAGTAGCTTGATTGAAAAGTGTTGTTTTACCTGCTCTATATATTTATTAGGTTATATATACCCTTAATCACCGATAATGACAATGTTGACAATATTCTTCTATTGACTTTACATGTAATAATTAATATATTTAAGGTTATAAATTTTAAAAATTCCCAAAATTAAAAATAGTTGATGAACTCTTAGATTATAAGAAAAACAATTCTTATTATATTAGAGATAAAGGAAAGAATTCAAATTATATTATAATTACCTTCTATATAAAGTAATCTTTCTAGATGGACGGCTGAATTCAACAAATTATATAATTAACATTTTATTTGATGAAATATTAAATCAAATTTTCCTTTATAGTTATAGATTTTAGGAAGGTAAGTTTGTTAGAAGTATGATGAAGAAAAAAAGTGAAAATTTATATAAATTCTTGAATTAATTATGAATTCATTTAACTAAAGCATTTTCGTTTATGGTTATTTAAATAATGGTAATCAATAATTTTATGTGCTTAGGTCTTGTTTATTCAATTAGGGAAAATTCAATAAAGCTATATATATTAAAGCAATAGAAGAAAGTCCTTAATATGCTGCTTATCATAATAGAGGTGATTCAATATTTTAACAATCAGGAAATGCTTTTTAAAGTTTGGCCAATTTCGAACAAGCCATTAAAGATTATTCTTTAGTCATTGATATTAATCCCCAATATACGGCTTTCTTTAATAGAGGTATGAAATCGTTATTAATCATAAAAGCATTAGTATTGCAAAACAGGGAAAGTTTTAAGAAGCAATAATCGATTATACTAAATTCATATACATGGTTCCTGAAAATGCATCAGCATATAATAATAGAGGTAATGGAATATTTTAGGAAAGCAAATGCTAATTAGAATTTAGGAAATTACAAAGAAGCAATAGAAGATTACTCAAAATCAATTGAAATGAATCCTCAATATGCAGTTGCCTATAATAGAGGTAAAAATATTATGTATATTTTTGGCAATGCATATGTAAACCGTGGGAAATTTGATGAAGCTATAATAGATTGTTCAAAAGCACTAAAATTACAAAGATAAAATGCCTATGTTTTTATGTCCAGGTAAACAATTTTTATAAACAAGCAAATACATATAAAAATAGGGGAAATATTAAGAAGCAATAGACGATTTTTCTAAGCGCTTGAATTAAATTCTAAACATGCTGCAGCCCATTATAACAGGGGTAAAGAGGAACCTATAAAAAACAAGGACTCATCTTTTATGATTAGTAAATATATGAAAAAGCAATAATGGACTACTCTAAAGCCATTGAATTATTGCCAGCACACCCATTATCGTTTTAGTTTAGGTTGACTTTATTTTTCTCTAAAGGACTTAAATCAAGCTATGAGAATTTTAAAGAGCAATCGAACTTCTTTAAAAGTAACTCCCTAACAAAGATTTTAATTTCAACATACAAAAGATAAAATTATTTTTCTACAATAAAAAGTTAACATCAATAGACAAAGAATTATAAAATGTATATGAAGAAATGGAATATCTGCTGAAAAACAATATGATATTTGAAGTATATCATTAGCAATACTAATCTGAGATTTCTATCGTTGATAATCTTTTAGGATAATTCGCTCCTTCAAGATCAAAAGAAAATTAAGGAGAAATATTATATACGCTTAAATTGTAAATGGAAAAAATTTGAAATTGCAAAATAAAAATTTCTAAATTAAAGAGAAATCTAAATGACTTTGAGGATTCAAATTTCCAACCTAATGAAAAAAACCCTTTTAATTAAACAGAAAAATTATGAATAAATTTAGAATGTTCAAAGTAAAGAGAATTATTAAATCCAAAAATGAATTTGTATTAGCAGCCATTATTTTGGCATCTGTTTAATTATCCGTAAATTATAGATTTATTTCCATCGGATAGTTTTATGATCAATTCTAAATTTGATTCAAAATAAATCCTGGAAATAATCTAATAAAAAGATAATCTCAAAAATTCTATTGAGAGATTTGCTCCAATCAATAGAGAAGCTTTTGGTTTAATTAATTAAGCTTTAGATTTTATTGGAAATATTTAAGGAAAGAAGCTTTAAAGTAGAGTACTTAATTTAAATTAAATTTTACAAGCCTTTACAATAGATAGATCTGAATATAGAAGAGAAATAGAATAGCATCTTTATATTTGATGAATAATACGAAAGAAGATTTTCAAATAAATCAGTTCAATGTATTTGAAGTATTTGTAGAGAAGATTTCAATCTAAGAAATTGAATAATATTCGGAAAGCAAATTTTTGGAAAACTGGAATCCTACATACTCTGATAATTCTGTAATATTTTGATTAAAATGCTAATATATAATAAATTAATCTACCATTTGCACTTTTAAGGATATTATTGTTAGGTCAATTAATGAATTTAATTCTGAATACTTCATGATTGAGTATATTAAATAATAATGAATAAAAGATTATATCAGAATATTATATATATGAATAGAACCTTTTAATTATTTTTGAAATATTAAATAACATATTCAAGGATAGAGATTTTAATTAATAAATATCTATTGGAGGATTATAAAGTATTATAATTAAGTTTATATGAATCTCATATATAATCACAGCGAATCAATCCATTTAAATTAATTATCAAATATGTGTTATTCATTATATTTGAGAATAACCGTTAAAATTAGTAAAATATTATCTAAATTCGAATTCAAATTATGTAGCATTATTGATTTATCTAGCAACTAATAAGCTTGATGGCTTAAAAACACCTATCAAATAAGATAATAGATGAATAACCTGGAATAGCTAATAATAACATTTTGATTAATTTTAAATAAACTGTAGGAAATTCAGATTCACAGAAATCATTTTTCTCTGTATAATCTTATTATAATCTCTTTTCTCAAGGTTTCATATGTTACTAAATAGTTTCCATCGTTTGAAATAGTACCAAATAATCCACAACAATCACCCTTATTCTCAATAGAATATTCTGTTTTGAATTCACCATTACCATTAAGTCTAATTAAATTGACATTTTATCCATTTTTATTTAATAGAATTTATTTATCTTTAATAAATTTTTAAGGGAAAAACTATGAACAAGTAGCATCTGACTTAATGCTTACCTCTTGTTCTATTTTAATAAATTATTAACTGATTGTATTTAATTGATAGATATGCATTATATTTAATTATTAAGGTTAAAATGTAAACATTGAATCAGTTATGAAGCATAAACTATAGCCATAATTTTACGTTAATATCTTTTATATTGTATTCTATTTTTTATTACTACCTTACGAGATGATCAATAATAATTGATCTTCACCACATGATATCAACTAATTCTATGATATATTCAATGATAAGCATCGAACTTTTTTTGTATGATCTCTGATAATGTCTAATTGCATCTCCATTATTAATTCTCTTAAACCCAAAACTTAATCGTGGTATCAAAACTACCAGATATGATACAATCTTCTTGATTTATTCATTATTAAGCAATTAACTCTATCAGTGTGACCTTCTAATTTTTGATAACTCTGCCATTCTTTTTAATTATTCATCCTCCAGACTATTATCTATTTATCATTGCCAGCAGATATAAAAGAAGAAGAATTTTACATGAAATATAAACTTTGAATATAACTTGAATGATCTTTAAATTGTTAAATTTCTTTTATTTATCCTACATTAAATTCAAAAACCTTTATTAATCCGCCTTCTAAACCAGCAATTAAAATTGATGAGTCATAATTAAATGCAAATGCTCTACATTTACTACTTTCTGAGATTTAGGAGACTATTTCATAGGTAAATGGCTTGAAAATAGAGGGTATGATTTACTTATTAATTTATAACGAAAGAATGAGAATTACAGATTATAGGGATAGCGATTTTTAAATTTAAGATTCAACATTAATGTTATTTTTATCTACTTTTTCATTTGCAACAAAGGACTTACCATTGGAAGTAATTTAATATGGAAATGTAGAGTTTATCAAATTTTAGAGTTGTTACATTTGAACATAAATCATTGAATCAATAGCTTAATCTTTGGATTAAAATTCTTATTCTATCATTTGATCAACTAAAGCTAATTTATTTTACGAACTCATAAGATCAACAATATTAATTAGATTTTCTTTACTTAAGGCTTGCCATGTTTTTTAAAATAGTATATGATGATGTTTAAGATCGTCATTTTCTAATGCAACTTTGGATTAAATTGATTCAGTTAATTACTCGAATAGCTTCAAAACTATTTCTCGAAACTCCTTAAGTTAACGAACTACTTATTCTTATTTACTTTAAGTATTGCTTTGCTAAAAATTAAATAATTTCAATGCTTATTCGGTATACTTCTACCACTTTTATTGCAATAATTCTAAATTTGTGTATTAAATAGGATATTCAGGCACACTCTCAAGACAAGCTAATCTATTGTGAATACTTTTTTATTAGGATAAATCAACAAAAACTATTTCCTATTAACGCTTATCGCATCTCCAATCTGTCTTTAAATATGTCAATTGATCAATAAAGGACCCAAGATTAAAGAGTTAATTTAAAGTCTCCCTTTATTCTCCAAATTTTAAACACTATACTAATTGTTGACATTTTTACAAAAGTTGAACATTGAATAAATTACCGATTTGACTCTAAATTATATCTTATAATTCCTTATTATTAATGAATTAATATAAAATTGAGCTTTTATCAATATTGATATTTTCTATTTGATCTAATGAAATATCAGTTAATTCTTTTTAGAATTACATTGAAGACGCTTCTATAGTCTTTATTCCAGAGTCTATATTTACTTTAATTTTATCAATTAAGAGATTGAAATTTTATGCAAGATTCCCTAAGCTATCTTTAATGTCATTTAATATTCCTATGTTATATTTATTAAGTGACTCTCTTTCTTCTATTATTCCAGCCTTTGTTTCTTAAAGGTACTTCTTTGCATCATCTATTAAAATTAGGTTCGTTAATTTTAAATTTTGTTTTTTGTCAATAACACATTTATGGCAAAGTCTTATTGTTTTTTTCTCTGAAATGGATCTTGCAAGAAATACAACAAGTTCATTGTGATCTTGACAACGCCATATATAATTTGACATTTCCATTATTAAATTCTATTATAAAATTTATAATAATAATAATAACATCAAAAATATTTTCTCAAATGTAAATTACTATAATAGATATACATATATTAATGCAAAGCAAGGTTTTACATATATTTATGAATCTTGATCATCTTTTTATCCTTTATGATATTATAGTACTAGTATTTTGCAGCATTAACATTAAGATAACATTAACTGTATACGAAAATACTCTGCATCAATAAAGTTATGGAAAAATTTGAATATCAAGGTCAGTTCAAGATTGAAAAAAACATAATCAATATGTCTTTAAGATTTAGACGAATGATTACCTCTTTTGAAATTTAGAACTATAGTTTTTGAAACTATATTGATTAAGGCGAATAGAAATATTTGTTTAAAACTAGACGTTAGATTATTTTTTAATTAATTCCAAAAAATAATAGAAGATATTTAACTAAATTGAAACTTTATTTTCTTAGATTAATAAGAACCAAATATAAACAAAGAATTAAATGAAATTATCAATAACAAATATATGTTTAAAATTTAGATTTCTACAAAAAATGAAGTGTAATTAGATAGAAAATTCATTTTAAATACTAGAGGAATGAAGTGTAGAGCATTATGTACTCTATGAAAAACATAGAATCAAAATATACTTAAATAATATCAGATGAGTATTTTTAAATTGTTTACATTAACAAATTATCTTAATTGTTCTCAGCCTTAATGCTCACTATATGTAATAAGATGAAGTATTTTCAACATTCATGAATTTTAATGATATGTAATCTAACAGAATATGAACAAAGAGATTCTATGATATAAAGTACCTTCAAATTATTAGGTAAATAAAACAATAAACACATATGTGCCCAAATTCATGATTATAAATTCTAATATTTATAAAAGCAATAAATAATTCTTTATGGAATAATCATTTGATTATGTTATCAATTATTTTTATTAATTTAAAGAAATATTATATATTTAGTAAGATTCTAAATTGTTGCAAATTCAATATTTAAGAATTTATAGAATATTGTATTTAATTTATATAATAATTTATTTCTTCATTAATAATTAAAATCAATTATTTTAGTCATCAATGATCTTATACTTTCTTACTTCTATTTTTTCTAATTTCTAATCCCAAGTAATTAAATATTCACCATCTTCACTTAATGATCCATATTATTCATAATTATCAAAACTTAATGAATATAATAATACAAGCTCATTATTTACAGGATTATGATATACAAAATTAAGATTTTAACTATTTTTACAAGCAAAAAAACCTTTTGAATTAATATATTAGGGCTTGAAAAATATATTGCAAGGCTAGGATTTACACTAAACAGGTAGAAATTATGTTATAACATACTTTTCATTTTAATCTTATTGGAGCAATTAAAGATTTTTTCCACAATAGGATTGAAATATGAAATCTGAATCATTTATGAATAGAATTCGAAAACTAAAGTTTAGTAAACTAATCTTTTATTTCAAAACCAATTAATAAGTTTCCATGTTTTATATTATTTCCATAATTAACATTTTGTCGTCATATCCACATGATACTGCTTTATTTTATTTTGAATTAATATCTAAAGCATAGACAGAATTCATATGACCTTTAATAGTCTATTAGCAGGACCATTGACAGCTACCTTAATTTTATTAGTAGCAACTCCATAATTTAATTTTTTAATCCATCGAGCCAGATAAAAACATCTTTTAATTTTAACCGATAACTAAACAACTAATGGCTCTCTTATGTGAGTCCAATTTCTGAATGTATTTTTGACTTCTTAATTAATTTATTGATCGAACTTCTATAAAACTATCACATGAACCCGATAAAAATTAACACTTTCTGTTGTAATTAAAAAAAGTCAAGACTGTGATAGTAAATCGACTTTTTGATAGTATTTATATTAATTTTAAATATCCATCATTAAATTGGTAAACTTTAATATTGTTATCACAACAGACTAAGAGTAATTCTTTATTTTGATTGAAAGCAATAGCATTGCACACTTACTTTTGAGGGATTGTTAATTCTGAGAGTAATTCATAACAAAATTTTACTTAATCTCTTTGAATCTATTATTATTACATAAATATACAATTAATCAATAAATACGCAGAAATTAAACTTTGCAGATGGAAATTATGCTTAAATACATCTATTATGAACAATTCCACAATTGAATATTGGATTAGCAAAGAATAAATAAGATTTTTCTGAAAGAGTTTATAAGTAAAATACAGTAAGAAGATCTACGCAGATAAAAATGACAAGTCCCCATAGGAAAATTGATAATAAGAAAACAATTCTCAAATAAAATTTTTGGAATAGTTTGAATAGTGAAGATTTTTTCATTTTAGATGATTGATAATAATTTTTGAGTTGATTTTCTTTTGGAAGTAAAGAAGAAAATAGTCTGATTTAACTATTTGACAAATTTCTTCTATCATTTCAACTTAATTAATGTCACACTTTTAATAAAAATTAGAATCTCTATAAGATAGAATTAAATGTGAAACTACTTATTGCATATAAATAGGAATGAATCAAAAAAACAAAAATCATAACATCTAGAAAGGTATTTCAAATAGCTTAATATATATTGCAATTTCTTGTTTGTAATTATGCTTGCTTTTAATGTATATGAGTAATATATTATATCAGATATTAACTAAGTACGTGATAATTTGCAAATAGTTTATAACTTCTATGATATTATTATATTATAAAATGTAATTTGTAATATTATATATATTTTATTAAGATTGTGGTTCAATCTGATTCTTTTAACTTTTATTTGAAGATTTCAAAAGAGAGATGTAATTTATAAATATTAAAATTAGAATGATTTGATTTAGTATTAAAAATAATATTAAATCCGAAAATGCTCAAAATTACATTTCTTTTTTTGCTTTGTGGATTTTCTGTATTTGGTTAGGATGCAGTTATTCCCAATATTTAATGTGCATGCTAATAGATTATGAGCTAAGTAGAATGCAATAATTGGAATTGCTAATGGATAAGTACAACATCATAGGCAGGTTATTGTGGATAAATTCAGTGTAGTTAACTAAATTAATAGCAATGCCAAGACGAAAACGTTAGATGTTATTACTAAGAATCTAGTTAATAAATTAGTTGCTTTGTTTTTGATACTTGTGAAAACATTAGAACAACAACTGGATAGTCATGCTAATAAGCTAATCCAAAGTGTGTATAATCAGAAATAGATATAAATAAATGTATTTCCTCAGGAGAAAAATGCCAAGGATTATCATAAAGTCAGTGTACAGTAACGTAGGATATATAGGACACATATACTTTGACAACGGAAGGAATGTGCTTTTGGAATGTTTCATCTTGTCAAGTTGTGAGTCAATGTGCAGAAATTTAATATGAAAGTATATGTAATAAAAAATGGCTAAATTATGCTTGTTATTGGACTGGTACAAAATGTGTAAGTTAAACATGCTCATAATTTCAATCTTAGAATACTTGTCGATTTATTCAAACAACTCCTTTGAATGGTGCTTTAATTCAATCATGTTTTTGGAATGGTCAAACTTGCACAAATGGAACAACTGATCAATTAACTGAATACACTTGTGCTGCTAATACCAATTATCATTATAGATGGGTACCAATTGAACCATTATTTGGGATTTGTGCGTAATGTATTCTAAATTAATATGATTTACCTAATGATTGTGATTGTACACAACTATTACTATAATCTGAATGTAATAATTCTCCAAATTGTAAATGGGCCAATGGTAAATGCATAAAAGTATAATGTTCAGAGTATACATCATAATAAAAATGTGCATAAATTTATGGATGCTTTTGGAATGCACTTATAATTCCTTCTCTATGTCAGCCATATAGTAATTGTGAGGAAATATTAGAAAAGAACTCCTCTACTTGTATTGCATCCTCAATCTATTGCCCAGGGTCCTAAGATGGTCATTGTTTATCTTAATCAGGCTTAAGTACATGTTCAGAGCTCTTCAACAACAAACCTATTTAACCTAGTATTTGCTATAATTCTATAGGGAAGGATGGATATTGTACTTATGAACCAGGAAATCGCACTTGCACGAATGTTTCATAGTGTAGTGGTCAGTTAACAGATGTCTGTAATTAATTTTATAGAACTTGTATTTGGAATAATAATATGTGTTAAAACAAACAATGCGAAGATTATTAAACTCAAAGTAGTTGCACTTATGTTTACAGTTCCATTAATGAAGCTAATATCAACATTTGTACTTGGAATGAAGACACAAATAAGTGCAAGAACTTTGATAATTCAATATACTTTGATATAAATTCATGCTACATATAATCTGGAAGAACTCATCGTTGGAGTCAACCACGAAGTACTATCTAAAAGGGATTCTGTTTACCATGTAAATTTTCACATGTTTTGAATGTCAAATCTAAGTGTGAATGCCAAGACTTTAGCCAGTAGATTGAATGCATGCAATCTTCCCCCAATTGTTATTGGAATTATAATACAAGCACATGTCAAATTTAGAATTGTAGCTCCTTAACGAATTAAGGTTCTTGTATATTCAACAAAGATTGCTATTGGAACCAATCAAAAAATTGCACTCATATCTCTAATTCAACTTAATCATTTTGTTCATCATTATAGGGAAATACATAACAAGAATGTTTAAGCCAATCCATTCTTTGCGCTGGAATCACCAAAACAGGCTTATGTTAATCCTCCTTGCAATAGTGCAATGATTATTAAGAATATTATTAATGTTTTGGTTCTTTAGGTGCTGATGGCTTGTGTTAGTGGAATCAAACTACTTCTGTGTGTTCAGGTACTAGCAATTGTACAAAGATATTAAACTCCATCTTATGCAATACTATGTTACGCTCTTGTTATTGGTATTAAGGCTAATGTTATGCATATAACTGCACTTCTCTATACAGTTTAAACTAGAGTTGTGATTACTATCTTAGTTAGCCTAATTAAAATTACGAAGTCAAATTTTGTAACTTAAACGGAAATGTGTGTGATGAGACTTAAGATCTTAATACTCGAACTTCACAAAACTGCTATAATTCCACTGGAGGAATCGCCAGATGGGATAACAATACTGGATGTGAAAAATGCTATGGTTAATTAATCAGTATCATTATTATCATCTTGATTTCCATATTATGAGATATCCGATTTATAGAGTTGGTCAATTTAATATTAAAATCTGTATTTAATAACATTATTGTTAATAAATAAATAATTATATAATATTCAAATACTTAATTAAAAATTCAATATCCTTCATATTGATTTATAATTATAACTATAAGGAAAGTTGCTCAAAACCTATTTTATTCATATATCTAATATCTATTAATGAGATTCAACTATATCGTTAGGAATCTAATATCTGATTTTATTATACTTGAATATTTTAAAACATATTGTGTTTTAGTATATTATATTAATTAATTAATCTTATATGTCGTTATTGTTATGATTTTATTGCTGGAGTATTTCAGGGATTAATTGGTTTGGTCATCAGCTAATCTGTTGCGATCTTGAAAGAGAAAATCATAAATTACATTTTTGAGAACAAGAAGAAATCGATACAAGTCTTTGTTGGAAAATATGAATTTATAGAGGGAGTATTAAACGATATGGAGGCTGGAATATCCATAATAAGAGAAATAAAAGAAAATATCCTAGATGAGGTTCTATAGTAGCTAGAATTACTGAAGTAAAGGTGAAAAACAATAATACTATTTCTTATAAACTTGTGGATAGGGATATCAGAAATTAACTGAAAAATACTAAAGCTTTTATGAGAATTAGATTCATCATAAGCCTGGTGCTGTCAGAATTTAATTCAAATGAGAATTTGGTGTTCGGGCAATAAATTTTATCATTTATATATTTTTATCTTTCATATTTTAGTCTATTAAATTTAAATTAGTTATTAAACATTATAACGTAAACACTATATATTATATATTGATAATAGTTTCAATATTTTTATCAATTCACCGTTTATAAGTTACTTGATTTGAAAATAAGAAAATGGTAATAACTTGTTACTTTTGATGGATCTTCAAATGAACTCCTAAGTTGTTTCTTTCTATATACAGAGATTAATCATAAGAATGATTAATACGATGCGAATGAAATAATAAGGGTTTAGAAATAGTAGTAATATTAAAATATTACCTTATAGACGCACCTTACTATCTTCCAAATTTAAAAATAGTTAAATGTATTAAAGTACAAATATCAAGAAAAGTGTTTGCATTGAGACTTAATCATATAAAAATAAAAATATAAGGATAAACATAGAAAATAGTGATATGATTGCTAGTTTTTTTTTTTCATATGACTCTAAAGTTGGGATGTTGTAGACTAAATAGAATATTAACTTTTCATTAATTTGGTCTTAATTTATAATATTAAATAACATTTTAAACTAAGGATCATGTAAATTACTTGCACTTAAGTTGACCATCAAAATTTCTCAATAGAAGGGGTTTGCACAGATCCAGAATGCAAACAATAAAAACCTTATTGCCATTTCTGTTTACCCTTCCATTCTAATCATTTGATAAAATTAATACCCCATAAAATTTTAAATTAATGGATGTAAAAACAAATGAAATGTATAGAGGATGTTTAGGTGACTATTTCTGAATGCAATACAGCTCTTGAAAGCATTAGAAAATCATTTTACCCTTTTATCAACATTGATTTTGAATGTCTATCTGTATTAGAACTTAACAAAGTAGACCAAATAATAAATGGTTTCATCTAAATAGAAGTATTTCAGCAAAACTTACTTTAAAAATTCAAATCATCATCTGAAAAACTTCAAAAAATAGCAAATAGTTTAAAAAGTTAAATGAAGAATTAAAAATCAAGTGTGAATTAACAGGAATCTCAATTTTTAAATACAGTGCCAATCATATTAGAATAGTCTAAACAAAAAAATTACTAATTAAAGTTTAAACTTCTTAAGGACAATTCTATACAACAAAATGAAAGGTGTTATGCAATAGCATTTAATAGTGATGGATAATTTGTTGCAATAGGTTGTAGAGAAAAAATTAAAGTATTCGAACATGATAAAGGAAAATTGAATCAAATCTAATTATTAAACGAGCATAAAAAGGATATTAGTACATTAAATTTCATGATAAAAACAAACCATTTTTTATCTGGAAGTAAAGATTAATTCATTATTATATGGTAATAGAATCAAAATAGAGAATGGAATTGTGCATAAAAACTGGACGCTCATAAAGATTGGATTTAATGTATTGTATTAAACAAAGATGACAATCTTATAATATCATGTAGTACTGATAAAACAATCAAATTTTGGAAAAAATATGATGGATTTTCATGCCAATAAGTAATTGCAGAACATTAAAGTGAGGTAGTTTCATTAAGTCTAAATTAAAAAGAGAATACACTGATTTCTTGTTCTAAAAATAATTAAATCTTTGTAATAGAAAGATCAAGTATAGGTGCAATATGGCATGTTGTATAAAAGATTCAGTTAGATTAATATGGCCTAAGATTGGGTTTTATTAATGATGAATAATTCATATTCTAACCTTGTCTCCAAGAAAAAGTGTAATTGTATGAACTTGATCTCAATCATAATAAGTATAGGAACGTAATAGATTATCCTGTATCATGTGGTTCATGCGATGAATTTAATTTCTTCCCAATTTAATACCAAAATGTTAAGGGCCTTTTAGTGATTAAGAATGGAAAGAGTGTTAATTTAATGAGGAGATAAGAAAAAGGCCATTTTGTTATTGAGTAGCTAATTTAGTTTGGAAGTTGTGACAATTATGGCTAATTAAGCTAGGATGGTAATTATCTCATTACTTGGGATAGCAGTTCAAGACACATCCAAATACGTAAATGCAAGAAAAAATTATTCTGAACTATATAAATATTGATTTTGGAAATTCTGATTTTATGGTATTATTATAAAATTCTATTTAATTTGATTACATAAACATATTTACTATAAACTAAATTAATAAATTATTAATAAATTTATATTAATTCATATTCTAGTGATTTTATAAGTGGATATTCTAAAATGATATTAGCTTACAACAACATTAACTGCCATTGAATTGTATTATTCTTATGTTGTTGCTTAATTATCTCATTGAATAATCTAATATTCTAATTTTTATAATTCCCCTTTAATTTTACAACTGATGAATTAACTAGTTACTAAAAACCATAGCCTATGCGCATTCGATATTCTAGATTACATTTGTAAATTTAAAATGTTTTTAAGTCTAAAGATATTCAGAGACAAAGACATTTGTATGACCATTTTTAATACGACTTAGTAGGATAATATTAGTTACTAACTATTGAAAGTGTTATATATAACAGTCATCATTATCTGATTAAACTACATGAAATGAAAATGTTCTCATTCTCACTTAGGATGTTCATTAGATTTTGATAAAAGCTCAATCTTTAGATAATGATTTTACTGAGACTTTAATAATATTAATTTGCAGAAGATTAAATTATGTTATTTGCATTTAACCCTAAGAATTCAATGCTCTTTATAATAAATTAGTTCAATTTTAGAATAAATAGAAGATTACAGCTAAGATTTTGATTGGACAATATTATATTATTTTTTAACATAATTATAGACCTTATTAGTGCATACAATAAAATAATACTCTAATCAATCAATATGTAATTAGAATGAAATAAGTTTATCATTTTTAACTTAATTTTCAATAGAAAAATGAGATGAATTAAATTACATTGTTCTAAAGAAATGATAAAACTGTAATTCTATTAACGATATTCTAATAGAATATATTTGGATACTTATCAAATCGCAAATTTAATAGTTTTTAGTGTTTTATGATGAATTTGGAGTATGAAAGAATAAAGTTTATATTTCCAAGTTTAGATAAATTTATCATAATGGTATAATTACAATAAACTTAGGACTTTAACAAGAAGATAGCCTTGTAAGATTTGAAATTTACATTTACAAATGTTCTAAAGATAGATTTATTTTCAAAATTACCTTAGTTTTCTGTCTCTAGAGGTTTTCATTCCATTTTATTAAACTCTCACCAAAGCCTAAGTGGGCAAACAAATTAAAATTTTTATTAGAAGGTTGGGAATCATCTTGAGATTACAGTAAAATTTCAAGAAGAAGGAGCATGATTAAATACAATAATCATTCTTAGATACTCAGTATTAATGCATTTAATAGAAGTATCCCATATACTTAGTTAGAATGATAGCAAACTTCACCTAGAAACATAAGAATGATCATTTTATATGATATAAATCTTGTTATCTTATAAACAGATCGATTGCAATCTCAAAACAATTTGTTATTATTATTTTTATGCAGAAATATTATAAATCTAGTTTACTAATCATGCAGATATATATATATAGATAAAGTTACATATGCATATATTGAGTTTTCTATATGTAAATTGTTTTTTTTCATATTCTATCAAACATAGTTTATATCTTTTTTTTAAAAATTAAACAATCCGCAAATATGTTAGACAGACTTTAGCAAAGGTATAAAAACTTTTATGTTGATAGAATTATACAAATGATTATTTTGACAATTAAAAATTAAAGTAAACATAATTGCATAGAATTCTATTAATATTCTGAAACTTGGTAATAATATATAATTCTCTATAAATATAAGTATACACTATAACGCAGCAATATGAGTTCAAAAGTAGCCTAAATTTTTCGAATATTAGAAATTAATTAAAAAAATCACAGTATTTTAATATGTTTTATACAATTGATTAATTCATTTAATAGCCCAATAATTATTATATTAATGTTTAATATATTTACAAGAAAAAAATATATATATCTAGTTTTTCTAAATATTTTGCATTATAGAATACTGCAGAATTATATTTGATTCTTAATTTGACTCTCCATTATGAGGGTCATAATGTGAGGTTGAGATATGAATTACTCCAGATAAATTTAAGAAGTTTTTCAGAGTTAGAATCTGGTAACCCAATTATTTCATTTCATTAGTAATATATACCAAAATAATATCTCCTTATCCCCTTAGAAATTGTAATTATATTATTTGTTGATGTATCAGTATATCTCTATCAAAAATTATAAATATTATAAAAACCAAATTAGTATGAGTTATAAGTTATATCTATATTAAAATAGGTTGAAAAATCAAAAAGATATTACTTAAAAAAAATCCTTTATATAAATTTTTCATGCGAAAGCTGTCTAATATTGTGATAATTTAAACTTATAAATATTCTTAATATAGTTCAACTTCTTATAATTTGATTTTTAAATATAAGCTTTAAATTACTAAATTTTTCATATTATATGATAATTGAAAATCTAAATATTTGAAAATTTATTAATACAGCCAAATTCGAATTATAAGCAACATCAAAACATTAATAAATCAAACTCATTCAAGGCATTATTTTGGTTAGGAAATATCAACTATTCAATTCAACATTAATACAAAATTAAGATTATCATCTTTAAAGAAAGAAAAAAAATTAGATTTTTAGTTTACATGTGAATTTACATGTTGTAGAAAATTAAAAGTTAGAATACTAACATTTGTTAATCATATTTCAAATATTCAATAATTTGAATATTAAGTCGAATAATTTGAATAATAATCAATTGTATTAAATAAATTGAATTTAGGTTTTGTTTTCTTAGTTTCAGAATTCCTAATATTAAAATGTGACCTTAGATTAAGTTATTCTTCAAATTTGAAGTTTTTTGAAATTCAACATTATGAAAAAATCATATGATCAAATATTGAGGCTTATTAAGCATGTTAAGAATATATAGTAGTAAGTGTTATTGAAAAAGTAAAAAATAAATTCAAACTTGTATCTACCCTATGTCATTTGGTCGAAGAGGTTAGGTTAAGGACAGAAGTGTTTAAGATGTGCATGCTAAATTTATGATTCTCCAGGTCTATTTGATTATGATCACTCAGCGGATTTAGAAATTGATTTGTCTAGTACAAAAATTGACTAGACATTTAAAAATACTTATAAAATTTAAAAATGATCTAAACAATTGATCAATAGTGGAATAATAATGCAAAATTTAAATAAGAACTTTTATAACAATATATAATAATTGACACAGAGATTGAGATAAAACCTAGTGAAAATTAGTTTTACGAAGTTTTTAACTGCATAACGTCTCCCAAAGATACTATGCCTGAAAACTTCAAAAAAAATTTTCCAAAACAATTTAATTCAATTATGAGAGATTAAAATGGTTGGAAAATGCTTTATAAAGAACTCTATGTTTTAATAAAACAAGAAATTGACTATTAAAAATATGGACCTCCTGATCAATAAGGGAATCAAAATAATAAAGAAGATGAAACTATTTCATCTTTTAATCCTTATATAATTACAAGTATAATTTAAAAGGTTGAAAATAACATTAAAATTAAATATAACAATTAATTTGCTTAATATGGTCTAATTTTAACTGATGTTGGAGAAAGATGCATCTTTTATTATTCTATGTTAATTATATGGAGATTTCTTTGCTATTAAAGATGGAACTCTAAAAATATATAATAACAACATTAGAATAATTATTAAACTGAATTAATTAGATGTAAAGCTGAAATTAATTAAGATAATTAAAAATAAAGTTGTATTAAAGCAACTGAACTAGTCAGTAAAATATAAACTTTGTTAAAGAAAGAATTTTTGGATCGAACTAAAAAAGAAGTTTTATAATAAAAGAATTAAGTAAGCATGTCAAGTGCTGATCTTATATCAAAATTAGATAAGGAATTATTAATTGATGTAAATACAAAAATGTTTGAAGATTTAGACGTTTAAAAAAAAAATATTATCTTATACTACTGATCATAAATCGTTTATTAATTAGTACACATTTGACATGCTAAAATAGGTTTAAGATAAATTGTTAACTGATTATTCAAATAAATATAAAAAAGAATTAAGTTTATACTTATAAAGCATATAATAAAATGCAAAAATATTTTTTAAATATATCAAGAATCAATAAAAGGAAGTAAAAACAATTAAATATTTTGTTGAAGATGCTAAGTAATAAGATAAAATATTTTATGAAAATTATCTTTTTAGATTACTTATTTAATGTCTTCTAGGTAAGATTGAAGATAAAATTGATATAATTGAAAAATAATATACAGAAATCTTCTAAGTTAGCAATTACAATCCTGTAAATTATTAGCTTAAGATAAATTTGCAATTATTAAATCAACAAGATCAATAAGTTTACAATCTAAAGTCATTTGTTGAAACATTAATTGAAGAAATTAATCTAATCTTAAAAAATATAGATTAAATATAATTTAAATAGGCTGAATATTAACTTGATGTTGAGTTTGGGAAATTAAAATTATAGATGAACGGTTGTGAATATACATGTCCATGTTGCAAAAGAAAATGTGATGAAGATAATGATAATGATAGTAACCATATTCATAAATGTTAAAATGGCCATTAAATCAGAGGTAAAGTTATAACATATTTAGGTATTAATGGTATTTTGATATCCCATAACAGCCCATCATTATTTACATGTGAAGAAATTCTTGATTAATGCATACTTATAACACTTGAAACTAATCTATAAAAAACATGGAAAGAAGTCAAAAAAGCACATTCAAATTGGAATTTCAAAAATATCTACGATGCAAAAAATAATGAAAATAAAGAAAAATGGGAAAAAGTCTGGAATATAGGGTTGGGAAGGTTAATTTGTTTACACTTAGAAAAATAATTAAACCATCAAATTATACTCTCATAAAAATCAAGTTTTGAAATTTACATTTCGAATATTCATTATATTCTCATTCTTGATGATTCAGGGTCAATGTAAGGAGAGAAATGGGATAATGCCAAAAATGGAGCTTTACATTGTATAAAGTCATTAGAAAATGCTGATAGTGCAAAAGTGAGCGTTATCATCTTTAACGGAGATGCAAGAATAGTAGTAGAATGTTAAAAACCAAATTACAGTTAGATTAGTAGCTGCATTTCTTATAAAGGGGGGAATACTGCGTTTGATCCTCCATTTAAGATGGCTCTCTAATTGATTGAAAAACATAAGGGCTTTAATAAGTAACAAAATTTATAATATTAGAATTTAAATATTATTTTATACTGATGGAGAAGCAGGTTATCCATAAGCTACAATTGATCAATTCTTTTAGCTACCACCATAGATTAGAAGTCGAATCAGCCTAACAGCCTGTTCTGGAGAAAAATCTTCTCATTCATTATAATAAATGATCGAGAAGTTCTCATAACATATGTAATTAGCTTAACTAAAAAATTCTGTATAACCAATGGAAATTTAGAAAGTTTGGACAGAAGTAGTGAGCAAAAATATTCATTCATAACTGGTATGAAAATAGAATTATAATAATTGAATAATTTATGAACTAAAGATATTCCCTAAATTAAAATGTAAATAAATAACATATTATGATTATAATTCGAATAACATTCCCTATTAAGCTAATCATTCTAGATTTTAAATTTAAACGAAAAAAGTTCTATAACCAAAAATGTCGAAAACACCATTTTAACGACACCTAAACTTAATCCATCTAAACCACTTCGTCTGGCAAAAGTCTATGCTTATTTTTGTTCAAAGTAAAATTTATTAACCATAAAATGGATATATCTTAAGAAGCAGAAATTTTTTGTAAAATAAAATTATTGAAAGCTTAATCACAAGCAATTCCTTCGAAACTAAACTGTGTTTTTTTAAATAATTATTCCTTTCAATTATTATTGTGAATGAGTTTCTACGTGCCGTATTTTAAAAAATTTTATTATAATTTTTTCTTTTTCCATTTTTTTTTCAATTAATTTTATTTAAAATAAATCACTAATTTAACCTTTTATTCATTTTAATGATTCCAATTCTAGTAATTTTACACATTAATCAAAATATTATTGGGCTATTTTCAATACAATAAATCCTCATTTTTTGTGCTCAATAACTTTTTGTTTTATTTTTGTGATTTTTGCAAAGCAACTTCAGATCTGAAGTGTAATATCAATTGCAAAACATTATAATTATTTTGTTTTAAATGCAATTATTCCCAAGAATGAATTTATTTTATAAAATTAACATGTTTTGGAAATTCTTCAATTTACTATTTTAATTCTACTCCAAATATCTATTGTAATATATATTTATTGATAAATAATAAAAGAAAATAAAATTAAAGAAAATTTAATTACTAAAGCCTTACAATATATTTGAGAATATTTAACACTTTAAATCGGCTGTAAATTTCAATGTAACCATTCTTAGTTTTGAACATAATTCATTAACAAAATGAGAATAGATTGAGATCATTTTCTATTTCACACTATTCTTTATTTTTTAATTTTTAGGATTAGACATAATCAAAAAAATAAACATCTTCATTTACTTAAAGTCTACTAAGATATAAATACTAATAATGAGAAATATTATTTCAAACTATTCAAAAATCCATAAAACTTTAAAAATATTATAGTTACATTCTTTTGAATAGCTATCTAATAATATATTAATTAAATGAGTGAATAAATTTTTGAGTATTTATTAGAACGAAAATTAGGATTCGGTAAGCATTAATTAAGATAATTCTTTATTATCAGTTTTATCGACTTCCTTGATGGTGCTGAGTTTCTTTTTTTATCATTACTAACACCAACATTAAAATAGGAATGGAATTTATCAATTGTTGAACTTTCCATTTTTGGTGGCTCATTTAACTTAGGCTTAATGATAGGTTCAACAATATGTGGATTCTTAGCTGATAGAATAGGAAGAAAACGTATTTTAATAATAGGAACAATTTTGCAAGTATTTTATTGATTTATGCTATAAAGACTGGAGTCGTTTTTCTTACAGTATTTTCTTAAAACATACTTCAGATGATCCTGCTTCGACTTACATATGGAACTGTAATAGGAATGAATCTTCCTATTAGTTCAATATTAATGATTGAAGTGACTCCAAAACTTCATCGAGGTAAGATTATAGTGGCACTATAAATTATGATATTGTTGGGACGATGTTGGATTATGATATTAGGATATATTTTTATGGAAGGCATTTCAAAGGGAAACTGGAGAGCGATCTCTTTATGTAATAGCATTCCATGTTTGTTTTGTCTAATTGGTACAATCTTTTGGATTTAAGAATCTCCAAGATTTTTGATTTTACACTAAGAAATACAAAAAGGAATTGATAATTTAAACAATATCGGATAATTTAATAATTCAGAATACGAGATGTTGACTGATAATGAAATATTGAGTCTAAAAGAGTGGGCATCATAGTAACATTTACACCATCAATAAGAAAATAATTCTATTAAGCAACTGTTTAATTCGGANATGTAACCATTCTTAGTTTTGAACATAATTCATTAACAAAATGAGAATAGATTGAGATCATTTTCTATTTCACACTATTCTTTATTTTTTAATTTTTAGGATTAGACATAATCAAAAAAATAAACATCTTCATTTACTTAAAGTCTACTAAGATATAAATACTAATAATGAGAAATATTATTTCAAACTATTCAAAAATCCATAAAACTTTAAAAATATTATAGTTACATTCTTTTGAATAGCTATCTAATAATATATTAATTAAATGAGTGAATAAATTTTTGAGTATTTATTAGAACGAAAATTAGGATTCGGTAAGCATTAATTAAGATAATTCTTTATTATCAGTTTTATCGACTTCCTTGATGGTGCTGAGTTTCTTTTTTTATCATTACTAACACCAACATTAAAATAGGAATGGAATTTATCAATTGTTGAACTTTCCATTTTTGGTGGCTCATTTAACTTAGGCTTAATGATAGGTTCAACAATATGTGGATTCTTAGCTGATAGAATAGGAAGAAAACGTATTTTAATAATAGGAACAATTTTGCAAGTATTTTATTGATTTATGCTATAAAGACTGGAGTCGTTTTTCTTACAGTATTTTCTTAAAACATACTTCAGATGATCCTGCTTCGACTTACATATGGAACTGTAATAGGAATGAATCTTCCTATTAGTTCAATATTAATGATTGAAGTGACTCCAAAACTTCATCGAGGTAAGATTATAGTGGCACTATAAATTATGATATTGTTGGGACGATGTTGGATTATGATATTAGGATATATTTTTATGGAAGGCATTTCAAAGGGAAACTGGAGAGCGATCTCTTTATGTAATAGCATTCCATGTTTGTTTTGTCTAATTGGTACAATCTTTTGGATTTAAGAATCTCCAAGATTTTTGATTTTACACTAAGAAATACAAAAAGGAATTGATAATTTAAACAATATCGGATAATTTAATAATTCAGAATACGAGATGTTGACTGATAATGAAATATTGAGTCTAAAAGAGTGGGCATCATAGTAACATTTACACCATCAATAAGAAAATAATTCTATTAAGCAACTGTTTAATTCGGAAAATCTGCCAATTACTTGGAGGAATTATTTGATATTTTTCTTGTTTATGTTCACAATGTTGGCTATCTTTAACATTTTGCCATTTATTTTGGATGATGAAAACAAGTCTTTGTTACATTTATACATCGTCGATATAGGTGAGATTCCAGCTATATTTTTAATGTTATATAGTATAGATACATTTGGTCGATTATCCACCTTATTATTATCTACAACAGTGCTCATAATAATTCTATTTTCTATTTGGGTTTGGAAATTTTAAATTATTATTATGGGACTAATTATCTTTAAATTCTGTTGCAAGGTAAATTGGGGAACATTAAATGTCTTATTTGCTGAATCCTATCATACTCTATATCGATCATTAGGAGTCGGAACAACAATGGCCATGGGTAGAATAGCAGGATCTCTCGCACCGTTCGTCGTCTTCCCAATCTACTTCAATAATAATTATTTGCCATTCTTAATATGCGGCGTATGCAGTTTTTTCATGCTTATTCTATTGATATCTTATCCTATTGACTTAACAAAAAAGCCCTTAGATTAGTTAAAAAAATAATGATGTATAAATTATATTTAATATAAAATTAATAATTATGTTGCAATTATAGAGTTTTTTATGGGTTAAAGAAAGAATTATACTTCCTATACTTTTCAATTAGACAAGTAATTAATATAAGTATTATCACACTTCAAAGCTTAAAATGAATTTAAATTGTAAATCTTGATGGATTTATTCATTTACTTATTAAGTATATATTTCAAGATAAATTTAGATGAATTTCATTTGCTTTCAAAAATTATTAAAGGGATGTTTCAAATTTTAAAACAAAGGAGCAATAAATCAAAACTTAGCATATATACAATGTCTACCTAAACTTAATCAATTTATTGCAATATAAAATTTTCATGCTATAATCGATCCAAAAATAATCCAATAATTAACAAATCAAATTGAAGATGTAAAGACAGAATATGAATTCGGCTATTAACCTTATCTTTGTTCATTGATAAATTCCTCCCTTTGACAACTGTAATAAAAACCTTAAAGTAAAACCTACCAAGTGAATTATTTATTAGAAGAGGCATGTTTTTCTTTAACAGTTCATAATTTGCTGAAGATTCACTAAATTAATAATAAATTTTTACATTTATTCTTTAAATGATATTTCACTGGGTTGCAGAGCAACAGTTATAATTTGATGGATTATTTTCATTAAATTTTGGACCTCTATAAGAATTTCAATACTAAATTTCAACTCAAAAACAGCTTTAGATATACAATTCTTATAAGCCAATTATGTCATTAGCCTCTACAATAAAATTAATGTCTATGTGCTAATTAAATTTAATTTAAAAGTAGATCTGTTTGCGATTATCTCAAATAACTTTTGTTTCAATAACACCCATAGCCAAATCATATTACAATAAAAAAAGCAATGTATCGATATATCAAATAGGAAGAATGTTATATTTAGTAGGTATAGATTTGTGAGTATGATATCACTTTACGATACAAATTATACTAGTTTGCGTGTAAACTTCATTTGATAATCAAGTAAGTATGCTATCACCTCAGTAATAGTATTTAACTGAGGAGTAATGAAAATTTACCTGTGTGTACATGAGAATCTGTTATTGCTTGACATACTTATTTGTGTAATAATTATTTATGGATAATTTAGTATAAGCTATGAAAATTAATTTTTATACTTACATTATACCAAATTTGGATCTTCATACGACTTTCTTGTACTGAATTTCCATCAAGCATGCTTTGACAGTGAAATTATTTTCTGCTTAATTAAGTTCTTAATGCAAGATTTGACATTTCACAACAAAGGCCATTTTATGTTTTTTATTAGAATTAAGATAATAAGCATAAATTAATTTCCAAACATGTTTTTATCTCAAGTCGGAAAAAGAATGGCAAGAAAAGACATTAGATTTCCAGATTAATATTTAACAAACCTTCAATTATTATCAAAATCACCAAGTAGTTTAGAGGTAGAACGTTGCTCTAGAAAAGCAAAAATCCGAGTTCGAGTCTTCGGGTTGGTGGCTTTTTTATTTTTATTCAAATAATTAAAAATACAATAATGTATAATGAATAGCTCATATAAATAATATTTCAATTTATTTCAAAACTACACAAGCTAATTCTTAAATGTAAAATCAAATAATTCAGACTTTAACATTTGCTCATTCGAATAAGTGTATTTTTAATTAGTACAACAGATGATATACAATAAGAGAGAAAATTTATCAATGTATAAATTGACTCTAGTTCATAATATTTAAAGTAATTTGAAAGTAAATCAAGAAAGATATAGTTTTGGCTTTAAAATGTGGATAATAAGCGGCGGAAGTTTATCAATATAAGTTAATCTCAATTACTGCAACAGAATTAATGTAGATGTATATGGGTGCATAAAGAGAAAAAGTGAATTTCATCAAAATTCATAAATAATAAAGAATTGCAACATCACTCTAAGTTCAATTGCAAATATTTGAATGGAACTGAAAAATATTCATGATTACAATTAATGCATTTCACAAAATTAAATGCTAATAATATTGTGGTATCATATGTCAATTTATTATAGTCATACAGATTTTTGTGAATACGAGAACCATAGTGAATTATGTGAAGAGATATTCGAACAATAATGTTAAATATAATAAAGATATAAATTTGATAAGAAAGTATGTAAGAATGGTTAGAATTGATAGGAGAGAAAAAAAGAATGTAACTACATTACAAGTAGCAAATTTTAAGATACAAAAGAAGCATAAATTATTGTAATAGAAAAAATGAAAATAAATATAATAATAAAATGTAATGTAAAAGTAAACAATAAACATTCTTCTCTACATCCAAAGATATCTTAAAAATAGTTTGAAAAATATTAAAAGATTAATCCTATAATATATTTTAATAATTGTAATTTTACTATTGTTTAATCAAAGGCATATTATTTGATTTACAAATCTTGGGTTACATCTTAAAATGATACTCAACAATATAATCTAGTAGGTGCTGATAATTTAAATATAAGATTGTGAATATTAATGTTAATTATATTTTAATTTTATATTATTATTCATAATTTCTATTGAAAGTTTCAACTTCCAATTTGTCAGTAGTCAATTACCAAACTACAATAAATTCTCCATCTCTACTAGCTTCTCCATTTAAAAAGTTGGTTCCAAAATTTATAAACTGCTCTCTAACTTGCACTTTTCAATCTCTAGTTTAGATTAATTTGAAAAAGCCAACTTTAGAAATTAACATAATACAGTTATTTGCATAAATAAAATCATATTAAAAATTCACCCATTTTGATGAGAATAAGTAATTTTTAACTTAATTACTATATCCATTCTTTGAAATCAAGAGCTACTTCTCTGGAATGTATTACATAGGAAAGTAGGCTTCACAAGGCTGATTACCTCCTTTAACAAAAATTATCCGCTACTCACAAATTAATTATTAGAATCAGAAGTATAAATATCAATATAATGATTGGGTTTTGAAGTTCTTGTTTGAATTGCAAAAATTTCATCTGTTATGAAACAAATTCTGTATCCAAAACCATTCATAACAATTCTTTATTAAATAACCCCATTTTTCCTTCTGTTCCATCAGAATAATTTCATTATTTTATAAACAAGTAATAGGTTTATCAGCTTTCTGGTTGAATACTAATCCATATACTGTTGAATTGATAATGTAATTTTTTTACGTTGGTTGATTTGACATTGGTAGAAAGATTATATCTCCTTAATTATATCCAGTCGCAACTCAATCATCCAATTACCTAACAGTTAAACAACTAACTTTGCCACAGTGAAAGTCTCTATCTATATGATATTCTTTAAAATCCTATTTCATCGGTTTCAACCCATCATGCTCTGTTGGAAACATTATAAATACAACTCCTGCTTCAATCACACTTACAAAGTAAAAGGTTGTAGAAATAAAAATTTGGCAAATTTAATCCAAGTAATATCTCCAATTTTAAATATTGATTCTTGTAAAAAAGTGAAGTTAATATTGATGATCATCTTATCTATTTTTAATTTCATAAATCTCACTATGACTAGTTACTAAGAAGGTATCATCAGAATTTATTGAAACTTCTTAGTTAATTATGCGTGGATGTTCAGTAAAAGGTACTTGATGCATGTTTTCAAATTAATATTTAATTTGAGCCTTTCTGAATATATTTAAAATTATTTCTTTATAATTCTCTCGATTTTATTAAGATACTAACTTATCAATGAATTAATAAGCTCTTTATAAAAACAATTCGTTAATAGACTATATTTTTTTTTTAAGAATCTTTTTGTTTTCTTTAGGTTCATTTTTAACCTAATCAATTTCTTCTAAAATATTTGATGAAAAAACTTATGATTCAAAATTTTCTATAGAAAGGATCCAATCCTTTTGTAATGAAGTTGAAACACTTATTAATCAAAT
Source organism: Paramecium octaurelia (assembly GCA_905182995.1). Taxonomy (NCBI): domain Eukaryota; phylum Ciliophora; class Oligohymenophorea; order Peniculida; family Parameciidae; genus Paramecium; species Paramecium octaurelia. Next base: position 349,250 of record CAJJDP010000088.1, read on the forward strand.
TCTCTAATATTTTCAATATGTTTTTGGAAAGCATCATTTAGATTTGTAATTATTTTCTAAATCTTATAGATTTAGCTTCCGACTCAATCTATTACATTCTAGCATTTTTACAAGTGAATTAACATCTCTCGTTTTCATCTCATTTGTGCTAATCGAACAATTTTGACAAATAAGCGTTTCATTTGGCTACAACCTTTTGTCTATAATTACTTTTTCTATTTGAAAGTTATGTTTTTTATAACTAGCAAGATTTATTACTTCTGCAATGTTAACTACACATTATTCTTTTTATTTCCTTTCTTTATAATACATCCGAGCTGACTCAAAATATTCAAACTAACCTCGTTTTAATAAATCTGAAAAAAATTTATAATGAATAACTCCTGGTCTTTCAAATAGATCAATTAAATCTTTAACAATACTCCTAATAGTTTTAGCAGGGTTCCAATATTCAGGGTATATAATTGTAAATTATAACATCAAACCAACAAATACATTTATCTCTCTAAAAATTATAGGGTGAAAAACAATCTCTGTCTCAAAATTAATTATTGGAGAACTGAAGGGATAATTCTCCCTTAAAACAAATGAAAATGAATTATTTCCTGTTCGAAAGGGCTGTTTGGAGGTCCAGTCCAGGTAAAATTTATTCTAAGATAAAAAATTGTTAAACTTTAAAAAAACTTTCCTTATCTGGATGCATTCATAATCCAGGTAGAGGGCCTTCAATTACAATCACTTTAGAAATTTATTTTATTTTTTGATGAATAAATTTAGACAGTGATATGACACTAACCTTATTTTTATCATTGGAATAGAATAAGAAAAGAACTCATTCATTATTAAAAATGTATGTTTATGGAAAATATCATAAAAAAAGGCCTAAAGAAACACGCATGAATCATAAAGACAAGTATTATCATAAAAGAATTAAAACTATAAATAATTGTGGAAAATAAAGTCAAAGAGAATATCAAACCACACATTTATTAAGGATGAAGAAGTATCAATCTGATTTGAAAAATCATGGCTATAACTTAAAAGAATGTTGAGTATCTAAAAATGAAATTATTTTGTGAACAAAGCTAACCCGAACCATACTGTTCACCACCTTGTTACATGAACTACATAAATTAGAGACACTAAAATACTCCAATCCAAAATTAGCTTCACTAAGTTCTTCATTGTCAAACTTTTACTTTTTTTTTAAGGGAATTAAGATGATCATAAATATTAATAAAATAATTATTTGAAAATCTTACATATCTTCTAACCCAAAAAAAAACATACACTAACAATTCATTAATTGTTCGATTCTCAATTTTGTATGATATTTTAGTCTTGCCTATCCTCTAATCTTTAATACCTTTTCAAATCTTTCTCGAAGACTACATTTGATAATCTGATAGTAAATTAATATTTGTGCTATGCCCTTCAATACATAACCTCATATAAGTAGAATTGGAATTGATTTATCTTTCTCCAATAATATTAATAAACATAATCTGAAATACAAGTTTATTAACACTACAATAAACATTAAAAATTTGTAACTTAGTCTCAAACTTAGGTAATTTTTTATCTAAAGACGTATATGTTCCTAATCTAGTTAAGAATAGCACCTTGTCTTACTTGAAATTTGTCTTAACAATATCTTGAGCGTTTAATAAAAATTATTATTTCATAATCCTCCAAGATAATATGGATCATCATTAGTCTTTCATTACTTTTATGTCAATATTTTATTGTTTTATTTTAATTTAGCCTTGCAGTTTATCAACAAATATTGTTATTGATTTTGTATTATATACTAATTCATTTTCTTCTCCAATTAGAATTTATTGAGATTAATGTTTCTGTAATGAAATATTTTAATTATAATAAAATGGCGATTAGATCCTCAAGTCTAATAACTCACTAGCAAATTGTTCTACAATTTTTTATCAGATATTTTTATGATATTTTAATATTACCAGGGTCTTCTACCATAATCTTCTTGAGTTTGTATATTAATATATTTATTTGATATCTATGAGTTTATTGTGACTATTTCTCTTGTTCCATTAACACTTTAATATTACTCTTATTCTGTATAGCTTTATTATGATATTATTTTGTGAAATCTTTTTATGTTTTCAAAAGATTTCATTAAGCTATCATGTGATTTGAATTCTGAAGAGGGTTTTAAGATTAGAAAAGTATTATTTTTAATATTCTTCTTTCTCTTCTTCGCATATGTTTCGTCATCAATGATTTAATTCTGTGATATNTTTATTAAGGATGAAGAAGTATCAATCTGATTTGAAAAATCATGGCTATAACTTAAAAGAATGTTGAGTATCTAAAAATGAAATTATTTTGTGAACAAAGCTAACCCGAACCATACTGTTCACCACCTTGTTACATGAACTACATAAATTAGAGACACTAAAATACTCCAATCCAAAATTAGCTTCACTAAGTTCTTCATTGTCAAACTTTTACTTTTTTTTTAAGGGAATTAAGATGATCATAAATATTAATAAAATAATTATTTGAAAATCTTACATATCTTCTAACCCAAAAAAAAACATACACTAACAATTCATTAATTGTTCGATTCTCAATTTTGTATGATATTTTAGTCTTGCCTATCCTCTAATCTTTAATACCTTTTCAAATCTTTCTCGAAGACTACATTTGATAATCTGATAGTAAATTAATATTTGTGCTATGCCCTTCAATACATAACCTCATATAAGTAGAATTGGAATTGATTTATCTTTCTCCAATAATATTAATAAACATAATCTGAAATACAAGTTTATTAACACTACAATAAACATTAAAAATTTGTAACTTAGTCTCAAACTTAGGTAATTTTTTATCTAAAGACGTATATGTTCCTAATCTAGTTAAGAATAGCACCTTGTCTTACTTGAAATTTGTCTTAACAATATCTTGAGCGTTTAATAAAAATTATTATTTCATAATCCTCCAAGATAATATGGATCATCATTAGTCTTTCATTACTTTTATGTCAATATTTTATTGTTTTATTTTAATTTAGCCTTGCAGTTTATCAACAAATATTGTTATTGATTTTGTATTATATACTAATTCATTTTCTTCTCCAATTAGAATTTATTGAGATTAATGTTTCTGTAATGAAATATTTTAATTATAATAAAATGGCGATTAGATCCTCAAGTCTAATAACTCACTAGCAAATTGTTCTACAATTTTTTATCAGATATTTTTATGATATTTTAATATTACCAGGGTCTTCTACCATAATCTTCTTGAGTTTGTATATTAATATATTTATTTGATATCTATGAGTTTATTGTGACTATTTCTCTTGTTCCATTAACACTTTAATATTACTCTTATTCTGTATAGCTTTATTATGATATTATTTTGTGAAATCTTTTTATGTTTTCAAAAGATTTCATTAAGCTATCATGTGATTTGAATTCTGAAGAGGGTTTTAAGATTAGAAAAGTATTATTTTTAATATTCTTCTTTCTCTTCTTCGCATATGTTTCGTCATCAATGATTTAATTCTGTGATATTATAATTACTTTATGAGAAAAGTTTGAGAGCAACAAATAACAATCTACTTCAACCCCCTAACCAATAGTTAAGTATTAAATCTGATGTATAACTGCTAACTTAGTTTTTTTGATAAAAAATTTATTTAATTTATTCTTTAATTCAAAAGAAATTTATAGATAGAGGAAATAGCGTTAAAAACCTTAATTATAAATTACTATTTATTTTCAATAATTCAACATTTTAAGTAGTTTTATGAATGAGTCCAAAAGTTTATTTATATGGTAAAAATGAGAATTGACAATAAAACTCAGTATTAATAGAAATTATTCTTTTTTGAAGTTTCATCAAGGTCCTTTGAAATGATCTTTAATCGCTTTAATGCTCTATATAATCTTTTTTAATAAGATTAGAATTGCAAAAATCGATAAATTTATGTCCTCGATTAAAATAAATTCTACATTAGGCTAGTTCATTTACAATCATAAATATATAAGAATAGTTCATAATACTGTCATAAATCATTAATTATTATTAATTGAAAAAAAGAGTGTTCTGATCACAGTATGATAATTTTAAATTACAAAATGCTAAAAATATGAATTCAGACAATAGCGTTAATTTAGACATCTCTAAGTAATCAAATAATTATATTAATACTCAATTTGAATATTTATTCTTTAATTCAAATAATAACTAGATTAAACCTTAAATATTGAATTGAATGATAATAATCTAACATAGCTTAAGATTTTGGGTTAAAATCAAATTCTGTTCAAATCTATGTGAAATTTAAGCTAAAGGTTAAAATTTTGGTTAATTAATAATCCAGAATTACTAATTAATACAATTCAACGCTTGTTTCACTTAACTTCAGTATAAATTATTTAATTTGTTCAAACTTTTAATAGAAATTTATTTAAAAAATAAAACTTGTGGAATTATTTTAGCAACTACGAGTAAACATATAAATTTGCTAATTGTTGCATCTAATATATGAGTGAATGGAATTGTGAATTCTTAAATTTTGTGGGCATCGGGCCTGAATTTCAAAGTTTAAAACTGGCGTTGTAGAATCAAATTCTATTTCATTTTCACCTAATTTTAAGGTTTCCTAAGCTATTAAATCGCTTTTAAACTATATTTAGTTGATATTATTTGAAATTTGTTTTAGTTTTTAAACAATCTTGATATAACCGCAGGTTAAAGGAGGAATTTTATCATAATGAATACATTATCCTTTAAAAAGGATCCAATCTTGAATGCAAGCAGTACATTATTTTGCCCCAGGTCCTAAGCACGACTAACAATTAATTGAACATTTAGCAACATATACTTCAATTGCATTAACTCCCCAATATTTCATATTACTTGAATTTGATTTAGTAGCAAATGTGATTTTCATTGAGTCTTAAGAATGACTAGTTTAAGCTCTTAAATTTATAAAAGCAACTTTTAGTGTAAGGCTACCGCAATTAATAGGTGGACCAGATTAATTTAAGGGTTCTTCTAATAATTGGAGGTCATCAAGCTTAAGAATAAAAGTTTCATTCAGCCAATTATCAAACAACCAGAGTTTCAACTCTACTAAAGCCTAAAAATGTGGAGGCAAGTCGAAGATTATATTTTAAGCTGTTTAATTTACTCCTAATATATGTTGTCCACCGGTTATATTAAAACCAGCACATATACTTGAAGAGATAGTTGTATTATCATCCCTTTTCCATTGATTAAATTCACTTGGAGTTTATAAATATGATTTAAGATTTATCCAATAGTCACATTAATTGAGATCATCAAAGCAATAATTACACCCTTTTGGGCATTGCATAATTTCAATTTTGAAATCACTAATCCCCCATGATTCCTAAATTTTTCATATTTATACATTGTTTGCTGCTTAATCTAATGTTGAAGTTATTATGATAAAAATAAATTTATTGGTATGAATCATCTAGACTTCATATGAGAACACTTCATCTTCATCAGGAATACCGCAAATTCGACTACCTTCTCCAATAGGATACTATTGTTTTATTATTTTCTCATCTAATAACATGTAAATCCATTCATCATTCCAACTATCAATTCTAAAATAAAAAGTTGTCATATACTTCCAAATTTTGACTGAAATTATTATTTAATAATGAGGAGGAAGACTTGAATTATAAGTAATTAATGTGCTTTTACCGAAAGTGTTAAAACCCCCAAACAATGTTTGATTATCACATTGGGTAAATAGAGTAGTGCCATAAGAGCTTTTAACTTACCATCCTAATTAATTACTAATTGATAAACCTTCATTATTATAATTCTTATCACTGAAAACAGTGTATAAAGGATAAAATTGACTTTCAGCATTTTGAATTACTCTCAAAAGGATAAGCACTATAATCATCTAATTATATAATTTATATATAAAAGTACTAATTCAAAGTAAATAATATTGAATGGATTACGATTAATATTTTATCAATACTAATTTTTTTTCAAGATAGAGAGAACCTAAAATCAATTAATTAGCAAGAAACATCATTTTTCAATTATAGGTATAAATACCACTTTCCACATCGTTTCAGGATCTACTTCCCAATAAGCCTAATTACTTTAGGAACATAAATAATTTGTACATGCTTGGATAGTTCTTTTCCTATTTATAAATTAGTTTCTATCATTATTAATAAAGTCTAATCATTGTTACCGAATCAACCTAAAGTTTGAACTTCACAGCAGCCCTCTAATTTGCTTTTATTATAATACTGCTAGTTAATTGAGAATCAAAATGCTTAGGTCCAATTTTTGACTATTGCACATTTAATTTTAACTTATAGATTATTAGGGTTTGAAGCATAATCCATTGATAAATTTAGAGATTGCACAATTATGAGCATCCACATACACACTAGTGTAATTCAAGATTTATATTAGAAAGACAGATAAATTACTTGCATTGATCTTAAATTTGTTATTAGATAACTTCAATTCAATACGCTACTTAGAAACATTGAATATTAATTATTTTATTTCAATACTAAAGTAGCTAAAGGACATCAAAAAGGTGGAAAATCGAAATATTCAACATTAAAACAACCAGAGATGTGATAGAAAACTGAAATAGAATTCTCACACCAAAACACTATTAGATTAAGAAAATTGGAACTTTCTATTCAATGAAAAATAACTATGTTGGAAAATTCAAAAAAGACGTAGGGAGAGTTCAACTGTTTATTATTCTGTGTTATTTAATCAAAACTGCTAACAGAAAGAAAAAATGCTGTTTAAAAAGTCAATAGAATAAGGGATTTTGTCCCAATTGAAGGATACTGATAATAAAGTTCACGATCAAATTTAATTACCTATAATAAGATAAGGAACATTTTATAATTTGAACTATGAGAATAAATTGGATAGAGGGAATCAATTATTGTTGACAATGTGAATTTGGGTTATTGAGTTAATACTCTTTCCTAAATTTCAATTAATATTTATAATATGTAAAAAAGAAATAATTTAATAGGTCTCCCATTTAAATAAATATAAAAAATATATTATATATTTAATTTTCTATTATCTGAGATACAGATAATAATTTTTATTTATAATACAAATGGTTGAATTCGGAGAGGAATCAAAAAAACAAGAACGAGGTCATTTTTTTTATCCTCTGATCATACTTTGCGCTACAAGCATACTAGAGGCTTAGTATATTGATCAGGAATGTGATTTGGATTTGGCCTTGTTTACACATTTAGTATTCTATGGAAATATAGTTATGACAGTCTATACTTTGGTCAGTTTTCTACCCAGGTTCATTTTTCTATTTAAATAGGGGTGAAAATCTTATACTAAACTTGGTATTCGCAATCTTGGGTATTTGTTGTTCTCTTTACATGTTCTCTTTGTTAATTTATGGATTTACGTTGTTTTTATCTGATAATGATTGTGTAAATGAGGCTCCTGTACTTTACTTCTTTTTGTAGTTCTACGTATTGGTATGACATCATTGTGAATTAGGCTAATGGAATCACGTTTATCATTGTTGTTGTTGTTATTATTGGCGTCATTTTGAAGATATTGATAGATGTTTGCAGAGGGAGATGAGGAGTAATTAGATGAATAATAGTAATACATAAATATAATATAATCACCAGATTTAGAAATCAAAATATAATTTTTTTTAATTAAATCTTTCATCTTAAACATTATATTACTTCTTATCATTCGTATTTATCAGAAATTCATTCTTATATACTGCATAAATAAACTAAGTTGCCTTTTTACTATTATTTATTATTATATATCCTTACTTATTAATATCTTAACAAAATCCTAATGAGTTTTAATGATATTTAATTGGGGTTATTCAACAAGATAGATAGTTCTAAATTTAATAAATAATTGTCTATATTATGCTATAACAATTATCATAAAAATGTCAATAGTTTTGCATTTCCAAAAGAGTAAGTGGTTGTCGTTTTAATCTTGTTAATTATTATAGCAATAGTTGGGAATATTTTAGGGCTAATTGTATTTATAACTTCATTAAACGTTCGAATTGTAGTATTNACGTAGGGAGAGTTCAACTGTTTATTATTCTGTGTTATTTAATCAAAACTGCTAACAGAAAGAAAAAATGCTGTTTAAAAAGTCAATAGAATAAGGGATTTTGTCCCAATTGAAGGATACTGATAATAAAGTTCACGATCAAATTTAATTACCTATAATAAGATAAGGAACATTTTATAATTTGAACTATGAGAATAAATTGGATAGAGGGAATCAATTATTGTTGACAATGTGAATTTGGGTTATTGAGTTAATACTCTTTCCTAAATTTCAATTAATATTTATAATATGTAAAAAAGAAATAATTTAATAGGTCTCCCATTTAAATAAATATAAAAAATATATTATATATTTAATTTTCTATTATCTGAGATACAGATAATAATTTTTATTTATAATACAAATGGTTGAATTCGGAGAGGAATCAAAAAAACAAGAACGAGGTCATTTTTTTTATCCTCTGATCATACTTTGCGCTACAAGCATACTAGAGGCTTAGTATATTGATCAGGAATGTGATTTGGATTTGGCCTTGTTTACACATTTAGTATTCTATGGAAATATAGTTATGACAGTCTATACTTTGGTCAGTTTTCTACCCAGGTTCATTTTTCTATTTAAATAGGGGTGAAAATCTTATACTAAACTTGGTATTCGCAATCTTGGGTATTTGTTGTTCTCTTTACATGTTCTCTTTGTTAATTTATGGATTTACGTTGTTTTTATCTGATAATGATTGTGTAAATGAGGCTCCTGTACTTTACTTCTTTTTGTAGTTCTACGTATTGGTATGACATCATTGTGAATTAGGCTAATGGAATCACGTTTATCATTGTTGTTGTTGTTATTATTGGCGTCATTTTGAAGATATTGATAGATGTTTGCAGAGGGAGATGAGGAGTAATTAGATGAATAATAGTAATACATAAATATAATATAATCACCAGATTTAGAAATCAAAATATAATTTTTTTTAATTAAATCTTTCATCTTAAACATTATATTACTTCTTATCATTCGTATTTATCAGAAATTCATTCTTATATACTGCATAAATAAACTAAGTTGCCTTTTTACTATTATTTATTATTATATATCCTTACTTATTAATATCTTAACAAAATCCTAATGAGTTTTAATGATATTTAATTGGGGTTATTCAACAAGATAGATAGTTCTAAATTTAATAAATAATTGTCTATATTATGCTATAACAATTATCATAAAAATGTCAATAGTTTTGCATTTCCAAAAGAGTAAGTGGTTGTCGTTTTAATCTTGTTAATTATTATAGCAATAGTTGGGAATATTTTAGGGCTAATTGTATTTATAACTTCATTAAACGTTCGAATTGTAGTATTCTGAATTAAAATATAATTTTGAAAGTGGAACATAATAAAGCATAATTGCGGATAAAAAATGAAAAAATAGACTTAGAAAATCAAGTATTTCATATCGACCAATAAGCCTACATAAAATATAATTTCAATATTTCAGACTCATTTTGTTATATAAAACTAACATATTTTTCGTACAGCGCAACCTCACATCGCTTTTACTTATTGGAAAATATTTTATATCTCCCCCAGCATTTGAATCATTAAATTCTCATGAATTAATATATAAGACTCTCATAAATCCTTTTTAAATGAACACTTTTTTTATTATATATGTATAGATATCTTTGCAAATTTAAATTTTTATTTATTATTTCTCAAAATTTCATAAAACTCTTCTAAGGAAAAAGGGGATATTTGATTTTAAAACACCTAAGCATGAGGTTAAATAATGTTTTGTATTCAAAATGATTTCAAGAGTAATTATTATTAATATATAATTCTTTGTATTACAATGACTAATTTATATTCTTAGTAATCTAGACCATCGCGATAAAAATCTCTGAGATTGTTTTTTTATCAGACAGATTAATCTAAACATAGTATTTTTGTCATTATATTAGACAATTCTCTTTTAGTATCATCCTCAAGAATCTGAAAGGTATTCTACTTCAGATTTCTGATTATTAGGTACCTGTCTTGGATTCTGATTTGAGAAATAGTATGATGCATCTAATAATTTTCTGAATTTGAATTCTTACTTTAAGTCCTCACCTCATGGGAGTGGTTTGCCTATGAAAATAAACTTGCCGTATTAAATTCTAAAATACTTGATATAGGTATTATATATTGGCTAAACGAATAACAATAAATCGTACCTTTTCATTAATAGAATTTAGTTTTTATTGACATTTCAATCTTTATATAGTTCAAGAAATAATCAAATATAAAAACAATATGAAATTCATCTCAATACTATTATGTCTTTTGGCCTTTACAGCTGCTCTAAGGCTTGATTTTAACCATCAAAATTGCACTTTAGACTTGCAAAAATTAGGTGTAACAAATAATCCAGAAGAAACTACATTATCCAAAAATTTCTTTACAGGAGATGCTTATGTAGTTGAAGATAATTTGAAAGTATATATAAGATATCCAAATGCTTATTTCATTAGTTCAGACTATTTTGGTCTTGTTTAAGAAGATGGAAGAACAGCACAAACCACTTGTCTTGATCTTAAACTATTGTAATTCACTTCAAATTCCTATTGTAACCCTGTTTAAATTACAGATCTTCCCGTAAGAGGTCATCCCTATATAAGTTGGTTTAGCTTTACTATCTGGAGTTCTTATTCATTTTCTATTCCAGTGTAACACATAAGGAGAAGATTAATAAAAACTGCCTTTTGTGGACAATCTATTTACAAAGGCTATTATGCTATTGCTTTTTATGCTGCAGGTACCGTGAAGCCATTTTTACATTCTATTTTGAAGTCTCAGTTACTGAGATACTCCGTTTTTCTGAGTATAGGTTTGAAGCCGTATTCAAATCATTAACTTAAACGTCTACAGCACATTGCACTCTTAGTGCTTGTTGCAATGAAAAAGCTGATACTGTTTTAAACTAGTGCACAGATTTGACATGCACGTCATTTACCACTCCAGATTTACATTTCCATGATCATTTTATATTATAGTAAGTTGTGACTACTGCTGGAATGGATTACTATTTGACTGGAACTCAAGTTTGGTACACTGGTTATGGATTGAATCAAGAAGCCACAATAATATCAACTCATAATTCAATAAAAGGATAAGTTCTTATCATTTTATAGGCTAATATTGTTTGCAGTTCAGAAGTCACTATTAGAGTAACCTTTACTTTATCAACAATCTAAGAGTTTGAATAAGATAATATTTTAGGTATAGTACACGGCGAAACAAAAGAAATCACCTGCATTAAAGTAGAAGGAGAAGAAACATGTCCCACAAAAGAATAAGAAGAGATGAAGAATGATTTTTGTGGCCACGAGTTTAAGAAAACAAAATTTAATGGTGTTGTTTTTTTTTCTATTAGTAATCCTTTATTGTTTATTACCGTTTTGCTGCATTTGTATACTTTGTGGTTTACTGGTTTGCTGCTGTAAAATACCTTGTTGGAAAAGGTGAAAGAATATATGCAGAAAATAATTAAGTTTTAGTTTAAATCAAAATATCTATTGAAAAATTCAAATATTGATATGAATATTGTATTAATATTTAGTTAAATTTTGAATGAGAGTAATAATTCGAATTAAAGTTAAATGGGTATTCAGGTTTATCCTTTTATTTAGACCCTTCTTCCATTTATTTTATTACCCTGATTTTCTTTCTAAATCTTCGGTTAGGGTTATATCTTTCCATATGCCATTATACTTAATAACTTTTAAATTTATTCAAATAGGAGACCTCTTAATCGAGTATTTTCTTTATTTTTGAAATTCTCTTTAGAATTATCAATTCTAATACTTCAATTTAGAGCCATCAGGCCAAACTTCAACTAGTCCCCTCATTAAAACCTCTATTAGTTTGTATTATTAAGAAAATTTTACCAAAGTCTTTAGTACTTTTAAAAAGTTATTACAATTCATTATTCGCCCATTAATTGTCCTCTGAATAAGCTTGTAAAGATAGATCATGAGTAAAACTTGTGCATCTTATTGGCTCTCTTAGTAAAATATTGATATCATCCCTCTTCCTTGTATTGATATTTATTCTTCACCTCGCCTTCTAAATGCAATTAATACTATCTATATATAAAGTTGACATTATTATTTATATCATATAATGATTTATAAATATACAAAATTTTTTATGATAATTTTCACTATTTAATCGCTTAGAATACCTTTCTTTATCAATAAAGATTTAAATAACAAGAAGTAGAAAATTGATTCCAACAAAAATGTAAAATAATTCTCATTTTATGGATTACTCAAGAAATATAGTGTTATAGAAAATAAGTTTAGCTTGAAATTGAATGTTATCAAATGCGATATTTTATACCAAGAACCAAATTTAGAATCAAATTACAATTGCATCCTAAAATTTTAGTACTTTATAGATTTGAAAAAATAATTTATCCAGTAAACGCTTTAATGAATAAGAAATATTTATTCAATCAGTTGAATGACTTTAACAACAATTTCACATATCAAGAACTACGCTTGCATTTTCATTTCTTTGTCTGATTTTAATTAGATTCCTTTACATTGAGACAATCAAATCTTGAAGGATTCAATAAATGTGACTATTTTCCTTAATCTAAATAAATGTCGCTTTATTTACTATACCCAGTCAATTAAAATCATAATTGATCTCCTGTCACCTATGTGATCTTTAAAAGATATCAGCCATCTTAAAAAATATTGTATTATCTTTCCAAACAAGTCTTTCTTTTTCATTAGTCTTATGATAGCATGATGAATAACATAATCTAGTAAATCCTTATTGTCTATTTCAACAAGATTACCATTAGAGATTTCAATTTGACTACTCCTATACTCCATAAATTCCTTTTTTAAATTATTTAAATCTCCCTCAAAATATTCCTTATAAGTATCCAAAGTATATTTTATTATTTTTCATTGCTAGTTTCTCTTTTCATTTGTAGCAGTCTGAAATAAATTTATGTGATATTTCATTGCAGTTATAATAAAAACCTGATTTATAGCTGTTCTCAATTTACTTTTTATAGAAATTAATGTTGTTATTTATAATATTTCAAGAAACATCTTATGGTTTTAATTCTTTAATAAGATACAGCAAAGGATAGTTTTAAATCTAAAATTGGAATGAATTTAAGTCAAATTACTCAAAATTATTTTACATTGAGTTTTAGATTTTTATTATTAATCCGCTCTTTTTTGTTTTGAATTATTACTCTGAAACATTGTTTTGATTATTTAATGTATCAGATTAAATCTTTAGATAGTATATTTCTTTGCATCCTTTTTAATAGAGAATTTGGGTTGCTATGAATATTTATCCAAAAGCACATGATCTTAAAATTTGATTAAAATTTATCAGGAAATGAATTTAGAGAACAAATTCAACCTTTGATCAAACATTTCCGAATATTTCTTATTATAAATGGAAGGAAAGTAATATATCTTCCTGTTTATTAATTTTTCTCATATATAATATATCATATTGATTTCTCAATTCAAATTGGGAATTTTATCAAGTATTTTAATTTTGGAATTGTTCCATGCATTCACACATGGATATAATTCTTATGTCAGTGATGTATCAATTTGTTACTAGTAATAATAGATTTGATATTTACTGTTATTGTTATTGCTTATTATTGATTATTTTATTTTATCCATTTTATGTATTTATGCTCAATATTTACTTCAACTATTATGATATCATTAGTGGTAAAAGTAAATGATAATTTTTTACTATTTATATTATTATTATGATGAGAGTATATATTTCCATCAAATGAAATCAAATATGATCTATTAATAATTTATTGGATTAATACCCATAACCAACTCCTGCAGAACAATAATTATTTTTGGATATTATATCTTTAAATCCAATTCCAACCAGAAAGTTAGATCCACTAAGCATTTAGAAAGCAAATAATATTTTCCCAGTATTTGGAATTACTTATTCGCAAAGACAATACTAATTTACATTGTTATTATTTTCAAAAACTTTTCCACCTTCACTTACTTAACAATTTCCACCCTTCCATGTATTTGAAAATATTAATTATCCACTATATTCATACATCTATCATTATTTTAATGAATATAATAATTACTTTTATTAATTCTAATTTTTAGATGCTTTCTTTTTCTAACTTATCTTGATTAATTTAATCAAGTTATTTTTAAACTAATTTTAATTCTAATTCCTTCTAATTCATTTTTTTATTTATTTCAGCGATTTCATTGCACTCTATTAAACTATTAAAATATTATACTTTTATCTTCTAAAGTCTTTATAATCTTTTATTTATCCTCTTCATTTTATCGTTTTAGATCTGCTATTTCTTAAGTTTGTTAATCAAATAATTATTTGTAATGTGAGTTTTCTTTTTCATTTAATTTTAATTTTTCATCGATCTCATTGATTTCTCTTTATTCTATGTAATTAAACTAGAAATACTTTCTAGGTGCTATTTTGCTAATTCTTCCTTATGTTCCTATTGCTTCTAATCCAATGACTTTGTCATTTATTAAAGCAGATTTATTTCTATTTATTATTTATTAAATTTACTTTCATTTTCCAAATTTTGATTCATTTCTACATATTTGACTAAGTCATTTTCTAATTTTTAAATGCAGCAAAATTTCTTCATTTATTTACTTTTATTATCCATATTTATTATGTAATCATTCAAAGATTTAGAGAGATTTTAATATTAAGCCTGTAATTATTCAGACGAGTTAACTTAATTTTTAGTCTGGTTTAAGATTTTTACTAAACCTAATTAAGATTACTTGCATGTTATTAATATAGAGTTATAGTCTATTCAAATAAATTTATTTAGCATTAATATTTTTTGGCTTATTCAATCAATTCTTAGGTATCCTTTATAATTTCATAAGTATCATCCTTTTTTTACTCAAATTTTGAAATTTATGAAATAATATCTGATAATTGCAAAATCAGATTTTTTTCAACTAAAATAAGAAAATAATAATATTGTATTACTTGAAACATCTTTGAGGATATCTAACGATTATTAAATATCTTATTAATCATACTATTTCAATGGCTCTAATTGATTTTCAATTTCTTTTTTAAAAATTGAATCTTGGTTTTTTTGGGTTGCTAATAATAAATTTTATGAAGGTTTTTCTCTTCCAATTAATGATTTCAAGTCATTTAATAATTCTTCGTCTAAACCTTATATAGAACTCTGTTTTCTTGGATTTTATTCTATGCCCTTATAATGTTATCCAAATTATTATAATATTAGTTTCTCACTAATTTCATTCAGTTTTGAATTATAATTTTTTCTCATTAAGCCAATTTAATTGAATATATCAGAGTTTTTCGCCTTTTTTTCTTATCTAAACTCTTATAACATTTTCTCAGATTCAGACTTATAATCCATCAATTATTTATTCAAATTTTCGACTGTTTAATATTTAATTGATGGATTCTCATATATACAATCAACACAGACTAATCTATCTTCAATCTACTTATTTTAAGAATCCATGTCAATCATTATAATTTCCTTTTTGTGATTTGGGCAAACTCTATTCAAGCTTGGTGTTTTCTATTGAGTAATAATTCAAAATTACAGATTCACTTTTTTTTAAACTTTATGGTGGTAATTCAACAAAATTGGTTTAAATCAAATCTTGAATTGTTTATTTTGTATTTTTGAAAGTGTCTAAGGTCTAAAAATATTCAGCATTGTTAAAAAGCAATTCAAATTGTTTTACTATTACATCAATGAAATTATCATCATCAATTAATTTAGTTGATTGTTGCTGGTCTTAAGAATATAAATTAGATAACTGTTTGAGGTCCTCTAAATAAGTGGATTGGAATGAATATTCTTGTAATTCTTATTTTTCTTTTTAAATTTGAAATATATATTATTAAATTTGTTTGTACATCTTTTCTAATGATTCATCTATATATCGCTTAAAGTCCATAATTTAATCAAGAATATTTTTATAATAGTTGAGTCTTGTTTAATTTTCTTTAGCTTTATTGTTAGATGCTTTCCTTCGATTGCTCAATTGTTGACACTTTATAATTATTCAGTTTATCCACTAAACATTTTCCACACAAAAATTTTATCTATGAGCCTTCTGATGTATCTAAGTCAACAGCAATAAATTCTAAATTGTGAAATTTGCAGATTGTTTTTTAGGCTTCTTAGGTTTCTTAAATTTATTTTGATTTTAAATCATTCATATTTTTATTGATGTTAATTATACATCAGATCATTCGTTCAAAAAATATTACTCTAATTCTATTATCTGATAATTCAAGATATTTTTATTAAATATATAATTATTTTTTTATATTTCTATTCACATTGCTCTCTAGCTTTTATTTCAATCAATTGAATACTATCAGTCCCGTTTAAGCCAGGTAATAGAGAATAAACTGTTCTCCACGTATTTTGAGTTTATGCAAACAAAAAAGGCAGAAATACCAGATAGAAAATTGAATCCATTTATTTTGATTTAATGTATCAATAAAAATAGTTTTTTGATTATCAGATTGAATTATTCTTAAAAATACAATAGTATATATAAATTAGTCATAGTACCTAGAAATCACTCAGATATAATCATATTAGGATTTATGTATTTATTTATCTGGACTAGAGCTATTGTTCTTTTCATTAGAATTAAGTATTTTATAATTGCTCTATATATTTCTATAATAGTTTAAAGAATTTTTCAATTTTCTTTTCTCTTATTACTTATAGGTATTGAGCTTAGAATTTGACAAGAATTTTAATTTTGGCATCTTTAATTAAAAAGAGCACTAGTAACAAATATTATTATTACAAAATATCTTATGTTCTCAATATTTCAATTTTGCTTACCCTTTATTAGACCCATTAAGTGTTCCTTTTTAATACTATTTATATTGCCTCTCTATTGACTAATATGTTTGAAAGTTAGTATAACATTTTTATTATAAATATCACTACTTTTATACTATTGGTGTGCTTAAATCTAAAAGTGAGAAAGGTTGCATCTTTGTTCCATTTAAATAATTTTAAAACAGAATTATTTTTTTTATCTTATTTTTGAAAAATTGTATAACAATTTTTATTATGTCAAACAAGTTAGGGCTTATAAAGGGGACACTAAAGTTTCTGTAAGATCATTGAATTTTCTATTTTTCAGACAAGCCATATCAAGCCTTATATCTATTTTAATAAATTAATTAATTAAATTTTCAGTGAGTTCTAATTTATAAATTTTCAAAATAACTATTTTTATAAATTTTTATGTAATTTTTTTGCAATGTTTTCATCTATCATTTTGAAATTTATCAAATTATCTCACTCAACAATAGTTTTTTTGTTTTATTTATTGCTTATTTAGGTTCTTAATTAATTAAATTTACAAATATCATTGATATTTGATTTAACTTTGTGTATCAGTAAATGATCCATTTAAAATCAAACTAGTTAGTGAAGAATAAAACTTTTCAAATCATTATGATCTATTAGGATCCTTTTACCTACCGAGGGATACTTTTTCAATTATCCATTTTTTTCTATCCCCAGCTTATTAATCATTCAATTCATTCCCATTTCCTAAACCCTAACATAAAATGTTTTTTATTCTACAATAAAGGGTATTAACTTTGAATAGTGGATCCAATTAAAAATAATTATTTTTTCTATTACATTCTTTCATTAGAGACAATACTATTAATTTAATATTTATTAACACATTGATTGCTTAGCAATATATTTAACTTAAAGCATTAAAAACAGCATTGAGAAAGTTCCTATTGAAATCTTAATTCTTTCAGATGGAAATAACTTTTCGTATGCATTATAAATAACAGTAAAGACAATTTTTATTTATCTTAAATTCAATATTTAACAATGCCGAACAATGAAGACAAATAGAAATTTAAATTTTAATTTAAAAATCAAATAAAAACAGATGGATTCATAGACAAATTAGCTATTGAAGTGTAAATCCACGCTTTATGATACTTTTAAATCATTTATTCTAAAACTTATGATATCTTATTCTCAATGAATTTCAAGTATTAAGGAAAATGATTTAATCGGTGATAGTCAAACATCCATTATAGGAAAAAAGAATAAGAAATTAAAATTAACAATAATTTTTATTTTCATACGGTCAATGTTATTAAACAGCTGAGTTTTAATATAAACTAAATTAGCTTTTCAAGCTATTTGAGAAATACTTGGAGAAATATCCTTGTAATTTATTTAAACCAAGACAAGACATATACTCAATGTTTATTATAGGGAAATAATTGAGAAATATTCAAAAATTATTTAGTAAATAAGAGTTTGTTAACTTATTTATGAGAATGGTATTTTCCTCAGTTCTTTCGACAAATTTCAAATTATATTCACAATTTTATTGAATGGTTTCCTAAAACCTCAAATAACAGGTTTAAATGAAATTTAAATAGTTTATAATATTTCAAAACTTATTTTTAATTCATAATTAATATATTTTCAAGTTATAAAAAACTCATAATTTAATAGTATATTATTATTATTATTATTATATANAATTTCTTCGTATTCATCTATAGAGTAATTCTTTAAGTTAAATTCATGAGCTTTAACTTTGTTGAGAACATCTGCTATTCTCTTAATATCCTTCTTTTTTTTTTCAGCATTGAGCATCTATTCTTAATTATGCAATGATAAATTTTCTACCTTTTTGTTATGTTTTCTATAGCCCATTAATTTAGATCTTATGAAAATTCTTGGCAGTATTAAATTTTCTCTCTTTTTAATATTGTAATGAGGATAGGGAAGACAGCTTCATCAACTTCTTTAGATAAAGCCAAACCACTGTACAAATCTTCATCCTAGTCCTTTTCATTATTCATTTTAAATAATTATTAATTTCTATATACTATTTTTGAGCATTATACAAGAAACCCAAAGTATCTTGTATGTTTATATCAGAAAGAAATCAAATTTTTTGCAAAGTCAGAGTTTGATATAATTTACCATAGTAACACATCGCATAGGATTGTGCATAGCCAGATTCTTATAGAATATAGAACAAAAATATAAAACAATTTATGAACAACAACCCCACACAAACAAAAGCATCATTACAAAAGTTACTCTGAATTTAATGACCCGAATTCATTTAGATACACTTGATTACCCTTGAGATTGGTTGAATCCTCCATAACTTAAAGAAAAATCTATAATTATAATAATTATCAAAATATTTATTCCAAGAATTCGCTCAAAAAGTATATAATGATAATTAAAAATAACTAAATTTTGACCCTGCAACTCCAAAAATAGGTCATCTTTGATGATTTATGACATAGATTTTTCAAACTCACAACAGCTTAGTTTTTTCGTATCCTTAAATGTATAAAAATTGATAAGTAATTTTATTTTAAAGGTTTGTATTCCGATTTTAAGGTTCCGTCCTCCTTATAATAATTAGACTGTTAATTTATAAATTCTAAAAGAATGAGTTAAAATGGTCTAACAGCTAAACTGTATATATTCTACCAATATGACTTTTTCCACAATTTATAATAACAGAAGAATCATAGAAACGTAAATAACCTAATTGTCTAGTATTAAAGTTGCTCTAACATTAGTATCACAGCTTTGATTTCACTGCCTGAAGAATTTTTGGACAACAAATTTTCTAATTATTATATATAAATTCTACAATTTTAAACAAATATTTAATTACACTTTCAGTTTTCAGTTTAGACATCTCTAAAGCTAAAGCACAATGATTCAGATATAAAGAAATGGTTATAAATACTCTACAACAAATTCTAAATTTTAATTTTTTAATTTAAGTGTTATAATATTCTAGAAACTCTGAGACTATTGTTGAATTTTTCTTCTAAAATTAATCTTAGTCCTAAATATATTTCCATAATAAAATTAAAATATTGAAAAAAAATATATTGAAATTTTATCTCTAAAATCCAAATAACAAAGACTGAATTCTTTTAATTAGTTAATTTATATAGTAAACTTAATAAAAATTTTGATCGATTTCTTTCTAAACCTACTTGATTCTAATTTAATCTTAAAATAATTAGAAAAATCTTTTCAATTTTAATTTCAAGGTTATTCTCCTCTCATTTCTCAAAATAAAAAAAGTAAAATACGTCAGTATGTGATAAATATAGGCATTTTTATATTTAAATGACATGATGTTAATTGCTTATATCATTTAAAATATAAATTGATGGAGAATTACTGAAGATTTTAGTTTATTCGTGTCTAGCTTTTCATTAATTATTCGAACATAATTCCAAAACAAAGTTAGAAGTCATTTTATTTTCTAACCTTACTCTAGTTATAAAATAATGTCCATCTATGTATTACATATATTGTATGAACTACTATAAATTTCTATCAATAGAAAATAATGAAGATCAGCATTAGAAGAAAGAAACATGTGGTATCTATATATTAATCTAATTATTCATTATGGATTGAGGTTTAAAGAATAATCCGGTCTGAAGAATATCAATCATAATTTAGTATTGCCTAAATTCTTTAAAAATCTAATTGCAAACCCTAGCCAAGATATTAATTTATATAAATATTGAATAAGACAATTCACCTAACGAATTATTTCAAAGAGGGTATTAATATCCATCCAATCAATTCTTATAGGCTCATTCCTTTTTATTTTATTTTTTCCCATTAGATGTTGGAATTCATACATTATATTCTAAACTCTTCAACAAAAATGATTATTTATTCATCTTTATTATCATTTAAATTGCTTCTGAACTCTTTCTCGAGCTTATGTTACTCCAATCCATAATGACTTTTTAAATCATAAAACTTATATTAAAATTATTAATATTAAATAACAATCTTATCCCAAACCTCCTTAATAGGGATAGTTTATTACTCATTAATAAAAATTTTGCTGTAAGTGTATAACTCCTCTATTTATTGATCAATGGCTTCAGAATTAGATTTAATCAACTAATAATTCTCTTGATGAGTGACATATTTTTTCAAAGTTATTAGTTTCAATTTCAGCTTCTCCAACCAATCTTAGATTGTTTCTTAAATTATTTTGCAACTCCCTTAGGCTTGAAATCCACCTTCTAATTTATCACCTAAATCCTATTCATCACGTAGGTCTGTATTTGCTATTTAAAGAGTTTGATCTTCAATCTCAAAAACCCAATATCCATAATGATTTCTATAGCATCTACTTCAGATTGCATTTTCGAGATCAATTAGAATTGGAGCTTAAGCACATCTGCATTCAAAAGTTGATCTTCACTCTTTACGAATTTATCCCATAAATCCTATATCCTTAACATGTAATGCTCTATTTATTTGTAACAAAATTATAGTTCTTACCCAAGTTCCTTTCCATAATCATATGACTTTAAGTTTTGTCTTCCATACTCTCTCAAATCTTTCTTAGGTCGGTTGTGCCTGAAACAACTTCATTGTTCTATAGTTCCTACTATTTATGCGTTGTTTAAATGCTTTATTCAATAATATCGATAGCTTGTTCTATTGTCTCAACAAAGATATCCTACATGCCTCAGAGCAATGGTTCAAACACTATGGTAACCTCCATTAAATGAATGTCCATGACTACCCAACTGAAATAGGTCATTTATCGAATAAGAGTGACAATTACCCAACTTAAGATACTTATTGGCCTTCTTCAATACCTTCAAGAAATTATTTATAGAATTGTACATTAATGTGATCATACTCTTGAATTGAATATAATCGACCATTCTTGTAAATTTTTTGATTCGTTTCCACTGAAATTATCTTAGATTTGATTAGAAGTAGAATTGTCCTATGAATAGGTAGAGCATTAATACACCAAATGTCAGGGACTTTTATTATAATGATCCTCTCTAAAAAAATTAAAGGAGTATTGTCATGCTTCCACAACTATTTTAGATATTAAATTAATGTTCTAAACTTATTCCTTTTGGAAGTCAGTTAAACATCTTTAAAATTTTTTTATGAACTTCATTTTGTTTACTGGACTCATTTAACTAGGGATAAAAAATACTAAACTCTTGATCCTTTGAGTGTGTTTATAAATTTCCTCTTTTGGGGCGCTTGAGAGATGGGTCTAATAACAAGAAACATGCAGTTAGATCCCCAGAAATTGATTGAGCTTTATTCTTGATGCTTAGCTTCTTCCACATGGCAAACGTCTTTTATTTCAAAATTTTTGTAATCTATAAAATCTTTTTCAAATTACTAGGTTGACACAAACTCCTCAAAATTACTACGATGAATTATAATCCCTCCTCCGTCATATACTGTTCTGACTATTTTCATAATTGAAAACTTTCCACCTATATGGATTACCCTAATTATTTAAATAGCAAAATTCCTATCTCAATTGATGATCAGGCTGTAGCAACAGAGCAAAATCAATTTATCCGAAGAATCCTTAAGAATTTTCCCTAATGCAGATTTCCCTCTTTGTCTTAGTGGTAACTTTGAGTTCCAAATGCTTTTATGTAGCGTTTTCGATTGGTTTCGTTTAATGATGATTATTGTTGTTCATAAGAGGAACGGCATTGAATAACAGAGAGTTATATCCACATCAACAGACTTTCTGATTTTAAATTTGTTCCTTAAATCTTATTAATCCATGATAAATTTAAGATGTAGGTCATTTACTTAAATAATCATTTTGTGTAATATAAATCATATTCAAATAAAACAGAGTACTATTGTCAATAAAAATAAGTAAAATAAGCAAACCATAAAGATATCTAGCATTACTGATATTTACATACTCCTCGTAACTCTTACTATACTTAGAAGATATTATCAAGGCGATCCAATTTGCCACTTATAACACTTATTTCCCTATACTCTTGTCTAGCATATTGATCACAAACACAATCAAATTGATAGAGTGATCAATACAAACCAAATCAGAATTTCTCTTAACTCACACTTCGCTTTCAAAGAGTGAGCCATCAATTCTTTAAATTGCAATACTTGTCTCCACAAAATAGCAAAAAATAAGATCAATTGTTGCAAATTCCAGTTTTCTATTAGAATTAAATTTAGATTTTAAATAATTATTAAAATTAAGGCTTTTAATATTTTCCATGTAATCTACTTATTTTCCTTCTTTTCATCATATCCTATGTGATCTGTTTGGATTTCTCCTCTTAAAGCGTACTCAATGTATTGGTTCTGCGCTTAACTCTCATACAACATCTGCATTCTGGGTTAATTCGCTTATTCAACTGTTGATAATAATTTTTAAAGGGCCAATCAATTTGAAATATTTCCTAATTAGTCTTAGAGAACTGACTTAAGGGTTATAAGTATTCCAAATTTAATCTCTCCAAAGTCATCCTCTAACTAAATTACATTCAGGTCCACTATTAAAAATAATTAAGTCTTTTACGTTAGATCCAATCAACACTCTACTAACGGGTAATTAAAATTCCAAGTCCATTGTTTCTCTACTAGTATGAAGGCTATTGTTTTCCCAAAAAAATTCATTCCCTACTCCTGCCTAGCATTCTGCATATCACCTGAAATATATGCTTTGACGACTATTGTTTTCAGTTGCGGGAGGATTTTAATTTTGATTCATTCTGGAATTGCTTTTATGATCGATGGAATCACTGGCTACTATTATGGAAATTATTTTTCCGACTCAACTCTATTTTGTTTCTCAGAAAGTTACATATTCAAGACCTGAATATGCGGAATCTCATCCTTTACTCATTTCAACACTTTATAAGATATAAACTCACAAGAAAGACAGAAATAGCTAATAAACATCTATCCTTTCAAAATATATAATTACAAATAGAATCTCCCATGTGCCTTATTTCCAATAAAAAAATAATAATGTTTGTCCAAGAAAACAGTAATTTAATTATCTTTTGATTAATCTGGGACTCTTTGAAATGAGCTAAGCAATCACAAAAGTACAAAATAATGTTGATTCCTTACTCAAGAGTTCGCTATTCATGCCTTGCTTTTTATTATTATTATTATTATAATTATTATTATTATTATGAGATTTAAATTAATTAAATCTAAAACGCTAGACACCTAGAGAACCTCATAAATCTTTGGAATTAATTAAATCATGAATAAATATTTGATAAATTTATATCAAAATTAAATGGTGTTTAGATTTCGAATAATCAATTCAAATGTTAAAAATTATTCTTTATTTAACAAAATCTTAAACATTATGCAATAACAAATACTAGTAAATATTAGAATTTGGGTAAATAGAGTAATTTCTACTGTAAATAGTCCAAAGTTATTTCCCTCTTTCAAACAGCAATCAATTGAAAATTATATAATTAATTCAACCTCTCCACATATATAATTGATCAAATTCAAGCATATTAATCAGATAAGAAAATAATAGAAAACCATTTGATTTATTTATATACAGAATTAAATAGCTTTAGTTATAAACATTCAATCCATTTCAAACACTTGATATATACATAATGATCATATTACTTAATTAGTCATTTCGGAGTTCTTCATAAATTGATAATTTGTTAAAGATACTCAAGACCTAAAATGGAACTCTCAGTAGAATTACCAAAATACCTTTTTTTGATATTTTTTCTATATTAAATCAGAAATTAAATCAAAGTACCAAATGAATTATTTTTATGTATAATAATATGCATGATCATCAAATGCTCAAGATTAAAAGTGCTACAAATAATACAGATTTCATTATTGAAGCCCAAGAACATCTTAAACAATTTTTACCAACCCAATGATAGAATGCATTGGAATTTTTCCAACAAGTATCTTTTGTTTGTTAGGTTGGGTCAAAATTTATACATCCTTTGCGTCCTATCATACAAAGTTGGTATCTATCTCCATTGATTTTCTCCTTTGCGAATTTACAATCAGCCATTTCTAATTGACTACATTAAAGATGAGATACGCATTTATCATCTTCAAATTCGCAGGCTGGAAAAAGCGAAAGAACATTATAAACTAGTAGGATCAACATCTTCGCAAGCCGTCAATTCTTAGCAAACTCCGTTTTTCCAAGCACAAAGGCCTTCATTAGCTATCAAGCATCTTCCATTAATGGTTTCAGAACATCTACCCAAATCGATTTTTTATGGATCTCTACAAGTCATCTTATTATTATCAAAATAACAATTGTGAAATAAATTCACACAATCATCTAATGTTGTAGCATTATGAGATGCACATGATTCAAAATCAGCGCATGTATTATTTACTAAAGCACAATTGCTATTATAAACACAATCTTTTGCAGACAAGTGAGTGCATTAAATAGTCTTGCATTCACGATGAGAATAGTTGCATATTGTAGCAGCCCTGCATTCATTCTCTTCGAGTAATTCTTCGCAAGCACATGTATCCTAAAGTTTCACAAATGTTTATCCTATGGCAATTGAACATAGATGGCTTATCAATAAAACGATATAAATTTTCAAATGAGATTTTCCCATAATATTTTAATTATTACTCATCTGAAAACTATATGTAGTTTATATCAATTTTTTCTAGATGACATTCATTTATGCATATTCAATATAAAATAAATTAAAGTAGAAATTGAAAATAAATATACAGACCGTCAATCAGTAATAAATTAATAAGATTCAAATGAAATGATGAAAAAAGATGGAATATCATTAGACTTTCTCTCGTATTTTAATTTTAAAGTGAAAATAATAATGATTAGAATATATTAGCTTCTTTAACAATATCAAAAGCATCACTAAACTTATATAGATTACACTTATATTTTAGTCATAAAATAATGAGTTATATCAAATATTGTAAACGTTATTAATTTTATTACTAAAATTCATTTAAAAATTTCAATAAAAAGAGTTTATTCTTGAAAATATAGTTTTATTATTGGTTTAATTTATCATATTGTATCATTCATTATTTAATGACAGATTTTTATATCTGTTACAAATAATTAAAGGGTATTGTCATTGAAAGAATATGATATATTTTAGCACAGTGGATTTTAAAAGAATTTTGGATTACAAGTTTACGAAAAGAATGTTAATAACGCTATTAATTGTAAAATCGAGTAATTCCGTTTTCCACCATAAGTCAACTAAAATCATTTAAGATGTTATATTGGGTAAAAATAAAATTAAACAACCGAATAAAGAAACTATAGATAAAATCATACTCTAAGCTAAAGAAGCTTGAAATACCAGAAGTGTTAAGTGATTTTTAAATTTAAATATAAATTTAAATTTATCAATTAATTATATACAATTAGCAATAAATTCCTTCAAGATTGTTAACAATAATCATCCATTGAAAATCAAAGCCTATTTGATTGAAGATCAAATTTAAAAGGGTCTATATTTTTTGGATTTTATAAATGGTGATAACCTATCAAATTTCTAATGATATTTTCCAAATTTTAACATATTCTCTAACATATTAGATTGATAAAACTAATTTAGAACAATTATTTTTTCTCAAAGTCTTTTTAGTATATTTTTTTTCCTAGCCCTTTAATGGTGAAATTTGTAGGTAGTTTACGATACAATTTTTCAAATTATTCTTAAAATTATAAATATAATTTCATAATAGATGTTTTTCTCTCAAGGAGTTTCAAATTCTTCAACCTTTTAACAAGATTTTGCATTCTCAAAAGTTATTTTCTTTTTTCTTCATTTATAAGCTTCATTCTTCATTCTTCATTTATTTATGTTTCATTAAATTTACTTACTCCTTAGTTTTCTAAAATATTTCAATCTTTTATTATCTAACTTTTAGATTGTCCTAGATTACAATGAAGGTTAATACACTAGATCAACTTGAGTTAAGCCAGAGTCCTTCTTTAACTTAATTAATGCTTTGGTTCCAATGATTTTCATATATTAATTGCCCAAACCTTACCTGGTAGAATGCAATTTGAAAACCAAAGGATATATTATTTATTAAGATCGCTTTCCTAGGTAACATTGCTTCGCTTTCCTAGGTAAAATTGCTTCGCTATTAATGCAAAAATTCATGCAAAAGGTTCTATAATAAATTTTTACTTTCCCTAGAGAATTTGGCCAATATAAAGTTGTTATAGGAACTGATATAAATTTAGAGTAAACATTAAACATTGTTACTTAAGGATTAGTACTTGCAAGAATGAAAAATATAAAAAATGCTAAAATACGTTTTAAATCTTCCTCTATCTTAATCATAAAACGTTTTACAAAATTCCAATTAAATTAGAAAATAATCCTCTCCTTTGTTCTTCAGTGGACACCTTTCAATATAAAGAACAGAGCATACAATTCTAATGAATAATTGAGTATTCCGAATTTAAGAGTAAACAAAATAATTTCTATTTACTTCTTACCATTTTTAAGGGCTTTCTGAATCCTAGACTTGGGATGGTATTTTGTAAAGGAATGATTCAATTTAATTTGATTTAAGTTACAATTCTTAGAATTAATCATCCAAACTTTTCATATAATCTATTGATGATAATCTTAAAAGAAAATTGTTTTCAGACACCCCAATCACCAAAATTTGAAACGCAATTATGAACATTAACAAAAATACGAACTACAGTTTTAGAATAAAATCTCAATTTATTTCAAATATTTATTATAGTATTTTATGGATAATTGTATCTATTGATGATTGAATAAAAGAAGTTATCTATTTAGTTATCTAGCCTAATAACTGGATTGTGAGAAAGAAACGCATTGATCATAAGCGTTTGAGTGTTATAAAAGTCCTTTTTCTCTAATTTACGGAAGGTGTATCTAATTTCTTTTTCCTTGAGGATAGTAGATAATTTTTAATGTTGGTTCTTAACATTACTATTAAGAATTATTAGTATATTGAACAGAATTCCTAAGTAATACATAATTGTGATGTAAAAAAAGGATTGAATATAAGAACTAATAAATAAGATAAAATAATACATGTTCGTGTGAATATATAGACTTGAGGTGTATTCCTTAAGCGTTAATTTTAAAATAAATTAAGCCCTCTAATTATAAGGATAAAATTTATACTCTATTATTTGCGAGATAGATAAATTCAGTATTGACCAAATTATATAATTCTATCTTCAATATAAATAAAATGTCATTATGACTATGACTGATGCAGAATTGGTGAATTTGTAGAGTTCTAAGACAGAACTCAGATATAATCAAAGATAATTTTCATCTATGAAGCGTATTGAACTTTAAAATAATTTACAACATATATTANTTCATATATTAATTGCCCAAACCTTACCTGGTAGAATGCAATTTGAAAACCAAAGGATATATTATTTATTAAGATCGCTTTCCTAGGTAACATTGCTTCGCTTTCCTAGGTAAAATTGCTTCGCTATTAATGCAAAAATTCATGCAAAAGGTTCTATAATAAATTTTTACTTTCCCTAGAGAATTTGGCCAATATAAAGTTGTTATAGGAACTGATATAAATTTAGAGTAAACATTAAACATTGTTACTTAAGGATTAGTACTTGCAAGAATGAAAAATATAAAAAATGCTAAAATACGTTTTAAATCTTCCTCTATCTTAATCATAAAACGTTTTACAAAATTCCAATTAAATTAGAAAATAATCCTCTCCTTTGTTCTTCAGTGGACACCTTTCAATATAAAGAACAGAGCATACAATTCTAATGAATAATTGAGTATTCCGAATTTAAGAGTAAACAAAATAATTTCTATTTACTTCTTACCATTTTTAAGGGCTTTCTGAATCCTAGACTTGGGATGGTATTTTGTAAAGGAATGATTCAATTTAATTTGATTTAAGTTACAATTCTTAGAATTAATCATCCAAACTTTTCATATAATCTATTGATGATAATCTTAAAAGAAAATTGTTTTCAGACACCCCAATCACCAAAATTTGAAACGCAATTATGAACATTAACAAAAATACGAACTACAGTTTTAGAATAAAATCTCAATTTATTTCAAATATTTATTATAGTATTTTATGGATAATTGTATCTATTGATGATTGAATAAAAGAAGTTATCTATTTAGTTATCTAGCCTAATAACTGGATTGTGAGAAAGAAACGCATTGATCATAAGCGTTTGAGTGTTATAAAAGTCCTTTTTCTCTAATTTACGGAAGGTGTATCTAATTTCTTTTTCCTTGAGGATAGTAGATAATTTTTAATGTTGGTTCTTAACATTACTATTAAGAATTATTAGTATATTGAACAGAATTCCTAAGTAATACATAATTGTGATGTAAAAAAAGGATTGAATATAAGAACTAATAAATAAGATAAAATAATACATGTTCGTGTGAATATATAGACTTGAGGTGTATTCCTTAAGCGTTAATTTTAAAATAAATTAAGCCCTCTAATTATAAGGATAAAATTTATACTCTATTATTTGCGAGATAGATAAATTCAGTATTGACCAAATTATATAATTCTATCTTCAATATAAATAAAATGTCATTATGACTATGACTGATGCAGAATTGGTGAATTTGTAGAGTTCTAAGACAGAACTCAGATATAATCAAAGATAATTTTCATCTATGAAGCGTATTGAACTTTAAAATAATTTACAACATATATTATAGTAAATATCAAAAACAATTATATACACTACATTATCATTATTTATATCAAATTATAATTAAGCTAATTAATTCGGTTAGAATGAATAAAAAATCTTTTTTTCTAAATAGATTTTGAAAGAAAAAGAAATCAAAAAGGAAGATATTAGAATCTAGGTGAATCAAATTTTGAATATATCGAATCAAGACTGTGTTGTTTACTTATTGATTCAAATTGGAGCATGTTATGCCGTTTATAGAAATTATAATAATTATTATAATATTTTCTTATGATATAACAATCTCATGATTTTAGAAACAAGTTATACCATTAAATTTTATATTCTTTATAGGCACTACCAAACATAATCCCTAATCTTTTAAACCTAGTATTCAAAACGTTGAATTTAAAAAAAATCAAAATTAAATTGTTCAAATCAAGACCTATAATTAAAGCATTAAGAATTAATAATAGAGACGAAAAAAATAAGACTGGAAAAAGTGTTTGAAATTTTTTGTTAATTTTATATATCCTCATAATTTAACTAAATTTAGAGATGCATTAAAAATAAGGAGATCTTTGAGATCATAAAATGAAATTATTTCCTTAATTTAAATATTTATTTAATCTTATTTATTGTAATATTAGTGTATAAGCAAAAGATATTAATTTTGATAAATTTTTGAGGATAAACTTATTATTAAAGTTTCTATTCATATTGCTTAATCTTAATTAATTGAGATTTCATTCGAAAGAAAATGATAATTAAGACTAAAATCAAATGGGAGGGAAAATCTCAAAATAGTATTAATAGTATTATAATTTTAATTTTCAACCTATCCGATTATTATAGAATCTTCTTATTAATATTGTAAAACATGTTACAAGATTTTCAGGAATGAATTAATATAATTATTTGAAATGAATGTTGGTTATTAGAGGAAATAATAATTATCAATATAAATAAATATTTAAAAATACAAATTTCCAAATTATTGTCAGGATAATTTATTTAACTAATGTTTAAATCTTCAATGATAGAAAAAGAAAAGGATCTAAAATGCGCTAATAAACACAAATTGCCTATTCTAATGGTTGTTCTGGATCCAAAATTAGAATTAAATTAGCGTCTTTTATGCTCAGATTGTATAAAAAATTTTACAACTCAATTTTCTACAATGGGTTATGAACTAGTGACTAAACAGATTAAACAAAATTAGAAGTAGAAAGTATAAACCATCGAGAAGACTATTTAATTAAATATTAAGTAAGTAGAGGAGTTATTAGGAAATATTAATAAATTAAAGTCAACAATAGCGTTTTAATTAGATGAAATAATTGGATTCAGTGGGGGATGGATTAAAAATTTGTTATCTGTTGGACATGAGTATTCTCAATACAGTTTTCATAAGGAATTAGAAAATTTAATTTCTAAATAAATGGAGAATTAAAATGATAAATCATTATTAGTAGATGAAATCAATAAAGTTAATAGTTTTTGGAATGTAAAAATAAATGAAAAATTGGAATAATTTAGCTCCTTTAAAGTGTATTAGAAGTGCTAAGAAATATTGTAGAACTTAAGTTAAACTATTCAAGTTAAACAAGAAGAGGTTTAATAATAAAAAGTATCCTAATAAAATAATTAATAATCTTAAGTTGACCAAATTCATGAGTCTAAATCAACTGCTAATTAATTGCTATCAGAACCTTTGATTAACCTGTAGTTGATAGATGATACAATAAAACAAAAGAGTAAATGTTATGCAATAGCTTTCAACAAAACTGGAACTAAAATGGTATCCATGAGTCATTTTGATATTAAAGTGTGGAATATAATTGATGGCAAACTCAATTATTAATCTACTTTACAAGGACATTCTAATTACATCTATTGTCTATTATATAGTAAAAAGCAAGATAGTTTTATCTCAAGTTCGAATGATAAAACAATTATTTGTTGGAAATAAATCAGATAAAATGAATGGAAGGCATCATAACATTATAGAGAACATAAAGGATGGATTGGAACCATGATTCTTAATAATTAAGAAAACTAATTATTTTCTGCAGGTGAAGATTAAAAAATCGTAGTGTGGAAAGTGGATTTCAATCAGAATGAATTAACCTGTCTGTATCAGCTAGAAAAACATACTAAATGTGTTCGTGCCATAAGTTTGAATGAATGTGAGAATATTTTGGTTTCAAGTGGAGATGATTAATAAATAATAGTTTGGGAATTCGGCTAAGGCGATAAGTTTTATTTTAAGTAAGTGTTTACCTAAGTTTTGAATTGTTCAGGTTGTCACATCAAATTTATCAAAAATAATAAATTCATTTGGATGCCTTATAGTAAAGAATTAAATTGTATTTGCGTATTTGATTACAAAGATGGCATATTTAATGAAAACATCGATAATAGAATTCAATTACTCAATTCTAATAAGAATATTGGATGTGCTCTATTCCCCATAGTGTATTTGAAAGACAACAATTTAATATTTATCAGATCTAAAAATATCATATATATCATAAAGGAAATTAATGGAAAGCTTGTCATTCAAAACGAATTAGATTGTAGCACAAAGTGGACCTTTGGAACTGCCACAGATGATGGAAAATATTTAATCTTTTGGGATGAACATAAAGGAGGCTATTCAACATATGAATTATAATATAAATGAGCCATAATAATATATAATAAATGTATTACATTTCAAATAATCATGATCAATTTATTCGAACTAAATCCAACATACAAATAGAGATAAAAAATAAATGACTAGCCTTATCAAGTAATCTAAAATCAGTCTCTTTGTTACTGACCTCAAATAATCTATTAAAATTCATTCATATAGAATGGGTGTTAGATCGCTTCAAAAAGTCTATAAGCATCGAAACGTCGGTTTGTACTATAATTTTTCTTCAGAAAATCACATTTATTGTTGGATAAATGAATGATAAAATTTTCATCCTCAAAAATTAAGCTTTTATGCTAATAATAATAATGACTATTTAATCAATTTTTATTCACACTCATCCTGTCAACTTGGTTTTCAAATAGATATCGAGATGTACCTACTAATCAAGAGCAAATAAATTGGGTTAGCTTAGAGATTTCCTAATTTTAATTCTGGAATGCAATCCTTGTGGCATATAAAACAGAAGATATAAGTTGATAAGGTGATCTAAGATTTAGTTCTACAACAAGTTCCATGTTTACTTTGACCTAATTAAAATAATCCATATAAGTGCTCCTAATAAAAGCTTATTTTGAACTTTATTTAATTTGCATTTTCTTCATCTTATTGGGAATGTCAATTTATTTAAGCAATTTATTTTGGTGAAATAAAGTCTTATTTAAGTGTGGGACTATAGTTGAAGATGGTTCGCTTTTAATAACTTGGGATAACTCAGACTCAATCCAAATACGAATTTAAAAGGAATTTTAATGTCAATTAGGAAGGATTGATAAATTTCATGCAATAGGAAATATTTCAAAGATATGATATTCATAATTTAGTTATTATAATTAATGTATCAATATACATCCTCTAATTCAAAAATATCAATTTTAAGTGATTTCAAGTCTGAAATCATCAAATAATTTCCATCTTTACTCAAAAATGCAACAATGATACTTGAAAATTATAAATGTTCACGATATTTTATTACATTATCAATAATTAATTTTCCTGAGTCTTAATTCTGGAATTTGATTACATTGATATTACAAAAGCCTACAACCAAGAGAACCTACTTATTTTAATCAAAGAAAAATGGAAATGTGTCAGGTTTATAAAAGGTCATGCATTCATTTATACAAAGGCTTTCTGAAGATGAACAACTGATTGCTTCTTCATTTAAGTCGTATGCCTATAGAGTTTATGCTGAATGAGAAAATAAAACCATTTATTTAGAAGAAAAAATGAATTTAAGGTTATTTATGAAGCAGATTTTATGCAATTCCTATTCAACATCTACTTGATGCTTAATATCCCATAATTGGCCATTTCTTTGCAGTACTAATATCTTTTTAGACTCTGCTAAAGCTATTAGCCTAGATCCCTCTTGATTTATTATTAATTAAATAATTCTTCCTATTGGAACAAATATAGTTTATTAGCATGGCTATTTTGTGATTGAAATTGACAAAATTTTGATTTTATTATCCTTACTACTTGAAAATAATAGATTCTCATCGATAGGATGAAGAGCGATGCAGACAGTTGAGTCTAAGTCTTCTGCAATTTTCTTGATGTATTTATAACTTCCTAAAAGAGTAGTAGACCATAAAATTAATGAACATTTGGAACAAGATATAAAATAGGATTTCTTATTTAGGAAAGCTAATGTTGCAGAGGTTTAAGAATTAAATGTAAGCAGCTATACTTTTTATATGAATCCATTTTTAAAAGCATAAACTGAAATAGCAAAGAGCGTATCTAATAAAAGGAGGGTATTTTCATTATTAAGAGCCATTCTCATGCAAAAATTCGATAAAGTAATTGAATTCTTAGGAATCAATGCTTTAGTTGTATTTTATTTAATTTCCTAGCATTCTTACATTAATAAAAAATATTAAAATATTAATAATTGTTGCTATTGATTTTGATCAAATAATAAATTCACGAAGTTTAAGGTTCTTATAAATTTTAGGCATCCAGAAACCGTCTATTAAATCATTATTAATCAATCAAATAATTCCATTCCTCTAAATTTAAAGATTTCGAATTCAAAGTATTATTAAATAATCTACAGTTGATCTATCTACAAAACATATTTCGTTAGTGAAACAACTTAATATAAAAATAATGTGTATTTATATAATAATTTTAAATATATAAAATTAAAAATGGGTGGAATCTCAATTAAGTACAAAATCTAGAAGGTTTCAGAATTTTATATATCTTCAGCTTAAAATATCTTATCAATTTAGATCAACCAATAATCTTCCCTATTACTCTTATAGATTTAAAATCAAAATATCAAAAAGTTATCATTGTTCTAATTTAAAGCAAAGCAAATTAAGCATATTTTGGATATTGGACTTAAATTTGAAGTAAAATGTACTTATTTCAAAATTGCAAAAGGATTGTTTATTTTCAGCTTGAATGAATAAAATGAAGGGATATTCATTAAATCATCAGATTAACTTAATATTAGTAAATATTTAATGAAATTAAGAACTCCATGTAATTCTGATTCTAACTCAACAATTTATTCATGCTTAACAATCAATTATAATGAAGATATCATTATTTCTGGAGGAATTGATCAAATAATTATTTGGGAATAAAAAAATATATGGAAACTGAAATAATTGTTAAAAGTTCAAGGAAATGTTCACTCAATTAACTTAAATCCTTCAGAGACAACATTAATCAGTGTAGTGCAACCATCGTACCGTTATTTTATCTATTTACATGAACTCTCAATAGAATAGATTTGGACTTAGAAACAATGCATTGAAGTTGGCTATGATATTAGAGAAAATATATGTTTTATTTAAGATGATGTGTTTGTGGCAAATACTATTGGAAAAAAGATTGTAGATGTACTATTTGAATATTAAAACGATGTTCTGGAGTTTTATAAAAAAAACAAAGATGGGATATTCTAAATTCAAAAGTAAAAATATCAAGGAAAAGATTGGATTTAAACTTGTAAGCTGTATGACAATTAATATTCCAGTCGTAGAAAACTATTATTTTGTAAATTGAAATCGATGCTTGGAGGTTTTAGCCATCAATGTATTAAATTCATCAGAATACAGGATTAAGCTAAATTTATTTTAATTTAAACCATAAAATTTGAAGAAAAGTTTAAATCTTTGGAATTCACTTCAGATTTATAATATGTTTTATTAAGTTTAGGAAATCAAATCAAGATATTTGAAGTAAATTAAAACTAATGAATTTTATACAATTTCGTGTTGTTAAATTTTTCAATTATTTTTAAGACTTAACTTTTGAGAGTTAATATTGCTTTATTTTACTACAACCCAGAGTTTTATCAATAATTAATACATCCATTTTTTCCATGATGATTTGACATTTTCTAATAAACTTTATCAGGAATTTTTGTCAATAGTTAATAGCATCCCAAGAACTTTTCATTCAGTCTTTTTGGAATTTGATCTTTCCTCGTTTTTGTGGAATGTAAATGATTTAGGAAATATATAAAGGTTTTTAAAGTTACTAATTTGTAGCACAAATTAGAAGCATATGAAATTTACCAACAATCTAAATAATAATCATTCTTTATTCATCTTGTTAATAATTTGTCTACATAACTATGGAAGCCGAATCCAAAGAAAAATTCAAATTCATCCATTTTTCTTTATTTAAACATTAAAATCATTAATGAAAAACACTCACCCTATCTTATCCAATAAATATCAATCAAACAATCCAATTTTTTACTCTTACAAATGCTTATTAAAAGGAGATTAACAAAATGTTAAAATTTGATAAATTTAATACTTAATTTAGTTCAGAAATTTGAACTTAATTTTATCCATTACCCAACTGTCCAATGGGGCAATGATACACCTTCTTTAAAAGACTGTAACAATTAATAAATTTTATCAAAATTGGTACTCTACTCTATCTGCAGAATTTGAAATTCACTAATTGATAATCTTTAATAGGTGTGTCTAGAAAATGATAACTTATTTCAATCCATTCTCCATCCTGAATTCTTATTCTTTGTATCTACTTCGATTATATATTTCAAACATGTTAGAAAACTGAATATATCCATCTTCTCTATAATGATATTCCATTACTAAAAGTTTTCATTTTGGTTACATATTTCCTCATATAAAATTAAGCAATATCTAAATAATATATTTATATTTGATATTACTCCAAAACGATTTACATAATTCAAACCATTATCCATTTTTTAACACCTAATTCATCATAGAATCTACTCCAGATATAATATCCTCACTATAGTTTTTTTCCATAAAATAAAGAAATTCTCCATTTCTTTCTTAATTACTAATCCATACAACAACTATTTTACATTTGTATATTCATCACTACATATAACTCTCCAATAAGCTTATTTGAACAAAAACTACTAATAGATTATCAATTAAATCCATCCATTTATTATTCTTAAAATATTGTTCATCAAAATATCTAACCTCGCTTTAGAATGAACTAACTGATACAAATAATTTCTTTTGTTCATTAACTATTCCTATAATGAGTTTTTCATCTACCAACTTTTTCACCGTTTAATATTTGCCACAACAAATATTATTTTTAGTTTTCGTAATCGTGAATTACGTTGATCCAAGTAGTTTGTCAATTCGATTCATTACACATTTTTCTTCCTTTTACAGCATAAACTCAGGAATGTTAAAAGATAACAATTTTTGCATTATTCGAATGAGCGTTATCCTGATGATATTCTCCAATTGTTTAATTTCTCAAAAATCCCATATATTTTACCAGATATGTAATAATATGGACTCCGAAAATATTAAATAATCAATTTTTGATATTAAATAATTTGTTTAAGGATATCACTCTATAATAACCAAATAATTTTGTTGTAAATAATTACATATTAATTTCTACACCATAACCTCGTTTTTAACTTAAATTTTACTATATATTTTACTTCTAATTATTTAAATCCCACTTTTTGATATAATCCAGAAAATTCGGAGTAAAAATCAAAATATTTTAATTGGTAAAACTTTTAGTTTTCATTAAATCGTTATTATTAGGATCATAGAATTGCCCATATTTACTAAAAACAATAATTTTAATAAAACTCTATCCTTGATTTAAAAATTGTATACTTTACGAATATATATTAATGTATTGGCAGACATGCATTGGAAATACCTATATCCATCCCATTTTTTTTATACATACTAATCTCCTTCATTTCTAATCTTTCTTTACCACAGACTAAAGCATATTGAAAGGTTTGAATCGCAAGAAAAGATTTTTCGATGAAAAAAGTTGATTATAATTATCCATTAAATAATATAATAAGTATTTGAAATAATTTGAGATTTTATTCTAAAACTGCAGTTCGTATTTTTGTTAATGATTATAATTGCGTTTCAAATTTTGGTGATCTCAAGAATACTCAACCGAAAAAGAAATATTTCCTAGTTTTTAGTTGAAAATCAACTTTAGAGAAATTCAGGAGTTTAATTAATTGCATAACAAAAGTTTTATTCCATATATTTCAACTATTTATTCATCTATGATAATTTATTTTAGTAGACAATTATTGTTACAATTAGGCATGCTTCAACATTTCTATTTTCCAAAAATTATGTATAGCTATGTATTCTACTTCAATATTCATTAAATAAATCGATTTATAGCTATTCTAACTGACAAATATATTTATAAACCAATAATTATTAAAATGAATTAATAATAAGGATAAGATGGATCTGTAAACAATAATGAAGATACTTAGTAGACAATTGAAAAATAATAAGGTATAGAAAACAAAGAGTTATGCGTGAATTGTAATGGAAAAATAAATAAGCAGAATGTAAAATAGAATTAGGCTTCCATTAATTAAATAAAATAAGCAAAATAGTTCATCCAATCAGATAGATCAAATTAAGTTTAAACAAAATTACAGTGCTTGAATAATTTAAATGATTCTGTAGAATAATTAAGAAATTTTTATATGCAGTAAATAGACCAAATCTAATAATCTATTAGAATTTGGTAATAACATCTTCGAGATGCAGAAGATGTGTTTATAAATAAACTATAATAGGAGGAATTAATAAATTTTCCATTGTTAAACCAGTTTATAAAGGAGTAATAATATGCATAAAATCAAGATTAGATTGATAGAATAAGGTAAGTTAATTATCTCATTTTTGGTTTAAAGGAAACAGATCTAGTGAAAAAGTGTTTAAGTCTTCTTGAAAATAATATAAATAAACCTATTAGATTAGATTCACATAATTTAAAAGAATATAACAATAAAGATGAAGTATTTTGATACATTAAATTAGGAACTTAACCTCTTTTGTGAAGATCACAATAAATAAATTACTTTATGTGATTTAAGTTCAGAAAAATCAATCTAAAAGCGTATAGGATGTTTGGATTGTTTAGATGGAACGATAAATTAATATACATCTATAAAGAGAGCCTAAATTATGTGGCAATAAGTATCATAGAAAAGAATAGAGAAAATGAATAGCAATTTTGAAATCTTAAAAATTAAAGTGAATTCAATAAAGGATTACTTTTTAGCGATTCAAAAAGGAATTAATTGTGCAATTGATAGTGCAACAAACAAATTGAGTCTAAATTATGAGGATTATATTTTACAAGTGAATTAGACATTTAGTTATTTAGGAAATCTATCATGGTAATCAATGACTAAAGAGTAAATGATTGCTATTGCTTAAGATTTGAGTTAAATTAATTAATCAAGTACTTTAGAGGATCCCTTATCTGATGAATTTTGTATAAAAGAAAATTTAATATACTAGATTGCTAGAGATACTATGAAATAGTTGCAAGAATTATAAGCAACATTTTTTGATTAAATTATTCATTTGGTCTGTAAATAATTGGATAAGAACAGCAGCATTTCACTTTAATTCCATTATTAAAGTGCAAATAACATTGCTAATTAAAGCACTGACATTATAGATTACTTAAATCAAAATTCAATTGATTTAGAACATAAATAATAAGAATAGCAATTATCAATTCAAATGAAAAAGAGTAAGCTAAATATCCAAGCATAACCATAATCTTCTTAAACAATCTCAACTAAAGAAAAGGAATAACAATTTAAGCCCTTCACATATAAACTAATAGAAAAATATTCGATTAAATAAAATGAATTTTGTAGAGCAATAGCTTTCAATAAAGATTGTACATTAGTTGTAGCTGGATGCAATAATCTCATCAAAGTTTTTGAATTCTCGTAAGGATAATTGAAACAATTTTAAGTTTTGAGTGAACATTAGAATGATGTTCATACTCTATATTTCATGAAGAAGTCAGCTCATTTTATTTCTGGAAGTGCAGATAAATCAATAATTATTTGGTCCTTGACTTAAAATAGTGGATGGGTTTGCCAATAAAAGCTAACTGGACATACACACTATATTAGATGCATGATTTTAGATAATACCGAAACTCTTATCATATCAGGTAGCCCTGATAAGACCATTAAGTTTTGGGTTAAGAAAAATGACTGGTAATGTCAATAAACAATCACAGAGCATACTAGTTGGATATCTGGATTAAGTTTGAATGAACAATAAAATCGAATGATATCTTGTGGCGGGGATAAATAAATATTAATAATGGAATAGTTCTAAAAGGATTAAATGTGGGTAGTAATATAATAGATAATGGTTGAATAGTACGGTGATAGAGTATGCTTTAT
Source organism: Paramecium octaurelia (assembly GCA_905182995.1). Lineage (NCBI taxonomy): Eukaryota > Ciliophora > Oligohymenophorea > Peniculida > Parameciidae > Paramecium > Paramecium octaurelia. The sequence goes on from CAJJDP010000088.1 coordinate 389,384, forward strand.
TAATAATGATTTGTTTACATTTTAACCATATTCTCATGAGACTATGCATGTTTACAAAAAGGATAATAATCAGTAATATTCTAAATTGAAAGAAATTGATGTTAAGGGGGGCAGTTCAGGTGATAGTTATTTATTCCCATAATAATTTATTAAAACTAAAAGCATCCTATTAAATAAGAACGGCTAGAATATAAATTTCTTGAGTTAAAGAGGAGAGAGCGAGCTAATAAATGAATATTCTATAGACTTTGGGACATATTACTTATTTGGATAAATGAGTGAAGATGGAGAGTATTTGATGACTTGGGATAATAAATCAACTGAAATTTAAATAAGAAGATATGATGAGTTATGATAAATAAAAGCATATTGTAATAATAGATTAATAAATATTATGTGCTTTAATGCTAATTTTAAATGTATAAATTTTGCTGAAATTAAAACTAGTTTTTTTGCAAAAAAAATAAGATGGAAAGAGTTGTTTATTTGTAGTAAATATTCCTAAATTATAAATATTATATAATTATTGGAAGAAAAATAACAGTTTATCATTTGATAAACTCCCCAAAATTAAATAATTAAACTATAATTAAATGATTTTGAATTATTGATAATTCCTTCAAATTAATCTTGTTTCCAGGCATTGGATAAATTGTATCAATACCCAAATCCGACCCTTTACTGTAATTTTCTTAAGTCATTTTCAAAATGTGATTAAATTATTATTAAGAATTTACTTGCTTACTTGCATGTAGAATTGACAATGTGCTTACATTTAAGTTTAACTTCTTCAAGTGTTAATAATCCTGTTATTTTATTATTATGAATTTTATTTTTGCCTAAAAGTTAATTTTGATACAACTTTATATTAGGGATTAAGAATGGAAAATATATGTTGTTTATGCTCTTACTATTAATTTGTTTTTGAAGTTGGGATAATTATTAATTTAGTGTTTTTATGAATTATTTTGCTATTGCCCAGATTTAATCAAAATTAGTAAACTTATAACATGAAATTTAACTAATTATCCACATAGTTTGAATCTTAGTTGGGTCCTAAAAATGTTACAATTTAAAAACTGATATTCGACTTCAGAACTTATAATGATTTTTGGAATAGCGGGTTTGTCATATCGTGGAATCTAGTTAACTTTCATTCTTTAAAGTGATGAAGAAAAGAATCTAACTATGAAGGCAGCAATTATTTATGAAAGTGAAAGTATTAATTAAAATTATATTACTATCTAAAAAATAATAATAATAGAACTGGATAATAATTTAAATTATTATAACCAAATAGGTCTTAAAATTGATAGTAGAACAGAGAATTAAATCTCCAGAATTATAATATTCTATAATAATTAATTGAAAAATCTTCATATATCGTTGTTTGATTTAAATATTGTGGTTGATAATGAGTTGTTGTTTCGAATTTATTCAATTTATTTTTTAATTCATTGATAAATCTGTTGATGTATACGCTAACACAAATTGAGTGCTATTTCTTAAATAATTTATGATTAATAGAAATCTAATAGAAAAAGTTTGATTAATTCATTTGGGTTATTAAAATTATATTCTCAAATATATAGACTTTGAATTTCCATGTTAAGACTTTTAAGTTCTTAATGCTGTGTTAAATTTTGAGATAATTCTGTTTAAAAATTAAGGTTTTGTCATATCCTAATAGAGTGTCACCTTGTTCATAATATATATTGACCATACATGAAATTCCTTTTGGTATGTTATTCATATGAGTCCTTCTCATATGATTCCGATAGTCTTAAATGTTGTAATAAATGTTTTTGCATTCAAAATACCTGCTTTTTAATGAATTATCAATTTACTTTAAACAATTTCTTATCATTATTTTTTTAAGACTATTTATTTTCAAATCATTTTTCATGATTAAGGTCAGAATAAAATTGATTACCTTTTATTTTTGTTTGATTTTTGGTGTTAGATTCTTTGGAGATATCGTTAAAGGTGGATTTATTGGAGAATATGACTATTGTTAATAGTCATAATTAAGAATTTTTTTTTGTAAGATTTTAGATATGAAGTAAAATTGTTTAATTCCAAATGTCTCAAAAAAGATAAATTTTGAAGTTCCCCCTAAAAGGCACTAGCACTTAAAATCACCTTGGCAAGGAAACTATGGGGATTCCTTGATAGCTAAATGCTTGATTAAGTAAATTATGGATTTAAGGAAAAGGATAATATCGAACATCCGATTTTAAAACATAATTCATCTAAGGATCTAGACTTAGAAGAAGAATATTGTCTTGCTGGATGAATATTATAAAATATCGATTCAGATTTTAGACCCTTAATCGAAATATCATATATATTTTTACGAAAAATAAAAATCAAATTATAATAAAAATAATATCTTTACTTATAAGCCAAAAATACATTTATCATCTAAGATCAATAAAATTGTCAGTCCAACATCAAAAAATATCATTATCATAGTTATTACTCGATATTAAGATTTGATAACTAGCATTTGTTGTTAATCACAACGGCAAGAAGAAATTGATGTTTTGTTCAAGTGTGAAAATTATAATATTTGTTGATTTTATTCATATTCAAATTTTCTCATAAGTTTTAATAGTCTTGAGCTTAAAAATTATATCTTTTCCATCCTCAAAACTGTTTTGCCCTGTTTAATAATATCATCACCATTAATTTTTATAATAAGAAAAGTGCTATGGAATAATTTAAACACAAAATTAGAATAAAGTATAACAGAAATTGTTAGGATTAAATTATTTCAGAATGCTGAATTTTTGTCACACGATAATATTTCATAAAATTGTATCAATTTTTAGGTTATGAGGATCCTTTCAGAAAGAACTCCTAATTTCTATAAAAATATAAATAATGATATAAACAATATTTTATTTATATACTTAATTATTGAATTAAAGAATATGAGAAGAAAAGAATATAAATATCATTAAGTGAATTTTAATATATTTATGCTGTTTAAGTTCTATTCAATTTGATTATTAAATTTAGATTACTTATTTTCTAATTAAATTATTTATATATGACATATAAAATAGCTGGTACTTGGAGAAAAATTATTTTATAAAGATTTTTATCAAAAACACTTTAAAATGAGAGAAGTAATTACAATTTAAGTCGGATAGGGGGGAATATAGGTTGGAAATGCATGTTGGGAATTGTTCTGTTTAGAGCATCAAATATAGCTTAATGGATAGTTGATCAATTAGTAAATAATAGATAAAAATGATGCATTAAGAACTTTGTTTTTTGAATCTGATCTTTAAAAATTAGTTCCAAGATCTATATTACTGGATTTGGAATCATCGATAATAGATGAAGTAAAAACTGGTAAATTTAAGGAGATGTTTAACCCAGAATAATTAATTTCTGGAAAAGGAGGCACCGCTCATAATTTTGGAAGAGGTTATTATTCCATAGGCTAAGAATATATTGATACTGTATATGTTTGGAGAGAATAAGAAAACTTGTTGAAAATTGTTCTTCATTTTAAGGATTTATAATATTCAATTCGGTTGGTGGAGGGACAGGTTCAGGTTTTGGTGCTTTGCTATTTGATAAATTATCAGTTGATTATTGTAAAAAATCTAGATTGGGCATAATTATTTATCCATCACCAGAAACCTAGGTTTCTATGGTTGAACCCTACAATTCAATTCTTGCAACTTAATCTTTAATAGATCATGCTGATGTTTGTATAACTATGGATAATTAGGCAATTTATGATATTTGTAAAAATAAACTTGATGTTGAAGTACCAAAATATTCTAATTTGAACAGGATGATAGCTCAAGTGATGTCATCTATAACTGCTTCGATGAGATATGATGGCCCATTACTTAGGGAGATGGCTGAATTGGAAAATAGTTTAGTTCCTTATGCCAAGTTCAAATTTTTGATTTGTACTTATGCTCCTATTATATCCTATTAAAAGCTGGACCATTTGCAGCTTTCAACTATTGAAATCTCAAAACTTGCTTTTGAAACAACAAACATGATGGCAAAATGCGATCCAAGATTGGGGAAATATATGTCATGCTGTTTGTTATATAGAGGAGATATCATTCCTAAAGATGTTAGTTATTCGATTTCCTAAATTAAGACTCAGAAAACTATTAGATTTGTCGATTGGTGTCCAACTGGTTTGAAAGTAGGAATTGATTATCAAGTCTAATAAACTTTACCAGAGGATGACATACGTAAAGCTTAAAGATCAGCTTGCATGATTGGAAATACAACTGCAGTGTCATAAGTCTTTTCAGAATTATGCCATAAATATGATTCAATGTTTTCAAAAAGAGCCTTTGTACACTGGTATATAAAAGAAGGTATGGAAGAAGCATAATTCGTAGAAGCAAGAGAAGAATTAGCATGCTTATTAATAGATTATGAGGAAGCAGATTCAGAAATAAATGAAGGGAATTATGAAGAGAATGCAGGACCATGATAAATTTATTAACATATAATAATTTATATATAGTTAGAAGCAAAATCTATTCTGAATTCATATAACTGTAAATAGTTAAATATCCTAGATTAATAATCGATCCTATGGGAGAGAAAAATTTTGTAATAATCAAAAATTATCGATAGCTTTTTCATTATTTTCAACTTTATGAGATTTTCCATATACAGTTTTCTTTACAAAACATAAATAAGTCAACAAAAGTTAGGTAATAAAGTAAAAACTCATGTTATTGATAAGTTTAGAGAGGTTAGTTATTACTAGGCTAAATTTGCAATAATTATAATATTTCTAAAGCAGATTTGAGTAAGTAAGTATCTTGATGGTGTCCCATTTATTTCTGAATCCCTTGAGAATTTTGGATCGAGCTCTCTAAATAAAACCTTCATTAGTAAATTTCACTTTAAGTTATTTAATTTAACTTTAAAATAGAATTTCATTGATGAAATCAGTAAAATTTAATCTATTTGAATTCCCATTTCTCACCTTTGACTAATTGTATTTAGCGAATTCAAGAATTATTCTTTATAATTAAATCAATACTCATAGCAATCCAACAATTTTACAAAAATTTATTGAATAGAAAATTTTATTTAACAAAAATACAATATCGAATTTAAAAGTTTTTACATTTTAGGTAAATTTACTTTTATAATGATAAGTATTCATAGAAATACAACACAATATATATAAGTTAAATTATGTCCAATCAGCTTCTTCAATATATCATGTAATTGATTTTTGGATATTCTCTAAAATTAATTAGTTATTTTTAACAAAAAAAAAAACAACTCAGTCCACTATATGATTCTTTAAATAAAATTCTTTCAACAATTCAAAGCATAAATGAGCTTGAAACTTAACTGAGAATGAACAAATCGTGTTTCACATTCTGCTACTTATAAAGAAACTAAACTACATATATTAATTAGCTTCAATTAATAAAAAGAAAAGAAATTTGCATATTGGTTGATTTCAGTAATACATTTAATACCGTAAATAAAAAGTTACTTTGTAGATATTAGAAGAGAAAGCAATATCAGACATATAAGAATTTGATTTCTTTAAAGGTTCCGAATAAGCTTACCTTTTTTTTATCCATCAAATTTTGACCCACTCTGTTTCTCTAACATAGTTCCTCAAGAGTAGCCTCCATCCTTCTATTAATCAAGATTTATCTTGAGATAGTGTTGCGAATAATAAATGAGAAATTTTAAATACCCTATAAAAGCTAATGTTACGTTGATCATATTGCTATTAAAATTAAATGTCAATAACAAATTAATTCCTAATAGTATTTAAACAAACCTACTAAAAATTTTTATGGTAATAATCAAGAACTAATAAACCTAACACTAAGAATTGAAACATTTTTTACTTATAAAATTCAAACCAAAAATCATATGCTACAAAAGGCTTCGACCCCTTTGTTTTAGTAGTGCGATGATGTTTACCAAAGAATTGAATATATAATATAAGTTCATGGCATCAGTCCAAATTCAGGTTAGAAAAGAAATACTAATTAAGATTTTGATAACTTGCCATAGACTCTTCATTTGCAAAGAATAGAACCTTTTTTGCAATAAAAATCGACTCATTCATAAATTAGATTAATATATTAATGATTTTAAGTCAATACCATTTATTTTAATTTAAAATTATATATTTCAAATGATAAATTGTGAATTTCCACTATTTACAACTACAATCCATCTTTAATATTAATTCCTTAAGCCAGGCTTAGAGTAATTTATATCAACTAGGAGTTATAATTATTTGATTCTAAATAGTATTGAATGATTTCATATTGAATTTTAGCAAGTTAACTTATGGGAATGACCATGTTTCATAAGCTAATCAAGGTAGTTGTAAATATTGGACTAATACAATATTCTGTTTAAATTCAAAGTGGGGTAAATATAATAATTTATTTGAAGTTAAATCTTAGGTGAATCAAGAAAAACTGAATTTTCAAATAGATAACTACTTTAAATAGTTTATAGATAAGAAACCTAAGATTATTAATAAAAAAAATCGATATATATATTCAATTTAATCTGTTGATACATGTTGATGAATATTTAAACTATATACTATTAAGTGAGACATGGGTGCTTGTACAGGGACCAATTTGTAAATAATGGAAATTAAGAATGTAAATGGAATGACTAATGAAATAATACATTGAAATAGAGAAATAAAACTAATTATTAAAATAAGTTAATGATGAAACTTAGAAATTTTAGAATTCACTAATGTTTATTTAGGCTTTTTTATAAGCACTTCACCAATTTATATAAAGAACCAAATGTAATGGAATATGCAAAGTTAATAAATATTTGAAATAAGATTATGAGTATCTTAATATTATTTTAGAAATATAAAAGGAAAGTGAGGCTGTCCATCTAATAATTAAAGTGTCTAATTAAAATTATTATTATATTAAATTAAATATACAGATGATAATGTTACTGAAAGAGAAACAATCAAAATAATTCTATATTCCCTTATATTAAGTTATAAGAATCCAGAAGTACTCCTCTTTAAATTGCATGTTGGAATTACCTTTTGAAAAGTTTTAAAAATAGAATGGATAGTGGGTTATATTTATAGTTGCTTTCTTAATATAAAGTGAAGTGCAAAATAATTACTACTGGGTAAGAATAGACGAGAATACTTTATATTCCATGTTTTAATTACCATCTTGATAGTGCCCAAAAAGTTTGCTTATAAAGGAAGGATAAGTTATAACATTGTTTTAAATTACTAAAAATAAATTTATTTTAGTATGTTTTATATAATCAACATCCACCACTTATCGGAAATTCAAAAAAACTCAGAGATTAGCCACATTTTTAAACTAGGTAAAAACCATTTTAATTTGATTAAATGAATAAATCTATACAATTTTAGAGTCTAAATATCAAAAATAATTTATGGGTAGGTAATGAGAAATTTACTACTTTCTCTATCAATAGTACAAAATATATACTGGATTAAAGTGTCAATAAATATCTTACTACAAACCAGGAATAGCTTCGCCAAGATTAGGACTAGAGAATGAGATTGAATCATTACCTTGATTTAATTGTTAAGATAGTTCTCCAAAATAAACTTAGGAATATTGACTTTGATGGGAAATACAATATGGTGAAATTCTAAATAATATATATCTCTTTGTATAGCTCACAATGTTCGAATACGCTTTTTTTGTTTCCTATTACTTTCCTCCATCCTTATAAGCTATTCTGGCTTTAGTTTCTGCTTATATTAAAATGGTTCAAAGTTAAAGATGCTTTCGACTTTAATTTATCTGTATTATTTGCATAATCGTCGAGAACCTTACTTGCTCTTTTTGTAAATCACTCCATTTATATTCTTTTCTAAAGTTTCTCTATCATCTTCATCCTCCTTTCTTGAATTATTTCTTCAGCCATTTAGTTCAAATTTATATTTTTCTCTATTGTTGTCGAGAACCTTCGAATAAAAATTGGAATGGTGATTTAAGATCAATTTTTATTTCTTCTATCGCCAATGGATAGTTATTTAATACATTTAATAAGAGTAAATCCCATCAAGTATTTTAAAACTATCATATCTTCAATTTCAGTTTTTAGCCTCAACCATCACCATATTAGTTTAATTTGAGTCCAGGAATTTGCATTATATTTATTAAATATTATACCAATAATCATTGATTGGAATATTTTTTTTATTTAGTCTATAATGGATTTCTTTAAATCAGCCTTTAGATTTGGGTATTAAAAATGACAAATAGTTAGTGAATCAATTAATTAATTACAAATCCGATTAAGCATATTAGATGCTCATTATTGAAAAACTTTAACACTTCTTTTTGGCCAATTTGATGATATTATAACGATTCCCTCATTTATTCAAATCTCTTTGACATATTTTTTTAGGAGCAGATTAATCACACTGCCAATATAAATATAATTTATAGAAATTTAAAATTTTATCCATTTTATTTATAATTCAATTTGAATTATTCATCTCTTTTCACCTGGCTTTCTTACAATTGCAAAGTGAATTCTTGGCGATACGAAGCTTATCAGCAAACTAACTACCTAATATTTTACAAAATTTAGAACAGTCAAAATTCATAAAATATTTCTCATTGCAATTGTATACTTTCAAAGTTTCGTAAAAATAAAAATTTATTTTCAATGGTTTTTTTTATTGATCCTTACTTTCAGAAATTTTTCCATATTTTAAATAATCATCTGAATAGATTACATCCGAAAGTTCTGAAAATTCATTTTATAGTAAGACCTCTGTATTTATTATTTTTAATTTTCCTTACTTTCCATCCTTTTTGCCTTACTTCCAGTTACCTTCATACTCATAATTATTTATCCAATCTTTAATGAAACCTTCCCCGTGATATTTATTATCTTCTAGATCTCCTTTATAAAATTAAGTCAACTAAAATATGAATTTATTATAAATAAACACTTCAACACCCTTACCAGAATATTTATCCTATTTGAGGTTATATGTTACATTGTTATAATCTAAAATTTAGTACTTCGTTTCTTCAATAACTCTCCCTTAAAAATCTTCGGAGGGGTCACATTTGACTTTTCCAATAAATAATTTTTTTTATTCTTCTGTGTTCTTAAAAATATTCCAATATTTCTATTCTTTTTTCTCTTTTGCAGATAAAAAACCTGTATTTTCATCTTTCGTAAATTCAAATTCATATTTTAATTCTTTATCTAATAGACATTTATATTCTAAAAAGCGCATTATATTAGGAATTTTGTTCTATAAAATTTTTTCAAAGTCGTTTTTAGCTTGCTCTATATTCTATTTTTATTCTATCTCCTCTTTATATTGTATTGGTATATCTTATTAATACTCTTTTTTATAAGGTTATCCTGTTAGCCCTTTATTAATTTAATTAAACTTATATTCTTTTGGATCAATAGAATTTAATTTTTCAATTTATTCCTAAATGTTCTCTTCAAACCTGTCTTAATCCGTTCCAATAGAATGAAATATATAATATATATCCTCATCATCCATTTTAGTTAAATTAAATTTTTTTGACTCCTTATCCTAATAATGACTGTGGTACCTATTAAGAATCTTTGCTTTTTCATTCTGTTTAAAGTTTTGTAAATTCCTTATTTTACTACAATAATCTACTAAGTCTTGTTTATTTAAATAATAAAATAAATTAGGATCAAACTAATATATTTTTTAATCGATAAGGTCTTAAACATAAGTTCCATTATTTGGATCCATTATTTCTTTTAGAGTTATTTATGGTTATTCTGAATTTATTTTTTTATGCGTTCCAATTAATTAATCACTTTCACTATCCTACAAAGAAACAATTGATAAATTTAGATTTTGTTAATTTTTGAGGCTTCTTTGACATTCTTCGAATTGTTCTTTTAATTCAGAAACTTCTTTATCAGGTGGAAGCTCACCTTTAAATAGAAGGTACGAAATAATATTTTTGATTTTATCAACAACGCTTTTTCCAGAATTTTCAAAGCTCTCACCGATCTTCTCTAACTGCATTTTCCTATTTTTTGCTTAATCAACACAAGTATCTATTTCAAAATTTTGATATATATTTTTGAAAGGTACAAATAACTCTAACATCATAACTCCTAATGCGTATCTATCTTACTTTTGGACGGCATCTTAAGACATTTTCTCAAATTTTTACTTTGATTCATTCGTATTTTCTTTAATATATGTCAATAATTAATCATTTAAATAGGGATATAAATTTCTTTTCTGTTCATCATTATGTTCTTTGTATTTGATGTAGTTTAAACAAATTACAAAATCGGCAGGCTTATCTTTTAAGTATCCAAAATCAATTAGATAAAATCTACCATTATATAATATAACATTGGAAGGTTTAATATTGAGATGAGTAATCTGTTATTTCTTATGAGCGATTGTCAACTCTATTAATTGATAAAAATATCTCATTTTATCTCCAATTTCATTTGATGATTCCTCTAAGATCTCTTTAAATGATTTAATATTTGAATAGCACTTATATATTACATCTACTTATGATTGACCACTTCCTTATTTTTCATTGTTTTTATAATTACGAATCTAAAGAATACAATCATTTTCTTATTCAGCCTGATTCTATCCTTTCTATTTTTCAAATTGCACCTATTCTATTTTCGCTGTTTATTATAATAAGGATTCACAATTATAGGATACTTTAGGATATTCACCTTCATTGTTAATTTTCCCAATCATTATATTAATAAATAAAATATGATCCAAAGAACACACTTAATATGCCATAAATAATGCACACCCAAATTAAATATAATATTAATTCTCTGCTTTTATTTCTCTGTGAAATGAGTCAGGTAGATTTTAAATTTTTTGAGTTGACTTAGATAGAGTTACATTATGATATATCTTACAACTCAGTATATTTTATAAACATTATATATAAATAAGAAATATTAATAACTCTAGATATAGTATCTATTGTCGCTATCAAGAAATTTACAATCTGAAAATGTATTATTGAATCCAAATCTAAATTTCAGAGTGTAGAACGGTTAGATGATTTTACAACTTTCTAGAAAAGTTAAATCAAAGCAAAAAAATTTTATAGGAACTTGTAAAATGTTCTTTGAGTTAGTTTAGACTATCTCCTTAAAAGTTCAGGAAAGTTAGTCAACATATTCAGTGATCCTCGTTGTTTTTCATTGTCAAGATTGTTCCAAATGTGGAGTATATAGAGAAACTAAAAATGCAATGACTATTTGAAATCAATTCACATTGTAGCACTTCATATCGTTTTATGTTTCATAGTGATTAGTTTCTCATCAATGGGTACTTGCTACTATATATTTTATGTTTTAAAGTTTAAATAATAAGAAATATTTAATAAATTATATAATTGCACCTTGACAAGTACTTTGACTGAATTCTTTTGCGCTTTTAATGGATATTTAATTTTATAATATCCAACATTATATTAGAGAGAGCGAATAAAATTAGTTTATTTCTTTGAGAAATTGAATTTGAGCCATGATCTCTTATATTATGAAGCAGTAATCAATCTAGTATACAATAGAATTTGTTTATAATTAATTTGAATACTGATATGAAAATAGAAGATTAATTCAAAGTTCTATTTATTAATTAGGCTTGTAAGAAGGAATTTGTTACCATTGAAAATATTCTAAAGAACTAAAAAACTACCTATTATACGTTGTAATGAGTTCAATATTTATTAGAGTAATCAGAAAATAAATTAAGATCAAGAATTGCTTTAAAATAATCTAAAAGCATCCGCAGGTTAATAAATTGATATAATTGAAAAGCACTATCTATTAAATTAAATCCTTTAAATCTTAACAAAATGAAATACAAAAAAGGTTCCCATAAAGTTAACCTACTTTATGAGTCATCATCATCATTAAACAATGATATGCGCGTAACTCTATGTAGCAATATAGGTTCCTTAATGAATTATAGGAAGTTTATCAGCTAATTATAACAGGTATGATCAAAATACACTAATTTTATTAGTTAGATCAATATAAAGATAATGATTTAACCACAGTTATCCATGATTAAGAATCCTATTTGTGTTGTTTAATCTCTGATTATAAGATAGTTAATTTAATTGTCTGATATGGGACTAATCCATATATTCTAGAGAATAATACAGTCATGTAGAAAATATTTGGAAATATGCTAAACAAATGTCCAATTTTATAAACAATCGTTAGTGATTTATCTGAGTTTGAATTTGCATAATTGAATAGGGATGTTGGGAATATATTTCATCTAAATAAAAGAAGGATTTACAATTAGATATTGTTTCAAATTTCACAATAATAATCCTTTAAGACTTAAGGAAATTCTCATTAATTTATTTTCGAACACAATCAAATTCACATCAAAAGGAAAAATACCAATAACATTTTCAAATGGTAGTAGAATTTCTCTTAAAATGTCGAGGAATAGATTAAAAAACATTGAAAATCTAATAAAGATTAATTATGAGTACAGTTCTTGATAATAGTAGAAATATAAACAAGTAAAGTATTAGGGTAACATAATAAAAATCCTGAAGGTTTAAAATTGATTATCTTTAAGTATTTTTGCGGGTAGATTGGACATTCGCAACACATTTATCTATAATCCTAAGTTGGAAAGTGTCCATCAGTGTAATTCTTCATTTATAATAATTATGATATAGCATCATTATAATAAGATTAGTTTAGTGTTTCAGCATATTCTCCATTCAACGTTATCATTAGTATTTTATATCTAACAGCATTACAACAATTATATTCTTTAATATTACAACATCAATTAACTGACTTATTGTATAAGTGGATTACATCAAAGATAAATTATTAATTCTAATTTTTATGATGAGTCGTTTAATGTTTTGTTACTACAATTATAATGATGTTTTGGAAGGATGGATGCCATTAATATGATAATAACTTAATGTTATAATATCATATTTTTGTATTATAATCTGCCTGGCATGAATGAATTCTAATGAATTATACTTGTCGTATCAATGAAATTCTAATAAGAGAAATAAAATAAATAAATTTATATGACAAAGATTATCAATATCTTTTATACCAATTTTGTTCTAGATAAATTTAATAAGATATCTGGGTAATTAACATGAATTTGCAAAAGATAATTTTTTGACTATGCGTGCTAGATTTTTATAATAAGATTTACATATGTATATATACTTTAGAGGTCAGGCTTTTTATAAGCACTTCACAGAAATAAAACAGTTAAATCCAAAGGTAAAGATCTATTTATTGACTATTCCAATGATATGAAGACTCAAAAAATATGTGGCGCTGAAAAAAACTTTAAGATCTTGAACTAATTTTTATTTGATTATATTGTTGCTCCCCCTTAAACAATTTATCAACAAGACTTTAAACGTTTTTTAAGGATCTTATATTCATGCTATTCATTCAGCTATTTAAAATACTTTATTATCATTATTCTAATTATTAATATATTTTTTTTAAATTATTGCTATTAATAAAGTTATTGATTAAATTAAATTTATTGCTTTTATGATAGATAATGCAAATGTAATGGAAGTTCATTCTTGATTAGAATATCTCATCATCATCACCTCATTGATTTTATATCAATATTATAGAAAATAAGATTTAGCATAGACAGAATTCAAAATTTTCATCCTTACTTTTTAGATTCAAATACGACAATTATTTTCTCCATACTCAGAAATGAAAAGTAATAAATAATATGTAATTTTTGATGAGATTTATATTTAATATAATTGATTTTTCTGATTTAACTCAAATCCATATATTTATTTTTAATAGTCTAAAATAAAACTATAATCGTTAAATTCTCTTATTTCAATAATTGATCTGAAAATAGATAAAACTTTGGTAACTTTTTGAAATAATTTAATCTTATTTAGATTAACATTGTGTATCAGAAATATTATGTATATCTAAGTGTAATAATTAATTCAATAAGTATTTAAAATCTCTCAACTACTTAAGGAATCAGGCTTGCACAAGTATTAGTATGTTTGCTCTTCAAAGGTAACACTTTGACTTCCTTTACCTATACATTCTAAACATGATATTTAACATTCTTTGTATTTGAGGCTATCAGTATCTAAAAATCTGACCTGGCTTATCAACATGTACATATCAACCTATTGACTATTTATTTAGTATCATTACAAGCTACACAATAAGTCTGATTATAACAAATATCAATGAAAAATAGATTATTAAATTAAATATTTAACAACATTAATACATTACAAGTAAGTATCACATCACACTAATTTATTCGTTCCAAGCTGTTATGCCAGATTTGTAAATTCCAGGTGGCAAGCCAAGCAGACTATTTGTAAATATTAAAGAGAGGATGCGTAAGGTGTTAAACTACAAAATTGATATCCATTTTAACGCTCATACATAAAAAAAGGGCAACATAAATATTGGCTTACATGTAAGTAATTATCGGCCTCTATATAAATAATATGATTAAATAAACAATTCAGACTTGAACCATTAACTTTAGATTGCACTGGATGATCGCAACTCCAATATACTAAAATAGAACAAGATATCCTTATAAGCGATTCATAAAATAAGGTAATTCTAAATATTAGTCGAACATAAAGATGATAAATTAGATATAAGTTAATTGATGATGCAATAAGCAATTAATAGAGATATTTTAAGAAGCGATAAAATGAATAGAATAGTTGTTTGTAAGTTTTTTGCTCAAATCTAGATTCGATTTCTGTTTCAAATGATGTTATGGCTGGCATTAGTATCTACCATTTGAGGATTGATGATAACTTTTGTAAATAAAGAAATTAATATTGTTGGTTAATCAAAAATAGTTTAGATAGGAGCAAACAATTTTTAAATGGAGGAAGGGATATAAAATTAGTTATAAATTGTTTAGAAGCAAGAAGAGATTGGTTATTCGAATTATTTTACACTTTTGCATTAATATCATTTATGTTAATGTTAGTTATGCATTAGAATCTGTTAAAATGGAGAGAATTTAATGAGAAAATTTTTCAATTAATATGACTACTCTCAAGATTTATAACTCTATAATCCTTAAAGGATGACAAATGGATTATTGATAATCTAAAGAATTGATATTGACAATTTAGTGTTAACCTTAAGCAAACTTCTCAATGCATTTGTATGAAGTATGCAAAAGATTTAATCAGCTATATATAATATGAGGACATGTTTAATTTTTTAACATCCAAAAATTCTAAATATAGCAAAGTCATCTCAGGCAATTCATGTCCTCTCTAAAATTAAAAACCTTTTAAAGAAAAACAAAGTGAAACTTCAATTATTACGCTATTACTCAAGTGGACCGATGTTGGTTGAGCCATTTGTCTCACAGACTAAAATTTGTGATGAGGTTATAATTATAATATTTTACTAGCGAATGTACAATTTCCACAGTATTTTCTTCAATGATAAAATGTGTAATACCTTTGCGAACTCATCTTTACAGCTACCGAAAGGTCATAATCAAATGGATAATAATTTTATAAGCAATTTAAGATATTTTTAATAATTTCTTATTCCACTTGTATATATCCTTTATATTTGTTGCTGCTTTTATTATAGATATTGATGTTATGCTAGTGAGTTACTTTATTTTATTTTTCTACTAGTTTTTTAAATAAAACAATAGAAGAAAAATAAAATTCCAAAATTGATTGATATTTACTAGCTAGCCTTATGTTCTCATTCATTTACTTTAGTGTTTCAAACTCTTGTTTTAATGTACTTATGAATTTTATGTTA
Organism: Paramecium octaurelia; assembly: GCA_905182995.1. Taxonomy (NCBI): domain Eukaryota; phylum Ciliophora; class Oligohymenophorea; order Peniculida; family Parameciidae; genus Paramecium; species Paramecium octaurelia. The sequence continues at coordinate 405,230 of CAJJDP010000088.1, forward strand.
ACTGAGAATACTGAATATAAAATATCATGTTTTCTAAGTTGTTTTAAATTCGTCAAGTTTTTTAAGATTAGTTTTCTTCGGGTAATTAAGATGCTCCTACCGATAAATATTTCTCAAATTATAATTTTGTGCTTTATGCTTTATAAGAATGCATAAGAGAGGCAGTTATTTAAATTATCCACAAGCTGTATTATATGAGATGTTCAACTAAGTTCACAACTTAAGGGCTATAATGTGACTAATCTCAAAATCCTTGGCTTATCTGTTTTACTTTGTTGCTTTATATTTTTCATTTCATTCACCAACATATATTGAAAGAAATAATCCCTTGCTCATAGAAATTCATATCAATAATATCCATTAGTTTGAAATATGAATTATTAATATACTCAATTGGTAGTAACCAATATGAGTAATATAATTATTTGTACCTTTATGCCTAAACATTATACTTAAATACACAACTCTCAATTTAAAGTAGTGTTTCTTTAATATATTTTTGCAATTAATTTTATCATCCTGGGCTGCTCTTGCATTTATTTACTTTAGTATGGGTAATAACGATTTGATCCGTGCTTTCTACCGAATAACGTGTGTATAAATTTATAACCATACAAAACGCTGTCGAATGTAACTAATTACGTAATTTACAATCCAAAATGTGCCTTTAATTCTGATTAAATGTTTTATATATGAATAGAGCATCTCTCAGTATTATATTTATACAACCTTTCCACATTTTCCATTTGTTTAATGCACAACTCCGTGGATAACTTCTTGATATGTATTTTATTGGCATAAATTAATAACGCTTATATTTTTTCTCCTTTTATCGCAAATCCAAAAATTGTGCTTGATTTTATTTAATGTTATCTATCTAATTATAATACAATCATATAGGTTATCATTTTACCACAACTTTCATACATACCTTACCGTAAACCTCCATTGAATGAGGCATAATGTAGGAATCTTATCCTAAATGTTGNTTGGTTGAGCCATTTGTCTCACAGACTAAAATTTGTGATGAGGTTATAATTATAATATTTTACTAGCGAATGTACAATTTCCACAGTATTTTCTTCAATGATAAAATGTGTAATACCTTTGCGAACTCATCTTTACAGCTACCGAAAGGTCATAATCAAATGGATAATAATTTTATAAGCAATTTAAGATATTTTTAATAATTTCTTATTCCACTTGTATATATCCTTTATATTTGTTGCTGCTTTTATTATAGATATTGATGTTATGCTAGTGAGTTACTTTATTTTATTTTTCTACTAGTTTTTTAAATAAAACAATAGAAGAAAAATAAAATTCCAAAATTGATTGATATTTACTAGCTAGCCTTATGTTCTCATTCATTTACTTTAGTGTTTCAAACTCTTGTTTTAATGTACTTATGAATTTTATGTTAACTGAGAATACTGAATATAAAATATCATGTTTTCTAAGTTGTTTTAAATTCGTCAAGTTTTTTAAGATTAGTTTTCTTCGGGTAATTAAGATGCTCCTACCGATAAATATTTCTCAAATTATAATTTTGTGCTTTATGCTTTATAAGAATGCATAAGAGAGGCAGTTATTTAAATTATCCACAAGCTGTATTATATGAGATGTTCAACTAAGTTCACAACTTAAGGGCTATAATGTGACTAATCTCAAAATCCTTGGCTTATCTGTTTTACTTTGTTGCTTTATATTTTTCATTTCATTCACCAACATATATTGAAAGAAATAATCCCTTGCTCATAGAAATTCATATCAATAATATCCATTAGTTTGAAATATGAATTATTAATATACTCAATTGGTAGTAACCAATATGAGTAATATAATTATTTGTACCTTTATGCCTAAACATTATACTTAAATACACAACTCTCAATTTAAAGTAGTGTTTCTTTAATATATTTTTGCAATTAATTTTATCATCCTGGGCTGCTCTTGCATTTATTTACTTTAGTATGGGTAATAACGATTTGATCCGTGCTTTCTACCGAATAACGTGTGTATAAATTTATAACCATACAAAACGCTGTCGAATGTAACTAATTACGTAATTTACAATCCAAAATGTGCCTTTAATTCTGATTAAATGTTTTATATATGAATAGAGCATCTCTCAGTATTATATTTATACAACCTTTCCACATTTTCCATTTGTTTAATGCACAACTCCGTGGATAACTTCTTGATATGTATTTTATTGGCATAAATTAATAACGCTTATATTTTTTCTCCTTTTATCGCAAATCCAAAAATTGTGCTTGATTTTATTTAATGTTATCTATCTAATTATAATACAATCATATAGGTTATCATTTTACCACAACTTTCATACATACCTTACCGTAAACCTCCATTGAATGAGGCATAATGTAGGAATCTTATCCTAAATGTTGGTATTGTCTCATCTGATCTACAGCTTGCACATTTGGATACTCACTTACTTCTACCATGTTCATGGAAAGAGTTGAAGATGCCAGAAAAAATTACGTCTATATTTTGAGCAAGCAATGACATCAACTTATTAGAACGAGTTTTATTTAATAAACGTAATGAAGGATAGCTAGCACACTTTTACGATAGAGAGTGAAAATTATTAATATTAATTGCAAACTGAACAAGTACTNAAACCTTTTAAAGAAAAACAAAGTGAAACTTCAATTATTACGCTATTACTCAAGTGGACCGATGTTGGTTGAGCCATTTGTCTCACAGACTAAAATTTGTGATGAGGTTATAATTATAATATTTTACTAGCGAATGTACAATTTCCACAGTATTTTCTTCAATGATAAAATGTGTAATACCTTTGCGAACTCATCTTTACAGCTACCGAAAGGTCATAATCAAATGGATAATAATTTTATAAGCAATTTAAGATATTTTTAATAATTTCTTATTCCACTTGTATATATCCTTTATATTTGTTGCTGCTTTTATTATAGATATTGATGTTATGCTAGTGAGTTACTTTATTTTATTTTTCTACTAGTTTTTTAAATAAAACAATAGAAGAAAAATAAAATTCCAAAATTGATTGATATTTACTAGCTAGCCTTATGTTCTCATTCATTTACTTTAGTGTTTCAAACTCTTGTTTTAATGTACTTATGAATTTTATGTTAACTGAGAATACTGAATATAAAATATCATGTTTTCTAAGTTGTTTTAAATTCGTCAAGTTTTTTAAGATTAGTTTTCTTCGGGTAATTAAGATGCTCCTACCGATAAATATTTCTCAAATTATAATTTTGTGCTTTATGCTTTATAAGAATGCATAAGAGAGGCAGTTATTTAAATTATCCACAAGCTGTATTATATGAGATGTTCAACTAAGTTCACAACTTAAGGGCTATAATGTGACTAATCTCAAAATCCTTGGCTTATCTGTTTTACTTTGTTGCTTTATATTTTTCATTTCATTCACCAACATATATTGAAAGAAATAATCCCTTGCTCATAGAAATTCATATCAATAATATCCATTAGTTTGAAATATGAATTATTAATATACTCAATTGGTAGTAACCAATATGAGTAATATAATTATTTGTACCTTTATGCCTAAACATTATACTTAAATACACAACTCTCAATTTAAAGTAGTGTTTCTTTAATATATTTTTGCAATTAATTTTATCATCCTGGGCTGCTCTTGCATTTATTTACTTTAGTATGGGTAATAACGATTTGATCCGTGCTTTCTACCGAATAACGTGTGTATAAATTTATAACCATACAAAACGCTGTCGAATGTAACTAATTACGTAATTTACAATCCAAAATGTGCCTTTAATTCTGATTAAATGTTTTATATATGAATAGAGCATCTCTCAGTATTATATTTATACAACCTTTCCACATTTTCCATTTGTTTAATGCACAACTCCGTGGATAACTTCTTGATATGTATTTTATTGGCATAAATTAATAACGCTTATATTTTTTCTCCTTTTATCGCAAATCCAAAAATTGTGCTTGATTTTATTTAATGTTATCTATCTAATTATAATACAATCATATAGGTTATCATTTTACCACAACTTTCATACATACCTTACCGTAAACCTCCATTGAATGAGGCATAATGTAGGAATCTTATCCTAAATGTTGGTATTGTCTCATCTGATCTACAGCTTGCACATTTGGATACTCACTTACTTCTACCATGTTCATGGAAAGAGTTGAAGATGCCAGAAAAAATTACGTCTATATTTTGAGCAAGCAATGACATCAACTTATTAGAACGAGTTTTATTTAATAAACGTAATGAAGGATAGCTAGCACACTTTTACGATAGAGAGTGAAAATTATTAATATTAATTGCAAACTGAACAAGTACTATATAATAGGTCTACAATTGATACTAACCATTATGAGATTCTGAATTTTGAAAAAATCCTACATGTTGATAAACTTGCTTGGACAAGTACGAAAAGTATAAATACTTTGCTTATAGATTATGTCGAGCAAAAGTGATGTGGGCAAACTGATTTCATATATCACCATTAGAGCGACTCAAAATAAAAAGTATAGTGAGTGTTTTATACTTTATTAGTCTCTCAGAAATTTGGACAAGAGCCAGATCCTTTGGTGAAGAAAGTAGGCATACCATAGTCAAAACTTGTAACAACACCAAAAATATGTATTAATATTGTTGGGATTTTAAAAGTTTGTTAAAGGGATCTTTATTGGTTGTGTGTCACAGTCTTCTTCAAATCAACTTTTAAATTAACCAGTATTATGAAGACTTTTATCGAAATAGGTAGAACAAACAGTATTTCTTTTGTGTCTAACTAATCCTTTGGCATCATGGCAATTTTATTGCTAAATCAATATCGACATAGCAGAATTAATCTGAAATAGATCTGATCACAAAAAGTTGAAAACTAATTATTTAGAGAAGCACTTCATGCATCATAAAATTAGAATGGAAGGTATAATAATTCTATCTGAAAAAGCTAGCAAAGATTAAGTTGCTGAAAAACAATCAGTGTATCATTTATTAATAAGAGACTATCACTAGAAGTGATAGAGTATCCGCAAAAGTAGTATGGATGCTTTGATTGCAATATATCGGGGATTGGCATAGAGTTTGAAGTACATTAACAATTATGATGTTAAACCACACGAAAAGTGTATGCTAAGATTTAGTCCAGTTTATGGTGATTCATATTTGTTGTAGTGTTTAAATTTGAAGTACAAAAAATTATCATCGCATTTATGCTAACTATGGTTTGAACAGTGAGATAGGGCAGAAGAAATATCCATCATATCATTTAAGCATGTGTCTTGAATAAGTATTTACTTGCTCACCGTTAGGAGTAACCACAAAACATAATGTATGATAGCTGCTCAAGGATCAGCACATTGATAGCCTGAGAAAAGTGCAAATTACTGAATGCTTTCATGATAGACGCTCAATAATTAAATTTCCACTTGATTTAAGCGATGTCGAAATAATAATCATGAGCAACAGGAGTATTTTATCAAAATTACCATATCTTCAGTTTCTGTAATGAATGCAGTTGCAGAATCTCCACAAGTTAAGCAGATTATTGAGTTGTGCATTAAAAAGAATATCAGCATGGTATTTCTCAAGGAGTAATACGTTTAGGATTACGGAATGCTTATAATGTACGCAAAATTAATGATCAAGAAAGCTGTTTTAGTTATAGCCAGAGTTACTATCAAATGAATGACAATATTGATTGTATTAACATAATTTTCAGTATTATTATATGGTTGAGATGCATTTGATTAAGATTTTGTAGTAACACATACTATTTTCAAATACAATAATTCCATGCGGCACTTAAAAGGTATTCAATTTGGCAATTATCTAGGAAAAGTATTAGTAAGATTGCAATTTACTAATAACAATTCATCAATCTTAATTTTGCATAGGATTAAAACGAATTAAAGTATGTGATCATGATTGTAAGCAGAGAGAGAGACTGGGATTAATATAGACATGTACATAAATACTTGATCCACAATAGATAGAGTAATCATAATTAAATTGATTATGGTGCACACTCCAACAAAAGAAGGAAGCTAATTCTTGGAATTGAAATCCAATTATGAGATTCATTGCCTGAAAGCATGATTTTAGACAGTATGAATAATAACTTTTATATGTTATAGCCGAAGGCTTGACGCTAGTGAAAGCAATAAAAAATTCATACTAAAAGCAAAGTGTAATATAATATAACTAACACAACAGCTAGCATATATTTCTATAGTTAGGTAGAAAGCACATTAAGTAGCAGTAGCATTAAGTACAGAAACGCAACTACTTCGCAGAGGAGCAATCATTGTCAATGGATATGCTGAATAATTCTATGATTTAAGTTATGGATTAAATGGAGTTTGAAGTCAATCAAGACCTGATTGATATACAACAGATCTACAGTTAGTGTAGGAACATCTTGAATAAATACCCACATTAGAGATGTATTTGATTAATTATATTTCGATTAGATTAAAGCAAATACAGAATTACCAGCTACTACAAGCACGAGTTCTATTGTACAAGAAGTATTGGAACTTTAAATTAATCATAAGTGTTTTAATCTTGTTTTCCAAGTTTAATAGTATTTAGTACTTTGAGCAAGTAGAATAAGTATTGGATTGAAAAGGAAATATTAGGTTTTCACAATAGTGCAAACTTATAAATATTCGATCAACTCTTTGAATATAGGAAATATCTCCATTTCCATTTATATATTTAGCTAAAGAATAACTTATACTATTTGAGTATATTGGTTGAGAATACGTGTAGATATAAAACATCAAATGAATTTCTTGAACCATAATGTATATAGTTCAATTTGAATAAATACTAGTAGAAGTATTTACAGTTTAAATTGCAAAAAATCAACGCAATTATAGGCTGTTTGCTAACAAATAGTCCAGACAATGCGATAGGAAATATTTTACGTTGCAATTTGTCTCTAACATGTATCTAACGGTGTGCATAGCTTCATTAATTAATATGTATGCCAAATTTTTCATGATTTGAGAGTTTTCATTAGGCCAAATTCTGAATATGAAATAAAAGCAACTCAAAATATTCTAGTCAAAGATATCTCTGGTAAAGAATTCTGGAAATTATTTTAGCAAAGTGGAAGGAAGACTGCCATTGCTGAGATATGTTTAAGGTAGGAAGCACTAGTAAAAGGATTACAATACACACTATATAGCCACATGATTTAGAACTATACTCTAGTTGTCCATAAGGGCAGACACTGTAACACATCCCCATCGAACAAATAGAAGTAAGAAATTATCCTAAAGGCAAGTAATTGCCCAATTATTCATTGTGTTTGATTGATTAACTCTACACGAAGGAAAGAAATGACAAATAACTCATGATTCGACATATTCCGTCGATACACACAAGAAGAAGAGAAGACGTTGAGACACTCATTTCCTTAGTTGTGGAAATCTTTTTTAAACTCTCAATTTAAAGTAGTGTTTCTTTAATATATTTTTGCAATTAATTTTATCATCCTGGGCTGCTCTTGCATTTATTTACTTTAGTATGGGTAATAACGATTTGATCCGTGCTTTCTACCGAATAACGTGTGTATAAATTTATAACCATACAAAACGCTGTCGAATGTAACTAATTACGTAATTTACAATCCAAAATGTGCCTTTAATTCTGATTAAATGTTTTATATATGAATAGAGCATCTCTCAGTATTATATTTATACAACCTTTCCACATTTTCCATTTGTTTAATGCACAACTCCGTGGATAACTTCTTGATATGTATTTTATTGGCATAAATTAATAACGCTTATATTTTTTCTCCTTTTATCGCAAATCCAAAAATTGTGCTTGATTTTATTTAATGTTATCTATCTAATTATAATACAATCATATAGGTTATCATTTTACCACAACTTTCATACATACCTTACCGTAAACCTCCATTGAATGAGGCATAATGTAGGAATCTTATCCTAAATGTTGGTATTGTCTCATCTGATCTACAGCTTGCACATTTGGATACTCACTTACTTCTACCATGTTCATGGAAAGAGTTGAAGATGCCAGAAAAAATTACGTCTATATTTTGAGCAAGCAATGACATCAACTTATTAGAACGAGTTTTATTTAATAAACGTAATGAAGGATAGCTAGCACACTTTTACGATAGAGAGTGAAAATTATTAATATTAATTGCAAACTGAACAAGTACTATATAATAGGTCTACAATTGATACTAACCATTATGAGATTCTGAATTTTGAAAAAATCCTACATGTTGATAAACTTGCTTGGACAAGTACGAAAAGTATAAATACTTTGCTTATAGATTATGTCGAGCAAAAGTGATGTGGGCAAACTGATTTCATATATCACCATTAGAGCGACTCAAAATAAAAAGTATAGTGAGTGTTTTATACTTTATTAGTCTCTCAGAAATTTGGACAAGAGCCAGATCCTTTGGTGAAGAAAGTAGGCATACCATAGTCAAAACTTGTAACAACACCAAAAATATGTATTAATATTGTTGGGATTTTAAAAGTTTGTTAAAGGGATCTTTATTGGTTGTGTGTCACAGTCTTCTTCAAATCAACTTTTAAATTAACCAGTATTATGAAGACTTTTATCGAAATAGGTAGAACAAACAGTATTTCTTTTGTGT
>CAJJDP010000089.1:0-10801 GCA_905182995.1 Paramecium octaurelia
TTAGCTGGGACGAGAGTGACATCCCAAGAGATGTCCAGAACCAAGTAATTAGAAGAATACCTGGATACCAATTCTTCGAGCCATACAAACACAGCTGGAGAAAATGCAAAGCACACCAAAAGAACATGACAGGCAAACACATGCTAGAGGTCCACCTTTTCGGTGAACCCGGCAACTGGCTGGAGAAACTTGAGAAAATCTAAAAGTATATACAAGACACCACAAAACCATTCTACACTAACATCCAGAAGTCATTCAGAGAAATGGCTGATAAACTTGCTAAGAGAATCTAGAGACTAGTCCAAAACGAATGTGAACCCTTTGTGAGACCCGCTAAGAACACATGATTTATCATCAAATTTAATTTTTAATTTTTTTTTAACCTAGACAGTAAAAGGTAGTGTTGTGAGCATCTACAATGGTTTGATATTCACTGACATAGAGCCAGTTCCATCAAAAAGGGTGATTACAGAGGAATATTCTCATATTGATATTAATAGTCGACTATTTCTATTATTATAATTCTATTAAAATTTTCTTGTAGTATTATGCAAAAATTAATTTATAAATAAAATTCTACAAAAAACCAGTGATTTTGTCTCATGATTAATTAAAACAATCATTAAATTCACTACTCTTAGGAATTATGATTGTTACAGAATGTTATTATTTTCAAGAAAAATCAATTCAATTGGTCCTTTAATTCTATATTAGATTGAATAATTTATCAATAGTGTTGAACAAAACAATTTAAGATAATAAAATTACAGAACAAAAGATATTCATAAAATTAATATAAAACTTATATTGTTGTTATGACCTGAATAACAAACACTATTTAATTTTTTGAATTATATCAAAATCCATAGATTTTAATGTGAAAATTGGTTATTACAATAATATTATGAATGTAGCAATAAAATTAATTAATACAAAACTACTGTCATAACTAATTTTCTTTGTATTAGAATAACATGATTGATCAACCTAATTGTAATTAATTATTTTTTGTAATCAAGCTGCCAATAGTGTAAGATATACTATTCAATTACTATTTTGCAAATGAAATGAGTGGCAATTAGGAATTCCTGTTATAACTTTATATTCTTTTAGAGACATTCCATAATCTACCAATAATTGTCAATTGATTTTAATTCAATTTTATTCTTAATTAAATCTTTGATTAGTCAATCTTTTTACATTCAATTATTAAAAAAAAAGCTCATGATATCATTTTTGAGTTACTTGGGTCTTTGATTTACAAGAAGTACTTGGTAGATTTGCATATATAATAATTATGGATTTAAGTTTTAAAAATAAAATTAATGAATATTAATCAATCCATAGAATTAAAATAATAATAGTTTGTTTATTTTATATTTCATTTGATCTAATTAATACTTTAAATAAAAGGAATAGCTCTAAATTATTTTTTGAATATTGCTTTTTGGTTATCTAACTTCTTTGGATTACAAATTTGGCAATCTAATTGTTCTAACATGTAAAAAATTGAGTACTGAGTTGCTCGAAAAGTCTACTCTTCTCCACTGCTTTGACTCAATTGTTAGATTAGGTTATTATATCGACTTTATCAACACATTTGGAGCTATCATTGATGAGTTCAGAGAAGATGGTTATTATCCAAAACCTATCCAACTTATTATTAATTCAACACTTAATTCAATTAATTTAGAGAGATTGGTTTCAAAGTTATTAATCTGTTTTATTCTATTACTCCTTATCTTTTTAAGTCTTTTTTATTCTCTTTCTGTAAAACTTATAGTTTTATTCATACTCTGTTCTCACATTTTCTATCACTTTTTTTAAAATCTGTTCTTCATCAGGATGATAAACTATTATATAACTGTTCTTCTAGGTTTGATTATCCCTTTTTAGTTATATTAATTCTAATTAGACAATTTCTAATCTTTCTTTTAATTATTAAGTTTAGTTTATTTAAACTGCTGCCAGGTTTAATTACCGCTGAATGTATACAAGCAAAGTTAGTCTGTAATTTTCATCGGTTAGTTTTGAGTTCAGATTGATAAGGTTATCTTTTGTAATATGATTCATAAATATTATTATTATTCAAGACGATTAATCATTCTATCTTAGTTTGATACAAAATGATAATCGCTTTATAAAAAAATGAAAAATCGTATTATAATCTTAAACGTAATTACTGTGGAGAATCAAATAGCAGACTTTAATCAAATATGACATTCATGTTTTTTAATGAATTAAATATTTATTAGGTCACAAATCTCTTTTATATTTCTTAATTGTGGTTCTTAATTAAATATGTAAAAGTTTAATTGCTAGCCAAAAAAGAAATACAACTTACAATCAAAATGATATACATAACAATTCTACTTAGCATAACTGTTTTAGAAATAAGGGATTATCCAACACTTGACATTTTGTTAGGAGTTGGTAATACTAACTTAATTTCATTAGAAAGTACTCACATCTGACTGTCACTTTTAACAGAGGATTTGAAATCTTATTTTTAAATTAGACCAATATCTTATAGGATACTTCAGTCAATACAGAAGTCATGGATTTGATTTCAACATCGTATTCGTTATCTTTGGCATTTTCAATAACAACCATAATCATTTGAAGAAATTGTTCTTCGCTTATGGTGTTTATGTTCAAACGTACTTGCTCAGAAAATTATAATAGGAACTCTTCATATTCTTAGTTTGTTTTTTTGAGTTTAGCAAGTATAATCTTTGGTTGAATAATGTAGATACATAAACTAATATTATTTTCTTATTAGCATTTTCAATTTTTTTTCAACTTAACAAGTATCACCGCATCCGTCATTATTCAAACTATTTCTATCGTCACATTTTTCTAATTGTTTTATAAGATACCATCCCCACAAACATTATAACATAATGGCCCAACCTCTTTGTATCCATTTTGATATTTTAAACATAGTCCTTAGAAGCAATTAAGTCATTTTTAGTGACGAGAATAGGAATATTATTAACAATCATCCCAAATGCATTCTCCATTTTCACTATCAATTTTGAATGCCTCTTTAATTTAGTAATTTTGACATTATTGTTTATTAATGCATTCTCCTCCTTATTTAACTGTGCAAGTTTGAAAATAGGCATTGCATTCCTAATGTTTTATCAGTACATATTAGTAATTGTGCAGTGAAACACTCCTTTATTTACATTTATTTTAATTTATCATCCATTAGCATTCTACATTATTTGAATCGATTTAGCATTATTCTTTTATGGAATAACTACTACAAACATTTAATTATTGGCATCAACCTAAAGCTGAATTACCTGTACAGGAATTTAATCTTTAGTTACATTTTTCATGTGTAGTATATTATAAGATTGAAAATTTTAAATTAACACACTACTTTCTGATTCTAAATAGAAGCATTCATTTCCAGATTAATCTTTATAACATTTAGTTTTTTTGCTAAAAAACAAGCAATTGGAAGGTCAACACATTGAATTATATCTAGTTTGACATTGCAACTTATATTTAAATAATAGGATTCGCATAGTTCATGAGTTTTATTTGAAATATCAGCTTAAGTGCAATTTTCTAAGCATCAATTATTATTACTATTATATTAACACTTAATCAACCAACTATTACAATCTGCTTGACTAATTGAAGGAGTAGGTTTATTTGAACATGTTTTTTCTAAGCATTTAGTACCATCCCAAAAGCATGGGATGCCTTATGAATTACTCGTATCTAAGCACAAAAAACCATTAGTGTACTTGCTACACTCAAAGATATTAAATTATCCTTTACGAATTTTTTAATAAACTAACCGCACATTCTTCAATACTTTAACAATTTTATCCATCCCAAAATCACCCTATTGTAAAAATAGTACAATATGCCATTATTATTAACTATGAGCAATCTAGAGGTTGACATCCTAAGTTATCTAATGACATATAAGAATCCTTCCAACTATGGCATGATGAATGTGTATATGTAGAAATTAATTAACTGCAGCTTCGTAATACCATATACAAGCATTAGAATACCAATAATAGTCTATACCACCTATCGTATTAACGCAAGCCTCTTAATATTTGTAATCTGAGCATTATTATTATTTGTTTTGTGCACTTTGAGCTCATTATAAAGTTGATTGTTTAAAAGACATATCTACCCTGAAAATCTTAATGTGGTCTAGATGTAGGCATGTTACTTAAATTACAGGATGGATTATAGCTACAAGGAGTAGAATAAAGTAGACACCAATTACATTTTAGCCCTCCATAGTCATAATTGTTTTCGCAATCGGATTATATTTGATAATCTTAACAAAACAATGCAATGCATTTGGAAAAGTCCCAATCACATTTTAACCATTAGTGAGTTGCGCTGAACTATAATAAATTTTGATGTTCACTCACTGAACATATTTCAGAGTTTGTAATTTGATCACAATTCATAAAAGCACATCCTTAGCCTTTAGTATAATTAAATCTACAAAATGTGCTATTACTTATTAAACATTCCCGATTCGTTACTGCATTTGTGTTAAGACCACAATCAACATAAGAAACACATTTACATTAAGATTCATAATAATTTTAAAGTTTAAAATAATTTGATATTTATTAAATCATTAATTATACCATCTTACCAATAGCATGAATAAGAATAACATTGTTAAATAAGATCAATAGTTTTACAATCATAGCGGTAAGTCATAAATCGAGAAGTTTAATTTCAGTATACAACCCTTAGCCCCTAAAACACAGTTTTGATTCCACTAATAGCTAATTAATTCTGAAATTTTTTCATTAGATGTTAATTGATCGCATTCATTACAATGATTCAACTATTCATGATATTCACATTATCTTCCCGATACAGTTATTGATTAATTACAAACAGATTATTGATTTAAGTCTGAACAAGAGTGAATTGGTTTATCATACCTGTATGATTTTGAATATTCTTAACATAATTCCTCCTTATCTTGGATGGCAGCCGCAGGAAGAAAGGTATAATTTTATTTTTCAACGTAAAATACGGTGCATACGTAACTACAATTATAACACTATTATTTTTATTAACATAATTATCTATTAATTGTCCTCCTGTTTTCACAATAATAAGACTCTGACTTTTTATCAGAACATTAAATATCTAGCTTAAATCGATTTTCATCGCTGCAACTATCATTATATTTCATAATGGCTCTTTGCACATGTTACTCGACAAATCATTAATAAATAGAATAACATCCTTATCCACTTGATTTAAGAACACAATAGGGATTATATATTTAACAAAAATCATTACTTTAACTTTCAGTAATTAGTTCACAATGTTTGGTCGTAATATTGTACAATAAGAACTATGAAAATAGCATTTTTCATAGTTCTCCATAACGTCTCTTTGACAATCAACAACTCCATCACCATCTTCATCCTCATTTAAACACTATCGTTCTTTATCATTTCAATAACACAACTAACCATTTAGAGTTGTCTTCCAATTTCTTTGTCTGATGTACTCATAACAGGTTGCTTTCTTCCTTTCGCATCCTTCAGCACTAAAAGTAGAAACCACAGTACAATTAGGATTCCTTACATAACATTCTGAATGAGGATTATATATTATAACATTTGGAGAAGATTAAAAATTATTTATGTAATTAAGTTTAGGAGCATCTGAACATTCTTATTGCTTACAATAAGTACCAGTCCAAAAACACTTCGTTCCATTTTGTACATTCAATTAAGACTGCTATTGACTTGTCATTTCAGAACAATCAGTGGGCCATTTGTAATATCCGACTCCAGAAGGTCCAATAATGCAAATCCAGATAACACCTTAAATTATTTCCAATCATTATTTGTTAAATACAAATTTGGATTTGCATCTGTACAAAGTTGATTAATGCATTTTTAACTACTTCCATTCCATTTACACATATATCCTGAAAGTGTTGAACAACATTGATCTTTGTTTGCAAGTTCACAAGTGCCTTATATATCTACACATCCAATCAAGATATTTTAATTTGATAAAACTTAGACATTAACTGTACATTTTGGCATAGACTATTCACATTTGGAATTAGTATTATAAATTGGGAGAGCAGTTTTACATTTCTTCACTATACATCCTTAATTCAATGTGCAAATTGTACCACTTGAATTAATTGTACAATCTTCTATCTCTTAACCATTTTCACATATATACTCTGCACAACCTAAAGAGTCTAAATTAAAAGTGCAATATGCACATGCCTTTTAGCATTCTTTATGATTATGGTTGTTTGGCAATTTCAATTTCTTACATTCTAATGACTCGCATACACCTTTGGCCCAAATGCATCTTTCTTTATTATAGGTCAATTCACAAAACTATTCCTGCAANCATACCTGTATGATTTTGAATATTCTTAACATAATTCCTCCTTATCTTGGATGGCAGCCGCAGGAAGAAAGGTATAATTTTATTTTTCAACGTAAAATACGGTGCATACGTAACTACAATTATAACACTATTATTTTTATTAACATAATTATCTATTAATTGTCCTCCTGTTTTCACAATAATAAGACTCTGACTTTTTATCAGAACATTAAATATCTAGCTTAAATCGATTTTCATCGCTGCAACTATCATTATATTTCATAATGGCTCTTTGCACATGTTACTCGACAAATCATTAATAAATAGAATAACATCCTTATCCACTTGATTTAAGAACACAATAGGGATTATATATTTAACAAAAATCATTACTTTAACTTTCAGTAATTAGTTCACAATGTTTGGTCGTAATATTGTACAATAAGAACTATGAAAATAGCATTTTTCATAGTTCTCCATAACGTCTCTTTGACAATCAACAACTCCATCACCATCTTCATCCTCATTTAAACACTATCGTTCTTTATCATTTCAATAACACAACTAACCATTTAGAGTTGTCTTCCAATTTCTTTGTCTGATGTACTCATAACAGGTTGCTTTCTTCCTTTCGCATCCTTCAGCACTAAAAGTAGAAACCACAGTACAATTAGGATTCCTTACATAACATTCTGAATGAGGATTATATATTATAACATTTGGAGAAGATTAAAAATTATTTATGTAATTAAGTTTAGGAGCATCTGAACATTCTTATTGCTTACAATAAGTACCAGTCCAAAAACACTTCGTTCCATTTTGTACATTCAATTAAGACTGCTATTGACTTGTCATTTCAGAACAATCAGTGGGCCATTTGTAATATCCGACTCCAGAAGGTCCAATAATGCAAATCCAGATAACACCTTAAATTATTTCCAATCATTATTTGTTAAATACAAATTTGGATTTGCATCTGTACAAAGTTGATTAATGCATTTTTAACTACTTCCATTCCATTTACACATATATCCTGAAAGTGTTGAACAACATTGATCTTTGTTTGCAAGTTCACAAGTGCCTTATATATCTACACATCCAATCAAGATATTTTAATTTGATAAAACTTAGACATTAACTGTACATTTTGGCATAGACTATTCACATTTGGAATTAGTATTATAAATTGGGAGAGCAGTTTTACATTTCTTCACTATACATCCTTAATTCAATGTGCAAATTGTACCACTTGAATTAATTGTACAATCTTCTATCTCTTAACCATTTTCACATATATACTCTGCACAACCTAAAGAGTCTAAATTAAAAGTGCAATATGCACATGCCTTTTAGCATTCTTTATGATTATGGTTGTTTGGCAATTTCAATTTCTTACATTCTAATGACTCGCATACACCTTTGGCCCAAATGCATCTTTCTTTATTATAGGTCAATTCACAAAACTATTCCTGCAATATTTTCTCACTTAAATAAGGTGGCTGTCAACATCCTCCATTTAATTTCCCCATACAATTCCCATATCCCTGACAATCTTTATGAGTAGAATGAATTGGAGCATGATAACATTATCTTTATTCACATATTTTTTTATTCCACACACAGTCTTATTATTCTAATGAATAGCATTCCATTTCATAAGCATAACCATTAAATGTCTAAGGTCTCATTTTACATCCTTTGTATTCTGAAGTAACACAATATGACAGATTGTCATAATCCTAACATCATAGATAATTAGTAAGTAACTCTGGAGCAGTATTGCAACATTGATTTTTATGATATTCACATTTTTACCCCAAAGCATCACTACACTACTTTCTTAATACACAATAAACTCCATTAGTTGTACATTAACTTAAATATGACTTACATTCATAATCCTGAGTAAATGGTGGATTTTCACACACCTTTTCAACACATCTACTATTTTTTGAATCCCAAAAACAATTATCTTTTCTTGATATACTTTCGAAGCATTAAATATTATACACATATTGCGTACAAGACCCCATTTATTTGGTACATCCATAACCTTTCTCGCTTATTGTACATCCATCAATCCCAGACTTAAACATACTATGATTGGTTAAATATGAAGGTAATAATTCACATGTTGTGACTTCTGTGCATATTTTCTCTGTTCCCCAAATCCAAACACGGTATTTACCATGATAATTTTTATTTGTACAGGCATTCTCTGTTTTATAATCACTACATTCTTACATTTGTACACTTTTTGAACCATCAGAAACACATTTATAAGACGATTCTTAACATTAATCTTTATTAAAGAAACTGCAATCGACAAAGTCAATACATAATCCATAATCAAAGCCACATTACTCTTGTTCTCGACAATCTTCTTGAGCATAGTTTTTGCACAGAATCTAATTCCTAATCTTTGAATGGTATGAATAACTAGAATGAAAAATACAATAATCGTTTTTCCAGATGCAAACACCAGAATTTTAGGAGTCCTTCAAACTTTGAACATGCCAGCAACTGCATGTTTTGGAAATTTTTGAACTCCTTATTAAATATAATTGGAGTAACAAAGAAAATAGAACCTATTGAAGATCATTTTTTTTTATGTTATTTTTATCAGCATATGATACTCTTTATTCTTAATTTTGTAGTTCCAATTTTATATATAATTTGTCTTAATATTTATTGAATAGTTTTTTTCTTTAATCAAAATTCATATCACCTCATTGAATTTAATCAAATTGTTTTTAAGTGACTACAATCAATTGGTTTACAACGAAGAATTCTTTGAAATAAATATAATATTTAGAATATATTCCTTTCCATCCTATTTAAATTACTAAGAACTAACCAATATAAGCAACTCATACATAAACATTTCGAGAAAATTTTAATTGTATATTAACTATTATTCATGATTAAGAAATTGTGATTAAAAAATAAAAAAAACACCAACCCGAAGACTTGAACTCGGATCTTTGCCGCCCGATGGCAACGTTTTACCTCTAAACTACTTGATGTAATCAGATCTTGTATAGAAAAGTCTATATTAGATATTTTTAATGTTTGTGTCGTTTCTTAATCATTTTGAATATGAGGATGCATAATTAATTAGAGATATCAATTTATGCTTGTTTATTATCGTAATTTCAAATTTAATGTGATTTGCACTTTCTGTGTTGCAATCAGCAACCCTCATAAAGAAATGTAATAAAGGTAAAATCAATTTCAAATTATATCTTATAATTTGTATTTATAATATTTAAATATTTTTATTTATTTAATTCAAACAGCTCATTTACATTACTCATAAATATTTTAGTAATCATAAGAAAATTTGATCTTGTTGCTTCCACATTCAATTCAATATATATTTATAATATGTAAAATAATTAATTTAATTATAGTATAATAAGAAGCCTACATAAATTAGGGATTAGTTTATGGAACAATGAAAATCATAAAATTGTTTGAAATAAACTACTTTAAAATATTGGAAAGATTTATGTTCATAATAGAACATAATTTGAGAGAGGTATGAAATGGAATCTATTGAAACATTTCATATAATAATAATTGAATATCTTATTTCAAAATGCATCAAGAGGAGAATGATAGCTAATTAAAGGATGTATTAATAGAAAATTAACAGATGAACCAAATACATAAAATAGAGGAGGCTAAAGAATAGCATTTAATTCAAATGTCACGTTCTTGGTAACTTGCAACTACACTAAACTAAGTCTTGTTCATCATACAGTGCAGTTTCAGTACCCTGCAAGCAAACCATGATTTGGTTTAGTTACATACATTGATAGTATACTTTTTTTAATGATTCATAAAATTGATTTATTTTTGCGCTTGCAAGTAAATGGATAATTGCATGAATTCTTCTTTCGATTTCAAAGTGCATAGATTGGATTCTTATTACACCAATTCTACTCAATCTCCAAATTCATCCAATAATGCAAAGAAATGGACATATTGATAATAAAAAGGTTTCAATTAAGGTAGATTGTTTGGATATATTTTGGCTTGTATAGTTTAAGATTAATCATACTTATTATGGATCTATTTATAGAAACGCTTCTGGAATTCAAACCCATCGATTAAAAATATTTTCACATTCTTTAGGTTATTTGTTGCCATCATCATTTTATAACTTGAGTGAAAATTATGTATTGATTGCATATTTCAACATTCCTAAATATCCATTTCTTTTTCAACAATAGGGAATTATTCGTAAATATCTATGTAATTTACTTAGAGATGACACAGCAGGATGGGGAATGGGTTAGGTTGATATTTACTCTGGATATTGCTGTAGAGATTGTTAGTTGTGTGAAGTATCATTTAAATGTAAGTCTTGTAAAAAAGGGTACTATTTATGTCAAGATGATACTTGTATATCAAGATGCTC